>JBCAMK010000016.1:1200000-1732788 GCA_038503065.1 Paragyromitra xinjiangensis | reverse complement strand
CTGCATACCAAAAATCGGAAAGGTACAAAGACCTGTCGCCACTCTGCATAGCAAAAATCGTATATATACAAACAAATGTCCCTAGGGTACTCAACCTGCAGACAGCGACCTCCAGGAGCTCTGCCAGGCGCCTGAACCTGCAGCTGCGCGCGCTGTAGGAGGCATGTGGGAGGGAGTCGATTCGGGAGTCGATTCGGCTGCTGCTTCCGAGTCAATTCCGCAGTCAATTCAGGCCTATGCCCAGGAACAGGTTTCGATCCACCCATTTCGTGCCGTCGCGGAAAGGACAAGAAGCCTGGGTGGGTGTCAGAGCCACAGGTCAAATGTCTAAATTTGCATTGCAAAAATCGGAAAGGTACAAAGACCTGTCGTCATTCTGCATAGCAAAAATCGTATATATACAAACAAATGTCTCCAGGGTACTCAACCTGCAGACAGCGACCTCCAGGAGCTCTGCAAGGCGCCTGAGCCTGCTGCCGCGCGCGCTGTGGGAGGCGTGTGGGAGGGAGTCGATTCAGCAGTCAATTGGGAGTCGATTCAGGAGTCGATTCGGCAGCTGATTCGGAGTCAATTCGGGAGTCGATTCGGAGGAGGTTCGGGAGTCGATTCAGGCGTATGCCCAGGAACGAGTTCCCATCCACCCATGCAGCACCATCGCGGGGAGGACATGCAGCCTGGGTGGGTGCCAGAGCCACAGGTCAATTGTCCAAACCTGCATATCAAAAATCGGAAAAGTACAAAGGGCTGTCGTCATTCTGCATAGCAAAAATCGTATATATACAAACAAATGTCGCCAGGGTACTCAACCTGCAGACAGCGACCTCCAGGAGCTCTGCAAGGCGCCTGAGCCTGCTGCCGCGCGTGCTGTGGGAGGCGTGTGATCGGGAGTCGATTTGGCTGCTGATTCGGAGTCAATTCAGGAGTCGATTCGGGAGTTGATTCGGAGTCGATTCAGCAGCTGATTCGGAGTCAATTCAGGAGTCGATCCTGCAGCTGATTTGGAGGCGCCAGCGAGATCCCGTGAGCTAGGAGACGCGTGGAGATGAGCTCTAGGAGCTGGAAGCTGTGGGAGGAACCTCGAGTTCGGGTCAATTCGGGGATCGCGTGGCTCACTGTCTCCAGCCTGCAGACCAAAGTCGCCAATCTACCTGTGGATATTCGTCAGTTTGCATAGTAAAAGTCGGACTGACACCTACCTCCTGTCGCTATTCTGCATTGCTGGAGTCGCTGTGGAGTCGTTGCAGAGTCTTCAGCAGCTGTTTCCTAGTCGATTTGGGTGGTGTTGCGGATGTAGCGGGCATGTGGGCGTGGGTACCTGCATGGTAGCTGCATGGCAGTGTTGCGTTGCGGGAATACGGGGCGTATTCCACCATCTCTTATCTGTAGGGTACTCAATCTGCAGACAGCGACCTCCAGGAGCTCTGCCAGGCGCCCGAACCTGCTGCCACGCGCGCTGTGGGAGGCGTGTGGTCGGGAGTCGATTCGGCAGTCAATTGGGAGTCGATTCAGGAGTCAATTCGGGAGTCGATTCAGCAGTCAATTGGGAGTCGATTCAGGAGTCGATTCGGCAGCTGATTCGGAGTCAATTCGGGAGTCGATTCGGAGGAGGTTCGGGAGTCGATTCGGCTGCTGCTTCCGAGTCAATTCGGGAGTCAATTCAGCAGTCAATTCGGCAGTCAATTCAGCAGTCAATTGAGCAGTCAATTGAGCAGTCAATTCAGGCACATGCCCAGGAACAGGTTCCGATCCACCCATTTCGTGCTGTCGCGGGAAGGACATGCAGCCTGGGTGGGTGCCAGAGCCACAGGTCCTTTGTCTAAACCTGCATATCAAAAATCGGAAAAGTACTTCCAAATGTCGCCACTCTGCATAGCAAAAATCGTATATATACAAACAAATGTCGCCAGGGTACTCAACCTGCAGACAGCGACCTCCAGGAGCTCTGCCAGGCGCCCGAACCTGCTGCCACGCGCGCTGTGGAGGCATGTGGTCGGGAGTCGATTCGGGAGTCGATTCGGCAGCTGATTCGGAGTCGATTCAGGAGTCGATTCGGAGGCTGCTCGGGAGTCGATTCAGCAGCTGATTTGGAGCCGAGGACGCGTCCCAAAACGCGCGAATACCCGCCAGCCGAGCAGAGCCAAAGGGCGCGTACCGAAGTGCCAGTGACATAGGGAAACGGGTGGGGGTAAACTCTGGGACGCAAGGAAGTCGATTCAGCAGGAGATTCAGGAGTCGCGTGGCCTGCTGTCCACAGCCTGCAGACTAAAGTCGTCAATCTACATGTGAATAGTCGTCAGTTTGCATTGTAAAAGTCGGATCTCCACCTACCTGCTGTCGCTATTCTGCATTGCTAAGGTCGCTTTGGAGTCGCTGTGGATTCGCTTTGAGAGGAGGTTGCTGTGGGAGAGTTGCTGTGTGAGTCGTCGTACGACGCGTTTCTGCATCTTCAGATTTGGCTTTTTGCTATCGTACGGGGCCATTCAGCAACCTCGCAAACAGCAGATATCCGCCGTACGACGGCTTTTGGCAACCTCGCAAACAGCAAATATCGCCCGTACGATGGCTTGCTGCACTTTTAGGATTTTGATATTTGCTATCGTACGGGCCAATTCTCCAACTATCAATATATGCCCAAAGTCCCCGTACGACGCTGTTTCGGCTTTTGAAGAGTTGCTTCTGCTCGCCGTACGACGCGATTCTCCACTTTTGCAAAGTGCTCCTAGGCGCCGTACGACGCATATTCGCCTTTTGAATAGTTGCTGCTTCCCGCCGTACGATAGCCTGCGGGCTCCCGTGGCTCCCGACCACGTTACACACTGCCAAAAGCTGACCCTGACCCGAAACGCTCAGCACGAAAAACCCCTATAATGCGATAACTGTGAGATACTTAATGCTCTAGAGATTTCCAACCGTGGGCAGAGGATATCAGACTCATCAACCCTAAGTAATCCCGTCTCGACCATTCTTCCCTTTCCACTTTTCTGGATTTAGCCCGGCATGGAGCCGTTGCCCCGTTATCCGGGGGAGAGACGTCCATTTGATCATCCGTTCGGCTACTGTTTCGCACAT
The DNA here is from genome assembly GCA_038503065.1 of Paragyromitra xinjiangensis. Lineage (NCBI taxonomy): Eukaryota > Fungi > Ascomycota > Pezizomycetes > Pezizales > Discinaceae > Paragyromitra > Paragyromitra xinjiangensis. Next base: position 1,729,719 of record JBCAMK010000016.1, on the reverse strand, counting down.
CGTGACTTAGAGGTGCTCTTTTCCACCTACAAGCCGTGGAAGAAGCTAATCCATTTTGGAAAATATATAGCACGCTGGTTCTATTACGCCCCACAATTCCTGTGCCCAAATCTCGGCAAAAACACACTGCTTCTATAAAGACCTTCTCGGACCAGCCACCTTTATGGCGACAAAATCACCGCGGCTTCTCAAACCTGGCATATGGTAGCTTTTTTTTGACTTATTGATCTCGAGCGCACCTGGCATATAGTAGCTTTTCTGACTTATTGCTATTGAGCAAACCTGGCGTACGACACCTCTCACTATTTGTATGGGGAACGAAGGGGGTAACCCCTACCCCACCCACCAAAACGCCCTATAATATTTAGCATTAACTTTGTCGAATAAAACGTTTCAACCCTTCGCCTTCTGAGTAACAAATCATTGCTGGATATTTCTAGCGCTTAGCAATGCTATCCGTGGGGTGAAGTAACTAGTTCGAGGAAGACCTAAATAGAACCGCTCTTAGGCTTACTTATAGATCTTAATATACGTAGTGTAGCGGTGCGGATAGCATTAGAGGTCTTCACTCCCATACTGGAGAGAGAGAACCTGCCGACCGGCAGCTACTGCTAATATCATCTCTCGCCTTGTAGTTGAGTGACAGTTGGCTCTAACCTAGGTCACGTATCAGGCAAAACGGGCATAACACTGCAGCATATGACCAATATCGCGCTCTTGCTAAATTGTCATGCAGGGGTCCTCCAGCAGGCACCGAACAGCAGCAGCGCCCACACAAGAGAACATCTAAAAGCTGTTGTACGACAATAAGGGACTTCTGTACGACCTCCTAAACTGTATTGGGCCTCTAAAGGGCGAAAATCTACCCCTGTCTACGGTTCACATCATCGAAAACTCGTATAATATCAATAATGCCAACTTATTTTGAAGACAGGGTCCTCCGGATGTCCGGATAGTTTTTTCAGCGCACAATACTTACATAAAACGAACCAAAAAGAGATGGAGTGCTTGCTGGTGGGTGTTGTACTAGTACTTCGTTGAGCATGCCTTGAACGAAGTGAAGGGTTATGGACGCAAAGGGCATAGTGTACTCCTCAGTTTGCCTCTTCATTTAATAAGACTCCCACCTAGCAGAGATTTTCCTATCAAGTGTCATCTCCAAGGTTGGTAATCGGGGTTTATTGTAGCCGATGGCCCATTAAACCCTATGCACCCCTTCGCTTCGCTCAAGGCGATCTGCCTGCCCTGATAAGTATTAGGACCTACAAGATATACAACAGTTTGCTCTAAATGTGAGTAGGCTGTCCGTTTTTTAAAAAATGCTCAAATGTATGAAGATTTTCATTATGTTCTAACAATCCCTCATATTGGCGCGCCTGCCTAGTCTTTTCATGACTTTGATAGACTGTAGGACACAATTGAACGTGTGAAATCAAGATTCCTATGGGCTCTCATTGTTACGCCACCCGGTCCAAACGGTAATAATTCATGCACACCCTGCCTTCATACGGGTGCTTACTAAGGTACGTATTCAAAGGGAGCTCGAGAAACTGTCCAGGAACAAAATCGTGGCCCACAGATATCAACATCAACCTAATGAAATGTTTATCTATTAATATCTCGCGTCATAATAGATCGTATTAATTGCCGGCTGCCCTAAGTGAAAAATTCCAAAAATACCACCCTATAGATTAATTTTCGGGAGACAGAATGATAAGGCGAATGCGTGGGTGATCTCATGACTAGGTTCTCGGTAACTCGCGGCTGGGAACACAGTCGTATCTGCAGTACAGTAAGGAACTTCGATCTAAAGAATAAACTGCTATCCCTTGCGCTGGTAATGCTGCCAACTTCCTTCCGAACAGGTCTTGGAGGGTCTTAGGTGTGTGACTTGCGCGTTTTTCTCATCCTAATACGGTTTAGTTTCTCGGATTAATGTTGGCAGCATCGTAAGGATAATGAACGGTCTTGGCTAGCGCAGAAACTCTCTTGGCAAAAACTCGTATAAATTCAACTGTTAAAAGAAATCGCGCACGTACTATTTTACAAGACGTGGTTGTATGCATGCTCAAGTGTACAAAGCTGTAGCGATCTTCAACCCCTGACAGCGAAGGTTTATTCACAGCCCAATCTAAAAATAATAAACCAAACATAATTAATAAAAGAACCACATTCCTCGGTTACTGTCGCCCCAATAAGCAATCACTGCCTGTAAAATTTACTCTACTGTGCCCTATTCCTCAATTGGTTTACGGAACAGGTGGTACCACTATTTGCATGCATAGTAATTACCTGGATACGAAGCGTGGGTAGGTGCCATGCTCTAGTCGCCACCTGATGTCACGTGGCAAGTCAATTAATGGTAATTGATTGGCTCGGTGAGAACTCGACTATAAGCCTCTAATTCAGAGCAAACGAACGTCATTGAGAGATTAACCATTCCCAAGGGGCACGCAGCAAGTCTATAAAGTGTACGACTTCTCCGTCTAAAACGCCAGTGTGTCCAGTATTTTTCCCACGTTACTACAGGACATTTTACATTCTTAGAAACTTGTCACGTACGTATTACTCTCTAATATTTACAGTCACCGCAAGTTCTAATGATGTTCTAGAATGTTCTATCCGGCCCAACCTTTCGCCCTATTTGCCTTGTTCACGGCTGTAGTTAATGCTGCTTGGACCTTTTCTCCTACCTACTCTGACGGCACGAGCGAGACCTTCACAGGTGATATCCCAGCGACATGTTTGCCACTACCAGCAGATAAGAGCATCACCTCGATCACTTTCAATGACCCGGACAATAATCTACTTATATCACTCTATGAGGACCTGGGATGCGAGAATCTACGATATCGCGCAGGGGAGGGCACTTCAACTGACATACCCTCCCAATACGTGACGTTCAGGGCATTCAATGTTACGACCTACCCCTGCCAGACTCCTACATGCCCTTAGTGATGGATGTGTTTGGATTAAGACAGCTAGATGGATCTATCATTCTTTTTTTTTCAACCATATTTTCATTGATTTCTGGGTACATGAATATCACATCGAAAGAAGGTTATCGCGTGTAGATGGGATATATCATTGCCGGTGTCATCATAAATTTTCATTAGACATTTCTCATTGTTTGTTCTTTATAGTTGACGAAAATATCGGTCAGACGACATAATTTGACCCTTACAATGCACGAAGCTCTCTGTGATCTCTTGCTTCCCATACAAAGATTCCTGTCTTCTGTCACGTGCACGAGAGTTCTCTTCTCTGGAACTATCCCACAATCTGGTAAAGCTGACCCCCTTGGTGGGGGCCAATGTTTACTTACTCTTCATTGGCCATTTTTCAATTAACTATACGTTGAGCCACCGCCGCTTGGGGGGGGTCAGCATTTTCTACCGGATTATGAGATAGTAATTCCTGTTCTCTCGGACGTGCGAGCGAGCTCGCTTTCCTAGAACTGCTTCAACTCCGAAGCCAGCGCCCTCCATAGCCACAGCAGCCTCTGGATAACCTCTGAATATGACATCTAATATGCTAAACATAAGTTCCTGAGCTGCAGTGCAAACCGGAGCTTTCTAGGCGCGTAAGCCTCCCCTCGAATTCGGATAAGTACCCCGGCCACCGGAACCCGCTGTATGAGTGGTGCGCGCAATGCTGACAAGCCAAATGATTGCGATATGCTAGGTCGGAAGGAGCGCGCCAAAGTGAAAAAGGCACCATACTGGGGGTCAGCAAGCCCAATCAAGCCAAAATAGGTGCGGTAGTAGGTACGCTAACAAAGTATATTTCTTCCGAGGCGAAAAGACCGCCATAGCAGTTAGCTAAACAAATTAGGGCCCTGGTAGGCCTATTGGAATAGGTAGTGAATCGATTTTAAATTAGCACAGAATTGGCCATGTCGCTCCCTCTTCTATAGGCGAAGTGGCGTATCTGGTAGAGCTGCTGGCGTGTAGGATTCGCAGGTTGAGTGGGCCAGCGACAGTAGTGCACGTGTGTATATTGGCTAAGTTGTAGCAAATACCGCAGAGCTACCAGAAAATGATGTCTAGAGCTATTATAGCGGTGTAGACTCTATAAATTTACGGGCTGGAATGAGACATGGATAGGGACGATGGCTTGGAGGCTGTTCAGGAGTCGATTCAGCTGCTGCCAGGTGGTGGTGGATTCGGAAGCTGGTTCGCTACCGGGGGGCACTAGGACGCGTCGCGAAACGCGAGAATACTAGAGAGAGAGAGCCGAGCAGAGCGAAGGAGCGCTTCACGAAATACGGCCAAGATACCGCGAGCTGGGAAATGCGTAGAGGTGAGCTGTGGGACCTCGCGGGGGAGGAGGAAGTCGATTCGGTAATCGATTCAGGGGTTGCGTGGCAATCTGTCCACGACTCGGAGACTAAAGTCGTCAATCTACATGTGGACAACCATTAGTCTGTATCCCATAGTCCGGTAAAGCTGACTCCCCTGCAAAAGGAGTCTCTGTTGTTGGTGAGGTTTCAGTTAACTCTGTGTTGAGCCACAGCATACAGGGGGGTCAGCATTTTTTACCGGATTATGGGATAGTAAAGTTGGATTTCCACCTGCCCTGAAGCCACTGTGGGGAGGTTACTAAAGGGGGTATTAGGCAAGCGGTAGGGTAGGGGGCTTGCGGCAAGGTGCGATTGTCTCAGTGGGCTATCCCTCTTCAAACATAACACTCAGCTACGTAGGTACCGTAGAAGCTGGACAAATACAGACCGTTGCCAAGAGGGGGGCTTACTATGCTATACCTCTCTAGGTGATTATAACACGAAACTAATACACAAAGAGGGAGGCTGTCGGGGTCCGTTCGCAGAGAAAAGACCCCCAACTCGTATGCTCTTCTCTTTAATTGGTATAGTATTCCAGACGCCACCCTCTTGGCAACGGTCTGTATTTGTCCAGCTTCTACGGTACATACACCCCCGAAACAAGCGAGTTTTTAATTAAACATATTTGTAGGTAATTAAGTGAGGGAAATTGTTAAGTTGCTTTTTTTCTTATTTATTTAAGATGATGAGATTTGCCTTCTTGCCGAGATGGGAGTGTGGGAGAGACGAGTTGTGTTACGGCAGTCACAGACAATCACTCGAACGTCAAATCCACTCCTAGTATGTAGTACAGTTGCGTCCAACAAGTTCTTGCAACAAGATGCCATGAACCACTCAATGAAAATATTTACTATTCAGCAAAAAAGAAGGAATCATGTTTCGCCATTATTGCTTAAAACATTTACGGTATGTCCTTTATTGTACTGGCGTGATTAAGATTCAGTTGTGGGAGGCGTGGTGGATTTGGGGGTGCCGTGCTGTGGGGCTTGTAGTACCTTGCATGTTGCGTCATGATACCTCAAAAACCGCAAGAACTTATTGGACGCAACTGTACATGTAGTAGTAGTAGTAGTAGTAGTAATTCATTTGCGTATCCAACCCCTAGGGTTATGACGATAAAACAAACAAAACAAACAAAATAAAACAATATGAAAACAAACATAAAACACATAAGATTAACATTTCCATAACATATTACCGCCCTTCTTTCATACCCCCGCAAATCCACTCCTATTGGAATATGCTCCCTGGCAGCTTACGTGGCACAATAAATGATGTAGAGTGGAAGGTTCTGTATGTAGGTAGAGTTGGGAGATAGATTTCTCATACTATTATTTTGCAAACATCTTTTAGAGTCATGCAGAGTTATCTTTCTCCCTACTGCCATATTTATTTAAAATTCCGGGTTTGGCAGCATCGGTAGTAGGTTACGAATACTCCGAGAATTTCATTACTATATAACGCTTAAACTCATATACTCCGTTTACTCCCGATTAGATACGTAAATTAATTACTACTACTACTACTACTACTACTACTACTACTACTACTGCTACTACTACTATTACTCCCGATTAACCAACGCCATCATATCTGGCTTCAGTCCCGGCCTCATAACTGCTAAAGCCCCTTCAAGGAATTCGGGCTCTGATGCGTTTGCAGCATCCACAAGCAAAAATGTCGTTTCTAGCCTCATACGCTCCAAGATCCGAGCGTTAATATTTGAAACCGTCTTTGTGATAGAGGCGAGATTACCCCGTTTAGCCGCAGCTCCCTTAACAACTTGCTGAAGGCCACACCGTCCGCTCAGGTCCTAGATGTTCTATCACCTCCGATGTAAGCGATCATGCCGTACGCTTGTCTACCAACAAGCTGTATTGTGAGGTTGTGGTGGATTGCATTGCTTGTGGGTTCTGGGTCGATGCGTGTTGAGCAGATCTTGTCAATCATGGCTTCAACAGTGGTGGTGTTGACAGAAAACTCTCTAGTCAGCTTGTGGTCGGTAAGGACCTCTTGAATGACCAGTTTCAAACTATAGTCGTTCTGGAGGAGCTCCTTTGAGATTGCATATAGAAGATTATCTGCTCCCAGGATGGTGTGTATTTTACCCTCATTGCTAGAGTTATATACGGCGATGACGAAGCGTTTCTCCATTTCCAACTGTTCTGAGTCAGCTATCCTCCCTATGCCAAAGGTGGCGTTAAGCACCAACATCCAACAGTGTTGCGCTCATATCATAATCCCTGAGTGGCAGTGGAAATTCCGACAAGTGCTGGATAATCAGTATATTGTGTTAGGAAGGTCGGCGACCCGTAGTTTTCCTTAAGTGCGACCACGACAGCACTTGGGTTGTCGTATTTGAAACGCAGGAATAGTTGTATTCTTCTCGCGTGTAGTATGTGAAGTAGATTCCAACCCTTAGCGTAGTTACAAATGCGTCGAGCGATTCGGCTGTGTCATTGACAGTGCGCAGGCTATGGTAAGAGTGAACGAGTTTTTCAATGGTAGGGAATGGCAAATCGGGATTTGTGTTGCGAGTCAATTGTTGACTATCCATTGATAGCAGTCTACTCGGTTCGGGAATTGAATGAATCGAGTGGGATTCGAACCGTCACTTAAGGCTGTCAAGCTTTCTACTTGACCTTATCTCATCATAGAGAGCCATCTTCTTCCTCCCCATTTTCGTAGTCCACATATCCCCTAGATCGTAGCTCCTCACATACCGAAATTCAATACCTTGGGCTTCAGTCGCTTGATTTTTTGGGGGGTCTGTAGCCTAAACTTGTCAATTATAGCAGAGGTAATAGGCCTTGCTAAGTCTCTGCTTATGGATTCCCAGCTGTAAAACACAAGAATTTGCAGGGAGATGTGCTGAATATGCCAAGCCGAGCTGTTTCAAATCAGCTGGCTGAAGTCTGTGAAAATACTCGACTACGATCCAGGGGATAGCCCTCTTTTAAGAGTAAGTATACAAAGCACCTCCTTCCATCGTCCATGCCCGGTCCCACTAACCTCACCAGCACCTCCTCTCCTGCCCTCTCCCACAGCTTCAATAAAAACAGCCCTAGAAACGAACACAAAATCTGGCGTCCGGTCGCTGACTGCAAGCCGATGAAGCCCTTCCTCAAAACTATCCTCTCTTCTGGCACCACGGCCCACCCCTCATCCTCGCTATCGACGTCTGGGAGAGCCTCAATTCTAGGGTCCACTGTAGTCACGACATTTTTCTGCACTAGTCCTCCGCACACTGCCGGAGCACAACACGCGTAACGTCCTCCATAGTATCTATCTCCATATCTACCCATTATAGTCTAGAAAACCTCCAATGATCCTTATCAATGTCCCATGATGGCTGCCCCGTGCCCCTACGCACGTTGAGGAGGTACAGCCTCAGGTATCAGGATGCGTATCCTGGGATATTAAGGAATACCCGGTTTTCATATTGCAATCTGGGCATTCAAGAATTCCCCACACCCATAGAAGGGAGGTGTTTTGCTGGCTAATTGGCGAAGGGAGTGCATGGCAGGGCTAGTTTTCGAATGTCGACCAGTTACATGGCTTCGACTAGCGATGGTATATGTAGGGTTTACTATTATCTGGTGCACCTTACCCGCTAATTATATATCGAATCAATTGGCTCTACCAGCTCTGGGATTCGAGATATGATATGTTCCTGTAAGCAAGGAGTACACGATAGCTGAGGCTTTAGACCTCAGCTAGAACAATACGAGTTATACTGCAGAAGCGATTAAAACTAGTCAAAGCGCTAGAAAATTCATTGATGCACAATTGGGTTTGAAACACGGGGATTTTCAGTAGAGTCGGCAGGATTAGGCGAGAATCAATACTCCGTGTGGTTTGGACGAACCCATCGAAGAAAACTGCGGTATCCCATAGTTAACCTATAACAAGTGCCAACCAATGAGCGGTTGGCATTGTCAGGACTGGCAGCGGTTAATTTAAGGTTTACATATGTTCTGACCCGTATTCCAAGAATGCCCATTTACAAATGAGATCAATTTGAGCATCCGCTGGCCGATATTCAAATAATATACTATCTGTAAGCGAGCTTAGAAACTCTTTCAATATACACAGGTACATGTAGGTATCACAACTTAGGATTCATTATCCTTTTGGTTCCAAAAACCAAAGATGAGACACAAGCATCAGCTTAGCCTCAACACCATGCATGCATACCACACACTATACTTTCCACTTGTGTATATGATGGGAAGGGGTGTGTATCTACAATTATAAGCTGTGAATGTGAACGGCTGTAGTGGTTGCCGAGAGGTGGTGGTGGGGAGAAGAAACTCCCCACCCTAACGAAATTTTTTAATATCGGCCATCCCATAGTATTATTTTGTAGATGGGCCAGCCAATATTCAGAGTGATTTCATTTGTAAATAGGCCAACCCATTTTCAGAGCGGCCTGGCTAGTTTGTAAACCGGCGTTTATGACTTAGGGTCAGAGCACATATGTCTCGGCAGTAATCAGTGAACAGTTACAGGTGATGCTTTCGTGAGACATGCGTACCGGTACAATAACTCGATTGATGAGGTCATAATTTATTATTTCTAGGCATCTTCAGCTGGAAATTGAGCTATTGCAGCTGGCTGAAGGTGCATGATAACTTGCAGAGGGTTTCCTGGAAATCAAGCAGCACCGAACAAAGTCAAGCGAGGTGGCGTGGCGATCGTTACCGTCGATCGGTGTCTCACAAATCGTGTGATCCTACGAAATGTAAGTTCCCTCTGCAGCGAATTCTCGAACTGGAGGACGTCCGAACCTGATACGGTGTACTCTATGCTTCTCGGGACTAGGAGCGACCAAGACGAGGAAATCTAGAGTAATAGACCAACATTTCATCGCTAGTGAGCAAAACAACGAGAGTCAGCTGTCGCTCCCTAGGTCCGAACCCAAAGTTCAGTGAGGATCGAGAGCTGAAAGTTGCAGATCTAGATGCGGGGTCAATCTGGTGGCCCGGGAAGATGCTACAAATTCTGTTGTTCATTTACCGTTTCCATACTCCTCCTACCTATAGTATAATCGCTCCTAGGATAACGAGGACTGGACTTGCGGATAGAAGTTCCATTGTTGTAGCCCTCGGCACTTCACCAGGGGCCCGAGAAGGAAGAGCTCCTACATAACACTGGCTATCTAGAGTACATACAATTTGAGGGAAGTCGTATGTCGTTAGACTCAAGAGGTACAGCCTATTACTGGAACGCCGAGTTGAAGAGAAGATAATTAGCGGCGACTGGTTGCACAGTTATCTATGCATAGAATCAACCTTGCTGGTTACTTGTCGGGGCAGTTCAAGCAGATCATCTACGGTACCTCAACAGCTTTCAGCTATTGCCTTAGCAGCGCCAGAGTCCAATAAAAGCCCAGGAGAAATTCTTGGTAGCTGGTGGCATGTCAGGAATCTTAAGTCTTACAGTCGAAAAGACTAGCAATTTAGAGGCGTGGCCTGCACCAAAATCCAAAAGTTTGTGTTCGATCGAGGAAGCTAGGGTCAGCAGATGCATTCTTGTCCATATGAGGAAATATTTGGTTATGGCTTCAGGTGGCTAGTGGGAATTTTACGGACACATTCAATCCTCCCGCTTTGATCTAAGTGCCCAGGAGCGAATGGAAGTAATGTAGCTAGTAGAGATTTGAGGGGGAATTAAAGTATAAATATTGGTACCGGCAGCCCATATCTCCTCCGCTTCTCAGACTACAACTAAAATTTCAATTCACTACACCAAAAACAACTTCTGTTCCAGAAAACTCACTCTACCGAAAGTAAAATATCCTTAACTCCACTTCTAAGAACCCCCCTCGATGCAAACTCTAACGTGACTATGCATTCAGATGGCTGTACCACAAAGCCTCTGCCGTATTTCGCGCGGGAAAGACAGCACTCTCACCGCGTTCAATGACAATGCAGTTGTTAGCTTGACAAATGATCAACTTTGGGAGGTTAAGATGGCTCGGGACCCTGATGGCCGAAACCCTGATGGCCGAAACCCTAACTATACACTCACCATGCAAAAAGACGAAGGCGGCCCAGAGCGTGCCTTAACGCTGGACCTTGAAACAAAAAATGTTCTTGTCCAGTCACTGGAACATCCGCCATCAAAGAACCAATTGTGGACACTTGAGGATGCGATTGTGACACCACGGTTTGTAACCATCGAGGCTTCCAAGGAGATACATAGATGCTTACTTACCTTCTCTAGCTACCCGCCTATCATACATTGTCGCATACAGAGCGTCGCTGACCCTAATGTTTCGGCAAATCTCGGCGGCAGCGTGCCACTGCCGAGAATTTTCATGAATGTCGCTGGTGTCCCCAACGAAGAAGCACAATCTGACAGATGGGTCATCGATTGCCGGGAAATGCTGTAAAAACTGATATCGGGGAAGTTTTTTCACATTAGTTGGAATTCTGCTTTGGCTATTTTGGGGCTTCGGATAGCTTCCGTCTTTGTTTATCCCACAGAAACTTCATTTTGCTATGTATAAAAGGTCTTTAGGTGTGAGGAAACGTTCTACTACTGGAATATGAGAAGTACTAGCTTTAGCACGGAGAATCTTGAAATCATGATTGAATCTACTCTTGGTATGCATGCGATAACATCCTGGGATAGTTAATCGGCTTATTCTAGCAGCCACATATTAACTAGGAATCACTCGAATTTGCAATCGCCATCCATCACTCGGTGTTTTCGGCTGGTCTAATGATTAGATAGATAGATAATTCATATACGCATCTAACCCTAGGGTTGTGGCGGTTAAACACACAAAACAAAACAAAACAAAACAAAAAATAAAATAAAATAATAAAACATAACAAAATAATTGAGACAAAACAAAATAATCAATAATCAATAAATAAACCAAAAACCACACCTCCACTTTTCATCTTAGCTTCACTTCCCCATACATCATTTTTATCTCTCCAAATCCCCATATCCCCATTCCAACTCCTCATCATGATCTAGTAATTGATTGATTATTTATACACGCATCCAACCCTTAGGTTATGGCAGCGCAAAAGTAACTGGAGATGAAAAATGAAACACCCCCTAATCACTCCATATTCTTTCTCCATTTCCACCTCTGATTCCTCCGTCTACTTATGCTCTTTCCTATCCATCAATCTTATTTTTTCCTCAACTATCAACCTCTTCAGTATCAATTTCCTCCCCAATTGCAACCGGCATCCTTTTTCATCACAGCCTAGAGACATCTCACAGTTTTCTGCCCTCGCATATCCATGCTGCCATTTCTCTCTCCGGTCTTACCAGCCAACTCCTAACCGCCTGCATAGAGATCTAGTTAAGGAGAATGAGGTAATATTCATCGCTTTAGCTAGAGACTGAGTAAATTTTATCAAAAAGAAAGAGACGAAAGGGGTGCCAAAAGTCTTCATATATACCGCTGCCGATTAGGTGACTTCCACCATGTTGATCGCTGGTGATCGCCTCTGCGCTCAAGCTCGATGTATGTGGAGTAAAGAATGGGACTAAATAGTGGGGAATCGTAGGGAATATCCACATGCGGCATATAAGGAAGAGAATATATCCAGTATCTAGTTTCAAATTGATTTATTGAATGGCGGATTTCTTGATTAAGGACATTCAAACTCTTCGGGTGCGGTGCTTCTTTTCACCCTTAATTACTTCACATATCTTCCTTTGTTATCTCACCCTCCGCTTCCGCCTCCTCATACCTCCCCATCAGTATCCGGAACTCCAATCGCAACCAACAACACGTCCCTTAGACTTGGAGACGTCTATGTCGCTCAGATTGGTGATACTCCAGCGATATGGTACACGACCGATTCAAACGGGGCTCACTACTGCTCGGCCCAGATCTCCAATATCAAGAGCAGGCTCCTAGTGCCGCTTCTTAGCAATGGAACTGGTGAACAAATTTCCGAGGTGCTTACTGCTAGCACTGAGGACTCGGATGTGCTTGTGAATACTCTGTTATCGGTGAACGAGGAAGGTGCTCTGGCGCTGCTCCAGCAGGTGCCGAATATAGGGGTGTGGGAAACGCGCCTATCATATGCCGTCAGATACAAATAACATAAGCTAAAGAGCTTCACGCTCTGTATCAGAGCCCTCATGGACGACATTAATCCAGCGTAGTCGACGGACTGCCGGCTGCAACTGGCTAGCTCGGGGTATAGTAGCCCGCTGAGACCAAATGTCAATAACTAAGATTCTGTTGCAATGGAGTTTTGTTGCGAGGAAATGATTTGTAAATCATTCATTTGTTCATTGGACCACCATAAATTAAGTGATTTGTAAATCCTTTAGTATGTACAATCCAACCACTTGAGCTATTTCATTCCGTGATAATTCTTCATGCCTAGGGAGCTTCTAAGTACATTACTCCTTAATTTACTAACAGTTCATGTTTATTTAAGAGCCTAATCCAGCTTTCCTTTCGCTCACTCGGCCTGCTAGCCATTCTCTAGGCTTCTAAGTATTGTTTGAATAAACCCCTGAATAGGTCTCCCAATAGTGCTCAAGTTTAAATAATGCCCGAAAGGGCCTGTGAACGACACATAAATAAAGGTACCCGAAGGGTAGTTAGGTTGAGCTTCAAATAGGTACTAGGTAGATATTATCCTGATTTGGATGGCAGTGCTGCGGGCCATTCCGCCTAACTAAACGTGGCAGGCGGTTAGTACCGTGGGGCCGCGCGTAGAAACACTTTATTGCACAAAGAACGATACCGGCGTTGGATATATGTAGAGTACATAGCCCCACTCGCTACACACGTGGGATAATACATTGGTGGAGATAACTCTAACTGCAAGCCCTACGTGTATTTGTCACAGCGTGTAAGTGATTCGCTCATGAATCTTCATATTGCATTGCTTTTTGAGTGTAGTGAAACTAAGCCTCTAGGCAGCGAAGGATACTTTATAGATAGTTTTAGGAGGGGTGGTTATAGTTAGTAGATTACATTGCTTTTTCATATCTGGGGCTTTTGTGTCACGTCCCACAACAGGGCTGAGTAACGGTAAACCTTAAGGACATATTAGAGATAACTAACAGCTAGGGACTTACCACCCTTGCTGGAACTCAAAAGTCTTAGTGCTGGGTGGAGTTCTTACATGTATGCTCGATCCTTTTTGCTATAGATATCCCTTTTTGCTAACACAATTATCTAAAGCCTCTTTAAGTATTTGACCGCTATGTAAAGCTTTCCTGAGGTTAACCCTTACTTCTACTGTCTACACCAATCATCAGCAGTTTCCCGCTCTTTTTACCGTTGATCTGGGCTAAATTAACTACTTCCCTAGCAACATGCGTAATCCTTTCCTGCAGAAGTCTCGCTCAGCGATTGAAATCCAGACTTCAGACCGTGGTTCGGGGTGGCCCTGGAGCCGCAAAGGTCATCTTCCTGTCTCTTCTAACCTCTCAAGCTAACTTCAACCTCCCCCACCAGGACCCACAATAGCCGTAGATATCAAGCCAATCCCAACCTCTTCCACTGGAGAAGCCAAGAAGCTCATTATTGCCAAAAATGCTTCTTCGGTAATACCCTGGCACTTCTGGACAATGATACCCTGCGTCACAACAGCAGTGCTACTCTCTCTAAACCTTTCCAAATACGTCATTGGCACCGAGATCGGCAGGACTCCGCAAGAGACAGAAAACATCCTCGACGTGCTGCAGATAGCTGCCAAGGCCCACGAAATCACAGTAATGGCTGGCCTTGTTAATATCACGCGGCAGTGGATTCAGGGGTGCTTAATCGGCGGTGGCACTCTACTTGGGCTGCTAGGTGCTGAACAATCGCTCGGGAACCTCAACTTCATAATCTCCAAGGAGTTTACTGCGGCTATAATGTACGGTATCAGCGGCCTCTCCCGTCAAGGAAAGCAGCATATCCAGAAAGAGCGACGGCGGCGGAAAAATGTCTTGTTCCTGGTGGCATTCATGTTTCTAGGGTGTCTTCTGTGTGCGGTAGTCGGCCCGGCAAGCGCTGTGTTAATGATACCACAGTTAAATTAGTTCTACGAGTCACAGCACTACTATAACGTCACTTCAACAGAGCTCAAGTCTGACACAGGCGTTACGAGGTATCCGGTGTGTTATCCGTATATTCTCATTGATCCACGGTTGGGGGGTGGGGAGTACCCGGCGAATCCATTTAACTCAGCGCCGCCGCCACAGTACTGGTCGCATGCGTGGTTTCTGAAAGTGGTGAAGGATAGTTCCCATACCGATGAGACTCATCAGTTCAGTGAGGACGGGGTGCCGACAACTGTTAATACTACGACTACATGGGATCGGCCTCTCGTTGTCGGTGCTGATTGGGAGGGAGGAACAAGCTTCTCGGGGGTTAACCTGTGGGATGTGATTACCACGTCTACGCTGCTAGAGGATTATGAGCCAGTGTCGAAGAATAATGGTTCGAAAGCTCAGTTTGTCGCAAATCTGACCGGGATAGAAGCACAAACTGTATGTCGGAGGAGACAAAAACAGTCCTGCGATACTGGAGCCAATGGGAATAGTTCAGAGTGGTGCTACTCCGCCGTCAGCAAAGACACAGATGAAGGGGGGTTGCAAAGCAATCGGGACCTACTATACATAGTTGACTATATGCCGGACCAAGACATGGATATAGCACGCCCACGGTTCTGGATGACGGAAGGCGGGCGAACGGCAACCAGCCCCAAATTCACTGACTCCATTGTATTTGTATTCGAGGAAGATCACATCCCAGGGATATCTGAGGAGCTACTGACGGTCTGTACTACATCGACGGTGTTGAAATCCGTAACTGCAGTTTCGGCAAATCAACGATTTTCAGCAGAGCAGGCGCAGTTTCATGGCTACCTGGCCTATTTCGATGGTGTGTCTACAAAATATGTGTCGCCACGTACTCTCCTCTATCACGAGAACTGGCTCGACCAGATCCACGAAGATGTCCCTGACGCGGCGAACGATTCATCACCTATCCAAACGCCGAACGTAACGTACCCCCCACGCTCTTCATTGGGGCCGACAGACAACGCGTATTTGAAAGCCTGGGCGACAGAACTACTCAACTCTAACACCCATACCGGAGCACCAGTGTGGGAACCAGTCCCATCTGGTGGTATTGAAGCTGGGATTCTAGAGACTGTCATCGGCGGTGCATTCATCACCATACTCCTGCGTATGCAGGCGTCCGACTCGCAATACTCAACCTCGTATATTCCGCGGCTGTTCATCCGGTCCGGCAAGGTTGAAAACTACCCGGCGGACCTGATCCCAGAAGCGATGCTCGACTATACAGGCTACAAGTACCCTCCGGTGATGGTCTACCGCCTTGTATACGGATACCGGTCGTTATCTATTGTTGGGATTGCTAGTGCCGTAGTTCTGGTTATTCATGGTCTTATTGCGCTACTAGGCTCGGTGTGGCAGTATCGTAAGGGAGGGGTGATAAAAGCATGGAGCACGGTGCCACAGTATGGCGCGCTATGTTTAGGTACGGATCCGGGGGTGGGCGGGGTTGAGAATACGTGCGCAGGAATTGAGGCAAGGGAGACTTTGATGACGTTTGTGAGGATTGAGGAAACGAGGGGAGACCATTTGGAATTGGCGGTGGTGTCGGCGGCGTTTATGTCGAGCGAGGTGAAGAGGATTGATTTAAGTAAGAAGTATGGGTTTTTGGGGGCGAGGGGGAGAAGAAAGGTGAAGGTTGAGTGATGGGGAATCTGTGAATGGAGTACTGCATTTTAGATGGTTGATCGAAGGATATTTCTGAGCTTATAGACTGGATGAGTTTTGAGTCTTTCTTGTTTCCTCCAGTAACCTTTTCTTTAAGTGAATGAATACTTTAATAAATCTCACTCCCAGGCTGCGACATATTCTACAAATTACCCCGTAATTTTAAGGGTTATATTCTGGAGGGTACCAAGAGACTACCAACAAGCCGGGGAGTACCCAATCTTCATCCTATTAGCATCAGCTAGATCTATTATTCGTAAGGGGAATGAAATGTTCGAACTCCCCTAACCCTACCGCCCCGCCCCAAATATACCCTTTGTGGTCAATGATTGATGAACGCTTTTTGTGGAGATCCCCGGAGGCATACATAATTTGTTCTGTGACATGACAGCAATTTTTAGTGAGCTGCTTCTCGTAGAAGATATAGATCTATGTTCGTGGAGCAACATTATTGCAGGTCAGTCGCTTCATGATTTATCACTCATCATGCCTCAATACGGGAGTGTTGGAGATGCTTCCTAATACGGGGCTTGGCCCTTCGGAGTCGGAAATGATTGAGAGACAGGTACCCGAGCACACGGGCACCCGAGAGAGCTATTTAGATAGGGGCCGTATGCCCACCTCTACCAGGCAAGCAAGCAATCAAGTCTTCTATTCCTCCCTACGTGCCCCAATATTACAACAGGGAGACTCAACTGACCGAGGAGTCAATCTTCAACAAATTCGAGTTTAAATATAGATGACGCGCGTATGCTGGTGCTACACATTTCCCATGACTTCAACTCATGTATATTGTATCGTCACCTGGTACGATTGAGAGGGTTAATACGGGATACTTGTGATGGGTCTCGTATATTTTAAACACCTAAATCCCTCCCCGCAGCGCGTGGTCAAAATAAAAACTGTTAAAACAAATTCGCTACTTGAAAAATGCAAGCTAATCATTAATTTCACAAAAAACCTAGCCTGAGGCAATAGTCGGGGAACTAGACGAATAACATAAGATCCTAAGAATGCTCAACCCCCGTATATGTAACTCCACGTTCCAAAATTAGACACCCATATAAGTCATCCAACTATTCCTCCATGCCCCCACAATCGCCAGAATTATTGTAGGTGCTTTCTTCGGCTACATATTGCTCAGTTCCGTATTCCTCAACGGCATACTCTTCTTCGCCATAACCTTCTTCGACGTATCCCCCTTCAGCGTATCCCCCTTCAGCGCCATATTCCTCAGTACCATATTCCTCAGCACCATATTCTCCGGCATACTCTTCAACGCCATATTCCTCTACACCATACTCCTCAACATTATACTCTTCCCCAGCATATCCTCCCTCAGCAGCGTATTGTCCCTCGACAACATATTCCCCCTCGACAGCATATTCCCCCTCACCGACATATTGCTCATCAGCATACCCGCCCTCGGTAGGGTACGCTTCGCCATCGTACACAGCCCCTCCAGTACTGTACTCCTCCGTACTATACTCTTCAACACCAGCATATAATTCGCCTCCAGTATATTCCTCAGTGCCATACTCCGCACCAGGGTCCTCAAATGCTCCGGTATCTTCGTAGCCAGTAGTACCTTCATAAACAGTACCTTCGTAAGCAGCAGTACCCTCGTAACCAGAAGGATCCCCATATGTACTAGGATCTTCATATCCTGGATCTGCACCAGTTTCGTTGGCAGCCGTGGAGTCCATGGAGGTCGCAGGATCCTGGACATACTGCTCTTGTCCTTGTGTGGTCGCTTGCTCTGTATATACTGTTTCTGCTTCTGCGTAAACTACTTCCTCCGTATACACATACTCTTCCACAAGGCCTTGCTCTTCCACAGCAGTTTGCTCTCCTGTGCCTTGGTTTCCTGCGCCTTGTTCTCCTAGACTTTGCTCCACCACCCCTTGCTCGCCTACACCCTGCTCCCCTGCACCTTGCTGCCCAGTACTTTGCTCTCCTGTGCCAAGCTCCCCTACACCTTGCCCTTCTGCGGTTTGTTGCGTTGTACTTTGCTCCCCGGCAGCACCTTGCTCACTAACTCCTTGCTGCCCTGCGTTTTGTTCTGCTATAACACTCTCCTGCACCGTAATTGTTTCCTCGGTATATATAAACTCCTCTTGCACAATTACTTGTTCTGCTTGGAGTTGCTGTTGTTCCTCTACTTGTTGCACTTCTGTCTGTTGCGCTTCTGCCTGTTGCACTTGCTGCTGGTTTTGTTCTTGTCGCTCCTCCTGTCTTTCCATTCTCTGTTCCTGTAATTGCATCTGTTGTTCATGTCGATTCTCTGCTGCTTCCCTGCGCTGTTCTTGTGCATCTTGCTGCCTCTGTTTCATTGCTGCCTGCTGCCCGTTCTGACCCGAAGCTACTATTCGCGCGGTGAGTTGTATGCCCTGTAGAAGTGTCTGCGATCCTTGTTGGCCAAACTGTTGGTTTTGCATTGGGCTAACCCCACGGCCAACCGAAGGGGGCTTGGCTCCACGACTGGCTGGTGAGGGCCCACCTCCACGCCCCACCGGAGAAGATCCAGCTCCCCGGCCAATTGGGGAAGGTCCGAATCCGCGGCCTGCGGGATGGGGATAAGGAGTTCCACGACCAACTGGAGAGGGTGCGGTTCCGCGCCCAACGGAGGATTGTCCAGTCCCCCGGCCAACCGGATGGGCATGATGGACTCCATGCCCGATGGAAGAGGGTCCAGCTCCACGCCCGGCAGGAGTAACATGATGAGTTCCATGCTCAAGTGAAGATTGTCCAGCCCCACGGCCGGCAGGATGGGTTTGATGGGCTCCATTCCCAACGGGAGAAAGACTAGTCCCACGACCAGCAGGAGGAATATGTTGGGTTTCATGTCCGGCAGGAGGATGTCCAGTCCCACGACCGATAGGAGGGTGGTGACCACCCCCTTGCCCAATATGAGAGGCGCTGTGGGGTCCATGCCCGACAGAGGAAGGTTGATGAGGCCCGTGTCCAACAGGAGCTTGGCTAGATCCGCGACCAATGGGAGACGCATGATGAGCTCCACGGCCGGTGGGAGAAGTATGATGAAGTCCAGATCCTCGACCTGCCGGAAGAGTGTGATCACTTTCATGCTCAAGATGAGAAGCAGCATGTCCGCCAGGAGATTGACCAGATCCGCGACCGATGGGAGAAGCGTGATGGGCCCCACGTGCAACAGAAGAGTGTCCAGATCCACGACCTACAGGAGGACCGAAATCACCCCCAATGTCAAAAGGATGTGCTTCATGCCCAACAAAAGACTGACCCGATCCACGGCCTACAGGAGGAGTATGACTAACGCCATGTTGGACGGGAGATTGACCAGATCCTCGCCCAGAAGAAGGAGCATGATCACCCCCATGCCCGATATGAGATTGCCCAGTCCCGCGGCCGGCAGGATGAACATGGCTGGCTCCGCGGCCGATGGGAGACGCATGATGAGCCCCACGACTAACAGAAGACTGGCCAACTCCACGTCCAGCAGGAGGAACATGATGAACACTATGTTCAATAGATGAATTTCCGGATCCGCGGCCTAGGGGAGGACCGAAATCGCCTCCGATATCAGAGACATAAGCGTCATGCCCAACAGAAGATTGCCCAGATCCATGGCCTGTAGGGATAGAATGATGAACTTCATGTCCGGCATGAAATTGTCCAGTCCCACGGCCAGCCCCGCGGCCAACGGGATGAGCGTGACCAGCCCCACGGCCGATGGGAGACATATGAGCTCCACGGCCGGGATGAGATTGCCCCGTTCCACGCCCAACAGGCGAAACATGTACCCCACTCTCAACAAGAGGTTGCGCATACCCGTGTCCCACGGAATAAACATGATCACTAATTTGATTAATGTGAGCATGGCCAACCCCACGACCGACAGGAGTTGGACCAGTATTAGCCTGCACTGTGCCCCTGCCTCTAGCAGCTAGCCCCACAACCCCCCCTCTACCAGTTACCATCGTTCCCCTTCCACCCCTCGGATGAACTCCAACTACACCTCTTACGGTCATCCCCCCTCTAGCTAAGCCGGGGGTAGCGCGGCCACGACCGGGAACTTGGTTAGCCTGTGGCGGAGATATTGGGCCAAAGTCAGCATGCATGCTCGAAACTTGTTGTTGGTACGTATCCATTGATACTTCAGCGGTCGCCTGGGTCTGTACGACCATGGTGCCCCGTCCCCGCCCCTGTCCCCGCGTCCGAACTCGTCCCCGTACTACTCCTCTCCCTCTCGCACGACCCGCCTCCCTTCCACCCCTCGCCATTGCTTGGGCTACTGGCGCCGCAACCATCAAAAGACCCCTGCCTACTCCGCTGTCGTCCATACTAGCAGCTAGACGGGCTACGCCAATCATACCGGCCATCATTGGCGCGCTAATTCCTCCACGCGTCCCCCCAGAAACAGTCCCTTGCCCACTCCTACCAGTAAGCATCGTAGATTGTGTCATGCCTTGCTGCTGCTGCGGCTGTTGTTCGTATTGAAATTGGTGTTGTTGGGACGGCCGAGGCGCCTTTTGTTGACTCTTCGACTCCTTCTTTGGAATCAAGAATTTCCCTGGGTCCTCGAAAACCTTTTTAGCAGCCCGTGCGCTGGCCTTTGCGATCACACTAAAGCCTGCAGCAGCCTGTGAGGCACCAGCGGCAACCGAAGTGGAATCACCTATCGACTTTTTACCAGCTGGATTAATGAATGAATTCGACCCGGAGTTCCCTCTGGGGGCGATGGTTGACTTCATAGTCAACTTCTGGTGCGGTGGTAATGTAAATGACGGACCTATCTTCGACACCGGTGATGCGGTCTGTTGGCTGGCATACATCAGTGGCATCGTTTGTCGATGCTGCACAATATGTTGCTGTCCAGGGTTCACAGTATTGGGACGCGCAACAGGATTCTGGCTCATATTGTCATAATACACAGTGCCTACACTTGCCCCTCGTTGAACGGGGGTCCCTGGGTTCATAGATCTAGCTGACGATATAGAAAGAGACTTTGAGTGCGACAGCGTATTGATAGGCGATATCCCTTGGGTAGGATGCTGCCTGTACGCAACCTGAGGATTCGATGTCAATTGCGGAGATGGCGATGAGGCCGGGATGCGAGTGATATCCGTCGTCGTAGAGGACATGGATGGCGCCGGTGCATCCAAACCATTCGATACATGGATATCCATGAACATCCGATCCTCTTCGGAGAAGCTAGTAAAGTTTGCCGACATTTTGGGCTCATCTTCCCGTTCGGAGGAGAGCATGAGACCGCTTTCGACCGCTGGTTGGATATGAGGTGTTGACGAAGGTGATGGTTCGCTGCCGGCGACCTCGGCATACCCAACCGGATGAGGTGTTGCCGCAGCAGATCTCGAACCAACGGCCTTGCGAGCTATACCGAGAGGAGAGACAGGTGTTTGATCATACGCACTATACTGGACATTCTGTTGCGTATTCACCGGAGGGGTCTGGCTCATTGACCGCCGCTGCTGATCGGGGAACTGCTGGTTATTCTGGGGGTTCTGTTGTTGCTGATATTGATATTGGCCTTGCTGGGAGCCCATTCCAGGGTGTTGTTGCTGCTGCTGAGGATACATTGCATTGGAGCCCACCGGGGGTGTCGGTATGTGGTTTGGCTGTGCTGGTAGATTTCCATGATATTAGATAATGCACTCGGGCTTGAACGGAAAAGAAGGCAAGCATTGATAAAACCACGGAAACGGTAAGAAATGAAGCTACCACGTGACAAACACAGGCATACACGTGGACATGGACACAGCGGGATAATATGGTTAGACCCAAGCCATGATCCACGAGAGCCAACACAAATGTAAAAATAAATGAAATGAAATATTGAGAAAAGGGATTACACAAGTAAATCAGAACTCACGATGCTCCCATGTCACTGCTCCCGTCAAAGTATTATGGAAGTAATACTTTTGCTGTGCCTGATCCCAGTGAGCGGCCCATCCCTGCGGTACCGCTGGGGGTAGAGGCATGTTGGGCTGAGTAGCAGCCAGCGGTGGTGCTCCATAGTTTTGTGGCTGTTGCTGTTGATACTGTTGATCGGTGTAGATCATGGCGAGAAGGAGAGGGGAGAAGAGGGGGAGTAGTGCAGGGGATGTGATGGTGATGGTGATGATAAAAACTCTTGATAAAGAGAATTACGACCGGGCAAGATGAAGGTGTTCAGAGACCTAGATTTGCAAGGAAGGATAGAAGTGGTAAAATGGATGAAGATGATCAGGGGGTGGAGGAAGCAAGCATCAAGGGAAGGTGAATGAGGGGCTCTGGAACGCATAGAATAGAACAGAGAAAACAAGCATTGGGCGTCACGGGATGGGACACAGCCATAGTGGGGGGAGGAGGGTGGGGACAGAGGAGAGGGGAAGGTACAGAAGGTACAGAGGAGGGGAAGACAGCTGAAGACCCCATTAAGGCTGATAGTTTGGCGCTGTATCACAGCAAACATCCAGCAGAGCAAAAGTGGCGCTCTGTGCAGCATTCAAGCGCTGCGATAGGCAAATCCATGGACTGACGTTACGTACGCCAGAGAGTTGGTGTTTCACCAATCGACGCCCACGTGGTACAGGTACGACGAGGGTTAGGGTTTGCCGTTATTCCTTCGAGAATTGGCTGGAAGATCCGTGATACCCGACAGATTCCTCCATTGCAGAATGCAAGTGTTACCGCTCTTGCTGATTATATTTATGGCTCTTGGTGAGCAGCGGTCTTCACAATCCGTCACTCGTTCCAGTGGTGTGCTGCAGCCCTCGGTTTCTGATTCCCTCGATGCCTTCAACTTGGACAACGTTTCATGGCTCCCACTCGCTGTTATTCCAACTGCTTTCATCAGATCGACGGACATTGGATCTTTAATGTCTCATATCCCCTGTCTGCTAAAAGCTTGTATTTTCAACCAAACCCTTGCCGTGATCGTCGCTCGATCTGCAGGTCACAGATTGCTTAGCTAAACCTGCTAAGGTTAGTAATTTCACACTGCAGAACCTTCTTTTTCAGAACATTCCCGCAGAATGAGTTCTCCCCGCCTCAACAGCTTTCGAAAGAGCCTGCGACGCGTAACCAAGAGTGTCAACCTACTCTGACATGATAGTTGGTATTTTCCCATCCGCCACGAATTTCTCGCAGTAGGCACTCAACGAGTGTCGATAGCCAAGAAGGAGGATGTAGAATATAGCTTCAGCGATGACTCTAGCGGTGCGCCAGAACTCAAGATTACTATTAGATTGGAGGTCAGCAAGCCTCAGCACCGGCAGCGGATGGGGTCCACGTTGGAAAAATATGAAAACGCCCATTACAACGCATGGGCCTTGTTTCTGATTGAAACGGAAGAATCGAAAAGATGAGCCATCGCAGAGGATTCCGTAGACGGGACAACGAATATTAATGTTTTGGGAATTAACGTAAAGAGCTGCTTCTCCGAAGAAACGTTAGCAAGAACATTGCCCACACATCCGCATAATCTAAAAAGGTGGAGAGGGAAGATATGTTACAGTCTCCAAATGGAAGGGGGGAATGAAAGATCACCACCTACCGCAGCGATAAACCGCGATCCTGCTTCTCCGTTCTAGCGGTCCTCCGGTAAACCGTGATTGTTGATAGAAATCTAGAAATCTAGACATCATCGACAATATTCGTAGACATGTCGGTCGGGATACGAGCACGGGGGACCAAAAAACGTTGCACACCCCTCAGGCGAGCGACTGGATCGAGGTTGACGGGTGGCGCGATGACATTGTACTGAACACGGGGAAAGCTAACACTTAATCCTCGTTCAGCAATAACACGTTTCAATAAATTGAAATCTATATCGAAGGAGCTCAGAATAGCAGCCTCAACGGTCGATGTGGATTGTATCGCAGCATCAAGTGCACGGGATACATCCTCATGCTGACCTTCTTCGTAGTTTTGTAGATATTCTGTCCGTCCTATCTGAGGATAGGAAGAAAAGACCTCCTCAGTGGTAAATATTACTAATCATGACATCAATGATCAGCTGCATATCGCTTACGCAGGAACCCGCAGAGCCCCATCGAGGGATGTAGGGAGGAAGAGTCCTGCGGGGTTCTAAGTCTGATCTTCTCAATGATACGAACGGCGAGTAATTCACCTAGCAGGGAGCTACAGACTGTAAGAGATACTGGTGTAACAAATTCGTGAATGTATGTATGTATGTTTAGTGATCAATTATCCTCTGGCCTCAGCTGTCAGGTGGCCTACATACCTGCTGCATTGGGTGCAGCCACTCTTGGCAACCGTCCGAACCAGCTGCCTATGCACCCGCAGACTCTTCGTCTTTAGAAGTACTCATATCCCTTCATCAAAAATTCATCATCCCAGCGCCGGATCATGAAATTATCGAGCATCCACGTCCCATTATTGGTTGCTAGCAATTGCACACCTGAATTCTAACGTTGCGTCTACATACAATCCCTGCTTCGTACATGATTTTTTTGGGTCAGTTGCTAAAACCTCAAAGCTTATCACAACCCTAACCCCGGGGTATGCCTCGAATATTTACAGGTTTATGCTAGTAAAAACATCCAGGCACTTGTTAAATCCCCTAAAGGGAGCCTTTAAGTATTGGTCCACAATTTAGAGTCAGCATAGACTGGTCTTTCACTCTAACCCAGCTGGTCAACAAGATAAATTTCTATGGTCTCGATCTCGTCTGGCCAACCTCAATCATCAAATCTTAGTACATTCCCAAAACTCCTCTAAAAAGGGGGGGGCATGGTAGAATATTAATGTTAAATTACAGGTCAAAAGGTTCTGAAGTACATATATACACAGACCATTTTACCGAAATTCGTAACCCATGCTAATGTTAGTGCAACCCAGGAAATCCTGCTACTTTGGAGCTTCACTCTTTGAAGTATCAAAACTGCCACTCTTCCTCTCATTTGCTTCGTAAGAAATTTCTCCTGCCTTGGGTACACCCATATGATCCATTATCCTCTCCTCACTATCGTTTCCGTGCAAACCCTGGGTTCCGCTCGAACGAGCGCCAATCCCAATTTCGACTAGAGGAAACGCATTTTGGGTTTGGCGTTTTGTATTCCGACTAATACCAGGGTTGCCGAGAGCATTGGGATTGCTATCGGATTTATTATAACTACCGATACCAGCGGTGGAAAGCAAATGAGGAAAGTAGTGCGAGATAAGAGGCCGGAAGGAGGGGATTGAGGCGCAGATGATTGCCATGCAGCACTCTAGAGGTGACCAGAGGGAAGCGTCCGAATCTTTTTCCGAGTGTTAGTCAGTTTTACCAATCGTATATAATGTTCGGTGTGCCTCACAGGAAGGATCCTTAGTCACAAAGTAGAGCCGATGAAACGACACTAATCGCAATATTGACATCAAGCAAACCCTTAATTTCTCGTCAGAATGTCATGCTAAATACTTTTCTTAGAGTATGGTACTTACACCCCACCTAATGCAAAAAGAACAACCAAGACGATCCTCTGCCTCAATGGTAGATGCAGTCTCCAGACCATTGGCATAGGCATTACTAGAATCCAGAGATCGCTGAAAGTACTTAGCCCTGCAGTGCAGAAATAAAATGCCACCCCGTTGATGCAAAAGCCATCCTTAATAGATTTATCCCAAAAGAATGCGATTGGAGTGCATTGAAAGAGATCAGAAAAGAATATAGAAATTGCTAGTGCAACCACAAAAGCCATAGTAATCCAGACCAAGCGTTGAAAGGACGCCGAGGGCGATATTCGTAGATAGAACAACAGAATTGACGTTTTGGATAAGGTGAGAACTGGATTGTACAGAAGCTGGTTCGTGATTTGTAGCTGAAATACCCTCCATTAACAGGGTCTATGAGAATTTCCGACACGGCTTATATTTACCTTATGATATATCCGTGCTCTTCCAGGCGTCAATTTGAAGTCCCATACATGATATCCAAGACATCCATAGGAAATATCTATAACCAGTAAATGGAAAGCAATTTTGTTTTCTTGGGGATTTGGTCATACATAGACAGCTTATGACGCAGAAAATTACCATCGAAACCTGGACGCATGGTTAGAGTTTGATCTATGGAAGATATTTCTATAGAAGATATTTAAAAACACACCATTGAAGCGATAATCGCCCAATCATCTTTAGGAACTGTTAGTGAGGTATCTTTTAACGGTAAACCAGCATTCGCATTCTCACCATTCCCAAAACTGCGCACAATCATTGCCCGCGTGTAAACGCGCATGAGCACCATGACCATCGAAATCGCCGTGAAAGTGATGATCACGGCGAGAAACATGCCTTGTCGATTCGAGTGGTCCAGGCCATCATCAGAATTGATTGTAGTGTTCATTACTGTGGTAGTCTGGTCAAAGCCAGGACTAACACCCTTTACGAGGCTGAGAAACGTGAAGCAGGTATACTATTGCTGATCCGCAGGATGAGGTTCCAGCATTGAGTTGTGCAGGAATTGGGTTTAAGACTATCGTTAGTGTGGCGGATCAAGAGCCTGTCTTATGTATATCCTTTCCCTCCACAGAACTGGAGGGCGAGAATCAAGAAATCCTCCACAGATATTGCACGTCTTGCTTTTTCTCTTTAAACTTTTGGCGATTCCCGTCCCACCAATAGGACATCCTCCGCCGTGCATTTGCATGAACACCCATGCTTGGAATGGTAACAAATGAACCCTTCAGCGTTTGACTGCTTCGATATTGGGCGGAGAGGCAGGTGAAACCTCTGGATTAGAGTACACGTGGGAACTAGGTTAATTTTGGGGTCTTTTTAATACTCCCAAGACAATTGCGTAGTACCGATTGTCCGTCGGAGGGTACTCCTTTGGTTAGATCCAGAGCGACCTGGTGCGAATTACCTCAGCTAGCATCGTGAATCTCTTTGCTTTTTTGTAAAAGCGGCTCTGATCCACCAGAGATACCAATTTTTATGAGCCTTTTTTCTGGCTCTAATTCAACTCACCATTTAGTCCCTCATCTATACTGTTCTCGACACATATCGGCCCCGTGGTCCTCCCCACCGAGGCGTGTCTTGGTTTTTTCTAGATAAGCCACTGCTAACATTGGGATGTTTCCGAGAATCATTCTAGGCGCCAGACATGTACTTGCTCGTTTGTAACAGCTTGTTGGTTCTCTTCACAGGCAAACATACGAAACTCGACGGACTTGACACAGAAAGGGGGTCGAAGAACAAATCAAAATCATTTCTCGGTGCGGAAAGAACTTGTATTCCACCGCTGTAAAATTGACCGAAGTTAAGGCGAAATTCAGTTCGTAATGGGTAATTATCCAAGCACCAGCATGGTACACGACAGATGCTTGTTTAATCTTAGATGATACCCGTCTGAAATTCTAAATCAGCGGACTCCTACGGAAGTTGATTTGCCGCTTGAGATTAGAATAACACGGGGTCTAGATTCCTTATGCGGAATATAGCGAGTCCTCGGAATAGACCAGAGGGCTCTACTAGCTATATAAGTACTCTACACACCCTTAGTGCGACATTGAATATTCGGTCTGCAACGGGAGCTGTAGGAGGGAAAATTTAATAGTGCGCTAGGCAATAATAAGGTTAAATAAACCCGGAATACGGTCCCCACGTTCGTGGATGACGCACCTGGTCAGCCCTTATCCCCACACTCCATAGGATAGGTTTGTTCTATGTTTCTCTGAGGATAGCTGTTCTGTGAATAACTGGGTTCTTCTGATCAGATCCCTGGCTATAGGCTCAAGTTCAAGAGCTAGAGGAACGCCACCACTTCTCTACTTCTATGTTTTATCCACCTTGCTCTAATTGCCGAGTTCCGAGGCAAAGATATTTCTTTGCCTAATACTGCCATTAGTATTCATCTCGATCTTGAGGA
Source organism: Paragyromitra xinjiangensis (assembly GCA_038503065.1). Lineage (NCBI taxonomy): Eukaryota > Fungi > Ascomycota > Pezizomycetes > Pezizales > Discinaceae > Paragyromitra > Paragyromitra xinjiangensis. Next base: position 1,701,793 of record JBCAMK010000016.1, on the reverse strand, counting down.
CTGGAGAGAAACTAACCATGGGCTCGGGCCTCTTTGCGCCATCATAACGAACCCTAGGCCTTATTTACAAATTCTTCATCCTTGGTTTGTGTAAAGCCAAGGAAGGGTGGCCGATTTAGAGTACATATAATTCCACCGATTGAGTCGGAATATCCGCCGGGCCGCACCACATCGCCGACTGCCCCACCAAAGCTTACTGTGATGTTTGAGTAGACGTAAGTTGTTGCTAGAAAAACGAGCTCTGGAAGCGAGTGGCGTTGTGACTTGCGCCTTACAGCTACAGCCAACCCGAAAACTAGTTCGCCTCATTCCCTGTCGTCGTATGAAGTTTACCCCACTTATGGTATTCACACATTCTGAGGCCTAAAAGCTTCTTTCAATTCATCAATTTTAAGTTTACGGGAGTTATATAGGATACCCTTGCTTCTGAATAGTCTGACATTCCTCACCCGTGTGGATTTCGCTTTCAGTACTTGCATGTGCATGTCCTTCTGGACAGGAGGAGAAATATGTATTAAGTACCATCTCTTGTTATATTCTACGGCTATGCAAATTACACATAATAGCAAGCAGTTCTCCTTCGATTGCGCAATTTCAGTGACATTAGTGTGGTATTGTGACAATCTTGGCGTAGGAATTTATTCTCGTAGCAGACATATGCCAAAGACCAAAGGTACGCGTATTCATGAAATAATAGGTACGAGACTTCCCCAGCTTGAGAGGGCATGCATGATCTAAATTACCGCACCCAAGATCTAGATAAACCACCTTTTAATTTGTTTTTTCAATGAACATTCTGATTAGGAAGGCAATAAAGATTACATGTGTTCGTAATGGGCATTAGGACTTACCCAGTTGACCTTTTATTTTGCGTCTGTGTGATCTATGTATCATCTAGGTAGTTAACCCTGAAGGCCCAAGAACCTAGTGAGTGTAGGAACACTATTAACCTCCTCCCAAAAGAAGGGGCATCGGGAAATTGTCTAAACAGGAATCGGAACTTGATGGCAGTTTCCCCCGGTCAGCTCAGGACCCAAGCTATGACCCGCTTTCATATCTAGCATTCGTTTAAGTATTGCCTTACATACACTCAAAGTACAGTATTGTAGCTCTCGCCACTAGATCGGTCAAGTCTATCATGGAGGTTATTGGTCTCCTACCATTGGCCGAGCTGTCTTTTCAGCTTGGCTTCTTGCATCTCGCTTGATCTCACTTAGTTTGACACTCGTAGGTACCTGCCCATTCGCTATCTCACATCTTCCAAAGACAGCTCGCCCAAAGCCTTCCTGTGCCTTTCCTTTTCTCATCGCCATCTCTCTTTACTGAATTTATTCCGCGCCTTCCGAGTCAATTAGAACGATCGGAGTTGCTGGGTGGGAACCTATTTGGGCGTTCGGTTTCTGGTGTGGGGATCTCATCACGTGATAGGTCTAGGTACCCATTGTAAAGATTCAGACACTTCCTAGGTATTTCCAAACAACTTAGTGATAGAGCCCTCCTCTCTCGCCCACATAAGAAGGTGGGCTGATTCCTCTCGCGAATATCCATGCGCATATATGTGCCTAGTGAAAATTAAGGAAATTCAGCGCTTTGACAGAGCTAAAGAACTGGTGTCGATCCACATATATACTGGGCATATTAGTAATGCCTTCAGATCCGAAACTCCCTGCCGAGGAGCTCGGCGCCATCCCCGAGGTAGTAATTGTGGAAACGATAACTGAAGAATAAGTGGCATTGCCTACTCCACATTAAGGTTTTGTGTTATTACCTTAGACATCCAATCCGGAGCCTTCGCCGAATCCATCGCAAAATCCAGGGTTGAGCTTGTATTTTTTATGCACGACTCCAGTACTTCGCTTCTTCATGAGAGTATGATCTCACAGACTGCAGGATATCGTGGTCCACCGCAGGCCCTAGGCCTGTTAGGTCAGGCTACGGTATCGGCAGCTGGCTACGGAGCCAAAAGCCCTCCAAGCAGTAGTTACTTGAGGCAAGTTAGTTGATCATTTCTATTCAAAACTAGTATTTACGTTTCAAAAACAGTGAGACTTTTCACTCGCAATTTGCAATCCTAGTAATGCACCTTAGTTCCTAGTTACTGTGCCGCATCGAGGCCAATACAGAAATCGCTTAGAAGCTGAAAAAACCCACTTTTTCGCTTCTAGGCTCACCAAGCACATCGTTATATTGAGAACTGGTACCTGGAAATGTGGATCTTGTGGCGCCGCGGACCTAAACCGATATCAACATCTTACGAAGGCTCTAAACGAGTACTTTGCGGGAGGCTTATGGATAATCGGAATCCGGATGATAGAACAAATCTACCAATAAAAAACGCGACAAGCGCGGAATCCATGTGCTATAAGCGGGCAAGCTCCTTGTAAGTTAGGTCGCTTAAGGGAGGGTTTCCGGCAGTATATCTTTGTTCAGAATTCCATGTTTTTTTGGAGCTTGTCACAGTTCTATACCCGTCTTTCGCTATATCCCCGAAAATGATCCTCCCGGTATATGCTCTCACGCTGTTCGCTGCTGCCGTCGCAGCACAAGACGCAAGCACACAGCCAAATGCCACCTCTACGGAAGTTTTCGAAGCTGAAAAGACTATTCTGTCAGACCCCGATGTTACCGGCTACCCGGAACTTCAATTTGGGCCACCCCCGTCTGGGCTTGAGACTCGCTCTCAACATACTTGCAAAGTACAGCCAGAAGACAAGGCGTGGCCTTCGCAAACACTATGGAGTATCCTGGATATCTTTGTAGGTGACCTCGAGAAACCACTTCCTCTTGCAGCACCATGCTATCCGGGCGCGAACTACAATGCGACTGAATGTGCATATATCGTTGCGAATTGGGGTGATTCTGATCTGCAGTAAGTTATTCTTTTTCAGATGTTGGGTTGGCCATCCTGACTGATGTATCGCCGATTAGTGACAATCACCCGTCCTCAGTAATGTCACCACTCTTCACTGGGTTATCCTGTCTGCCAACAAGCGATCCCACTTTCGGGAACTGCACCCAAGGAACTTATCCTATTTACGTTGTCAATGCGAGAAGCGTCTGGGATGTTCAATCTGCCGTCAACTTCGCCAGGAATCTTAATCTCCGTTTGGTGGTCAAGAACACTGGTCATGACTTTGCGGGGAAAGCTACCGGAAGAGGATCATTGAGTATTAGAACTCATTTATTCGATGATATCCTATTTATCAGTAAATATACCACGAGTACCTATTCCGGTCCCGCATTCAAAGTTGGATCGGGTGTCCAGGGGCGTGACCTGTACAAGGTTGCAGGACAATATGGATATGCCGTTGTTGGTGGGGAAGGGATGGTGAGTTGTTTGATTTCGACTAGTTATCCTAAGACTATTCTAATAGAATACGCTACAGACTGTTGGTTATGCTGGTGGATATATCCAAGGAGGGGGACATTCTCCCCTAAGCAGTAAGTTCGGAATGGGAGCCGACAGTGTTGTTTCTATGGAGGTAGTTATCGCCAATGGTAGATTCGTCACTGCAAGTGCAGACAGCAACCCCGATTTGTTCTGGGCTTTGCTCGGAGGTGGCGGAAGTAAGTATTCAAAGAACCTATTTATTACCCTTAAAATTTTAAACCAAAGGCAAATAGCTAACAGTAGTTTATAGGTACCTTCGGTGTTGTTGTTTCGATTACCGTAAAAGCACATAAAGATTTGCCCGTCACAATCTCTCAATTCACCTTCAATGCTAGTGACGGTGATCTCACCCGTGCAGCTGCTGGCGACATGGAGCGAAAGGATTTCTGGGAGGTCGTTAAAACCTACATGAATCTTTTCCCTGCTCATGCAGACCAAGGGATATACAGCTACTTCAACATCCGCGCATCATCCGACGGGAAGATTGCGTTCAACATGGTTCCATACTTTGCTCCTGAGAAAACTGTCGCTGATGTCGCTACTCTCTTGGCTCCCGTTGTTGAAAAGGCTGAAGAACTCGGAATCGCTATCAACCCTAACACTACTGCATTCAGCAATTACTACGACGCGTGGTCAAATGGGTTCCCTAAAGAAGTCATTGGGCTTTGGTACAGCCAGATTGGATCTCGCCTCTTCCCTCGTTCAAACTTCGAGGATGAGACCAAGTTCGATGCGACCTGGGAGGCAATTAAGAACCAGGTCAACAATAACTCTTACGTGATTGCGTTCAACATTGCCCCCACACTCGCAGCCGGTGGGAACCCCGACAACTCGGTCAACCCAGCATGGAGAAATACCGTCATGCACGCGATTACCGGTGCCAGGTGGGACACTACTATTAGAGACCTAGACTATATCAACAGTATTAGAGCCGATTTCACCAACAACCGGATGCAAAAATGGAGAGATGTGTCTCCAGGTGCTGGTTGCTATCTTGGAGAGGTACACCCCACGCTCATTGTGGCTTTTCTTTCCCGTTCCTCGGCTAACCCTGCTAGGCCGATATCAATGAGCCAAATCGTCAACAGGCTTTCTGGGGAACAAACTATGACCGTCTTTACTCTATCAAGCAGAAATATGATCCCACTGGCGTCTTCTTTGCTGAAACAGTGAGTAAAAGTCCTCCCAAATCCTTTACTGTAAAACATCCTAACTTGTTTGCAGTCTGTCGGTAGCGAGGATTGGACCACTGGCGCTGATCGTCTGGGGCGCCTTTGTCCTGTTTAAGAGAAGTTAGCGATCACTGTCATGTCTGCTATTTAGTTTCTGCAGCGCGTAGCTAACCCTTTATATATTTCTTTCTTCCACAAGTAATTTAAGACTGATGGTTTCATGGCTCAATATCATCCCTGTATCATAGTTTAATTATAACTTAGCTAGTGCTAGGTACAGTTGCGTCCAACAAGTTCTTGCGGTTTTTGAAGTACCATGATGCAACCAGATGCCATGAACCACTCAATGAAAATATTTACTATTCAACAAAAAAGAGAGCATCATGTTTCGCCATTATTGTTTAAAGCATTAACAGTATGTCCTTTATTGTACTGGCATGGTTAAAGTTCAGTTGTGGGAAGCCTCCTGGATTTGGGGGTGTTGTGCTGTGGGGCTTGAAGTGCCTTAATGTTGCATCATGGTACCTCAAAAACCGCAAGAACTTGTTGGACACAACTGTACATGTATTAGCACTTCTAAGCATCCTATTGGCATTCGAATCCCTTCGTCTGTATTCAAGGTAGCGCACTAACCCAGCGCGATACCTGTTAAAGTAGAGCAATACTCAACTTCTTGCGGACGCTGATTCAATTAGTGGGAAAGGAGGTTACGCACCCCCCAGAACTTGTGGCAATCTGTGCTAAATAACCACTCTAAAAGGCTGGCGAAGGCCCTAAAGTATTGTGAAATTCGGGCACAAACGATGGGATATCCGGTATGCCGAAAACCATTTTTAACTCGATTCAAAAACTAAGGGTAGAGTAAATGCCAGGAGCATCGGCTATTACTTCCATAATCTCTTCTTCCTTTGTGGCTTCCAAATTTTCCGATCCAGCAATGGGAGTAGTAGTCGAGGATGGAAGAAGTATAGATGCCTAGCCCTCATGTTGGCATAAGAGCTACATCTTCTATTGAAAGAAATGTGGCAAGGGAGACTACGCTCCGAGTTTCTTCTCGGGGAATTACTACTGAGAATTCCTTATTTGCGATAGGCATCGCAGGGCAGTTGCGCACGTAGGTAGCGTCGTACAGCTGCAGTGGCGCCATATACCCCCCAAGAGCCGCACTTAATCTAGACGACATTGGAAACCTTCTCAGCCACTTCTCATATTAACCATGGTTACTATTTGCTAGAGTAAAAGCCACAGACTTCAGGTTTCTCAAGTTAATATCTCCCCTTTTACCCTTGATGCGAGGTACCGAAGCCCCCGGACAGAATTACACCAATTTCATCTAAAACAAGGAGTTGTATTCTATTCACGGGCGAAAGTGATACGAGTGCACACGGCTGTTACTGATCTTGAATTTATCACCTGGCCGTCTCGAGCTCGAGTCCCATACACACTGGGGATTTGGTGGCTAGTCTTTTGCAGTACGGTTTAACGTATCGAGAGCTGATACGCCATAACCACTTAATATATAGTGTTTCTTGGACCAAGACCACCCATGAATTGCCCGGTGCTCCTTTATTCGGCAAAGATGCGCGCACACGCGAGAATACGTGTGTTATGTGAATAACTCTTAAGGGTCACGCGCTTGCAGCTTTGTATGAAACAAAAACAAGTTCTTCTGGCGTCATTTATTGTTTATATTGCACTTTTGGGATTCGTTCACAAGGTTCGGGGATCTGTATGTATGTACGACGATGATGTTCGGTCCGCCTTGCCGTTCTCCGTTTCAAAGTGTTGTCGGGGATACCCCACCTAATTAATTGTTTACCCACATCAAGCAAGAAGGTCAAACTTTCAGCCTGCTAGGGGCACCGGGACTAAGCCTTCTACTTCTGCAATCCCCGATGTTTATATTCTGCTTGTTCCCCCAGCTGCCAGGTACGAAATAGATGCTGGACACAGGGGCATGCGTATACATATAGCTGAAACAAGCCTGCAAATTGACCACCAAGAAATAAAGAAGAATTTGCGTGCAACGAGAATAAATTCTGATGGAATTATTTATCTGGCAATCGATTGAGGGTGAGCCTCATTCTACTCTGGCAAGGGAGATTATCATTTCCCTAGATGGACTTTAGTTACTATATGTTTGTTTGCCGTATTTCTTTTTCTCCCATATCAGTCATGTCCTCCGTTCCCTAGTTGCTGTACTCATTGTGGTGTGATCGCAAGGTGGCCATAGAAACCTATCCTCACCGTAAGTGATATCCGCAACTTTAAATGGTAAACAGAACCAATGGGAAAGTTCCCCGCTCCCCGACCCCAGATATCTGCGTTTAAAGAAAATTCAACCTTAAATTAATGTTTACGGGAAATACCGTTACGTATCGGATCCCCAGCCGTCGGCTTTTGAATTCCGCTCAATCTATAGCTTGAATCTCTGAGGTTTATGCAGGAACATGCCTCTTTGGGACACCTTCGGAGAGTGTACTGGGGAGGGGAGCCTTGTGCTCATCCAATGTCATCATTCTAGTAAAGATTGGTTGCTTGTTATACGTACTCTAACGTTCTTAGAAAATGTGATTCCGGAGGAAAGGATAAAACAAACCTTTTGAAGATGCTACAGAACGTACGCTACGTAAACTTTATAGATTAATACCGTAAATCAGAAACCGATATGATAGCCAACCTTTGCGTATAAATTGGCAGACCTTCTGCCTTCTTTTGACCTCAGTACGCTGCATCCTTTGTACCAACCACCCATCCCTCGCCTCCTCAACAATGAAATTTGTCGGTCTATCTCTCGCAGTGCTCGTTGCTGTTTGCAGCAATGTGGCTTCTGCTCATTGTATGCTATTGATCTAATGTGGTCCCCGGAGTCTATGTATTTTACTGACCACCCTGGCTAGACCGCTTCGCATGGTTGACTGCTGGTGGCGTGAAGGGCGGCGAGTATGAGAACATTCGCCCAAACACCAATTACAACTCTCCTGTCACCGATACTACTTCGACTGATATCCGCTGCAACGTTGGTGCAACTGGCGCAAGCACCACTATCAAAACAGTTGCTGCCGGCTCTAGTGTATGTTTCCTTTCTTTTGTTTTAGATTGTGCGAGGGCATGATTGTTTATAACGATGACTAGGTTACTTTCACTTTGGATGTAGCTGTTTACCACCAAGGCCCTATCATTTGGTATCTCGGAAAAGTTCCCTCTGGATCTACTGCCTCTAGTTGGGATGGCTCTGGCGCCAACTGGGTCAAGATTGCCCAAGTTGGACCAACTTTCAGCGGAGGCTCAGCAACATGGCCTTTGTTCTGTATGCACAAACGCTCTGCTTCATGAGACTAGACCTTTGAAAGCTAATGCTACCCTAAAATCTAGTGGAATATACTACCACCATCCCTAAATCTCTTCCAAGCGGTGATTACCTTCTTCGCATTGAGCAGATTGCTCTACATAACCCTGGCGCTGCCCCACAATTCTACATTTCTTGCGCCCAGGTCACTATCACCGGTGGCGGTAGTGCCAATCCTACCAAGTTCTCGATCCCCGGTCACATCACTGCCACCGACCCCGGTATCACCGTTAACATCTATAACAATTTTCAAAGCTACACCTTCCCTGGACCTGCTGTGTTCTCTGGTTAGGCTCTTTGTTGTTGGAGTCCGGATGATTGCTATTCCGATTAAGCTTTGATAGCTTTTTCATAGCTCTCAACTTGTTCATAGTCTTCGCTTTAAAAAAAACAATCCATACCTGCACATATCGTGCTTGAGACAAAGTATATCGGTCTAACCACAACCGTCATGTGTCATCACTCGCCAGATGCTTCAGTTCGCGTTCTAGAAATATTGCGTTCCAATAAGCATTCTTCTATTATTGATCATTCTGTTTGAGTCTTAGGTATACTCCACTCGACGGAAATTAAAGTATCCGGGTGGCCTGTGAACCCTAACCCACGCCTAGGCCTGACCCAGTCTCGTATGAACCCGAGCGTGGGTTAGGGTTTTAGCATCCAACCACCAAAACTACTGTCGAATAGGATTCGCATTCTTATAATGTGGTCTTACTGTATTTCAAAAGTGGCAATGCCTTATATAAGAACTGGTGCTTTCGTGGGTATATAGTGACGCAGACCCCACAAACACCAAGCAGATAATTTTAAATACATAGTCCAATTGATTTGATCCCCAATAACTCCTGAGGTTTAACTCCAAGCCTTTTCCCAGAATCTGTGGTGGAACTCTCCAAAAAAAACCCCCCAATTTAATCATGAACATTGGAAATACCCCCAACACTATTCACACGATTTATAATATACACCCGATCCTCCCCACTTTAAGACCACTGCGTACGGCAGGGGTGGTCCCTCTAACTCATCACTTAAAACACATGCAACAGACATATTAGCTATTAAAGCTAGTACTCATTAAGGGGGACGAATGCCTACCCGAGTCGATCTGAAAGATAGTATTGATTGAGGCCGGCCACCGTATATGGATTCGCTTCCAGAGTGTAAATCGGCTTTCGGTGAAGTTCTCACAACACTCCCCCCTCGAAGCCCGACTACGGTAGAGTTCTCTTCCTTCTCGACTAGCCACTTCTTGACCTCGCGATCAGTTGAAGTTTTGGCGACTGCTAAAATTTCTTGCATTTCTTGACCATGTATCTGTCCTATCGTCTGCCATGCCTGTCCGAGAGAGGTTTGTTCGTCGATCTTGAAGAACAAGAAGACAACGTACAACATCAACATGAGGTGGAAAGTAATCACAGCGCAAACGGCGTAAAAACCCCCCATCGACGTAGGCACCTGGAAAGGTTGGAGAAGGCTCACAGAGGCGATTTGAGAAAACTGAAAATCCGGTGACTTCTCATCGTAGATCTGGAGGGCGCGCGCTGTGAGGAATGCTTGAATAGCTAGAGCGGGATGACCAGTTGTGACAAGAGCATCGTTGAAGATTGCAATGAATCCTTCATGAACCCGAACGTTAGGCATACACCAGATACACATACGAGCTGTTGGATTAGGCAAATCAAAGGAGGGGCCCAAGCTTTGGTCTATAAGGGATTCCCTGATGTAGACTTCGGTATCTGAAAGATTTGCCATGGATTCATGGTCTACGTAGGTGAGTTCAAGGATACCCCGGGTTGTATGATCAAGATCAATCGTTTCATCGTTTCCTACTCCTAGATGTCTTCTTATCAAGGTGGTATTGTAGCGTGGAGCATCTGTGCTTTTCGATAGTACGGGCTCGGTGAGATTCCAGTCCGCATATGCGGAGACCACGGCATTCTTTGCGGTGAAAGAAGTAAAACAAAAGCTGATACTTAAATTCAAAAAGCTGGACCCGCCGTTTGGCGCTGGGTATGATAGTTTTGTCCATTCTCCATCACTTTGATTTCCAAATCCAATTTCTGTTTCGTTAACAGTCGTGTTGAGCCACAAATCGGGTATTCCAGACATGTTAAACACCACAAAACCGAGGCTTAAGTCGTCATCATATGTTTCTATGAAGTTGCCCTCGGGAAGTTCGCACAATGAGACCTTCCATTCGGGGAAAGGTTTGCCTAAGGGAGTCATTTCGTTGGGCCACCTGCAGTTAAACGTGAAATCGTCGAAGAAATTGCTGGACCGATTGCCCTCCGCGAAAAAACCAAAGTGTGCCAGCTTATCTGAGTAGTCGAGAAGTGTATCTGCAGAAGCCACTCCATAGATGTCCATTCCTTGCTCCTCAGCATCGGATCCCGTGACAGTCAGCTCCATAATATATGGTGATACACAAGCAACTCGTGAGTCTATCACAGCTGCAGGGCCGTCGTACTGTGCAAGCAATAACCTTTGCTGCTTCGCCAATGGGAACAATGCCCGAAGGCTATGACCGGTAGCAAACAACCCACCGCCATTTGGATGCCCCTCGAGCTTTATATTTGGACTAGCGTCCTCCGCGAAAGCTTGGAACACGGACGGCCTACTATCCCATTTGCTGGCAGTAGTGCCAACATAAAATTCGTTTAATTGCGCACTATCCCCACCGTAAGAAACGTTAAAATCTTTTCCCCTAGTCTTGAGGTTCTTTGTGCCAATATCCATAAAGAGGATGGTTGATGTAAATTGGCTCGCGATGGTTGTCATCGAGATGAGTACTGTCACGACTACCGCCAAGTATGATTTCCACTCTTTACTTGTACGGAGGAGTGGGAGAATCATGTAGTGGGGCCCCGAGTTTGTGAATCTGAAGATAGACACAGAGGCGACGTCTTGTACAAGGACCTTGCTGCGCTGAAGGGCGATGGAAGCCATAACCATAGAGAAGACCGTCGCTTGCATCGCCATGGATACCCTAATCACGATGCAACTGAGGGTGATGACTCGTAATAGCCAGCCCGAGAAAACAACCGCCTCCCAGTGTTTGTCCGAATCTCCTCTGGATGGCCACGGCCACAAGTATCGTAAAACCCCTATACCTGTGAGAAGGCCAATACCCCCTACAACCAAGATGGCTAGTTGGAACCGGCCAAGCTTCGTCACCGTCCTCGACCAGATTGATCCCGAACGGACTAGGTTTGGATTCGGGATCTCTTGATATCCATATCCGAATGGCCTTCCTTTGCTAATGAACTCATCGGTTTCTTCGTCTGTTGAGGATTGTCGGCCTTTAGGTGGGCTCGACCCAATAAGTTCGCTCATATTGAGGGGTATTCGTGTAAATTTATGCTGTAAGTATCGCTGCGACTGTACTATTCGTTGCTTTTAGCTCCTATTCATACTCTAGGAGGTTTTGAGTGAAGAACCATACCTTTCCCCCCAAGTTATATACTAATCGAGTTTTAAGTGAGCTTGAAGGTGGGAATCGTTAGAGCCGCGTGGAATGATCACTAGATTCATCAGCCGTAATATCACACCATGCCCTGAAGCTCAGTTTTCACATCAAACGGAATATCAGGGCGGGCAGCTACCTATGTGAGATTTTCTGTCCGCACAATCGCTTGGTAGGCGGCAGAAGAGGAAGCACTGCTGGAACTTTTATGACTTACTGATTACCAATAATATGCAATACAATACGTTATGGTGATTCATCGGCGAGTACTGCGTCGAACCCAAATGTGCCTGCAGCGGCAGGCTGTTGACTCTTTTACTTGGGGGCAGCAGATAACATATTTATCTACGCAGAGGAAACATGCCCCGCACTCCTGTATCAGACCAATCATCGATTAGTAGTCTTCATTTTATAAGGGACAGACCTAGCGCATGCACAGCCCTCGTCTCTCCGGTGCCCCTGGATAGGAGGATATCGATAAATGCCCTAGAGGAGGGGAAGAACACGGAGACGAACCCAATAATTGTCTAAATACCTTACTGTATTCTCTAGAGCAAGAATATATTCATGCCCAGCCCCTAAGTAATCGGTAGATACATACATAGTGCGTAAAGTACAGGTTGAGTGGGCTGGAGCACGCTCGCTAAAGGAGGGAGCACCCGCTATTTTGGGCAACGATCCCGATTTGTCACAATGAGCCTCATCAAAGAGCGAAAGTCGCCCCGATGCTCATAAACCTCTAACGTTTCGAATGTGGGCCAGACCAACACAGCATACCATGCGTCCGACGCGACCCGGCCGGTACAGAGTCCGGTGTAGGTTTCATTTCCGTCAATATATTTGGTGATGGTCAGGTACCTGCAGATTACAGACCTCACCGAAATGACAGCGAATACCAAAGGTGATGTGTTGCTGTAGCTTTGTTCAGTACTCAACTGCTATCGACCTGGTAAGGTAATGCCTGCTCAAAGGGTCATGATCAAGCACTCAGCCGACAGAGTTTTTCTTCATCCAATCACCCCATTGCAGCAAATCTTGCTCTTCGCCCCACCACGGCAATTGACTGAGGTAAAACTTCACAGGGTCTAACTTCTTCTATTTTCTGAGGCTCTACTGTAAAGTGCAAATTAGAAAGTTGGTTGATATCTGCAGTGGTTGAGTAAACGATATATATCAAATCTAGAACCTAACCTCTCACCGCCCCCTCTCACGTCTACCGATCGCAGTTGACCATTACCACGGATCCGTCGAACCCTATTTCACATAACCAATGGTATTCATTTGACACCCATTGGAATGTCCTCGGATCTCCGAGAACTGAAAACTCAGTTATGGTGGGGGATCTTGACTTTAGGATGGGCTAATGGATGATAAGCTCGCTTAAATTTTCTGTTTGCACTAAGTCCCACTAGCTACTTATTACAGCTTCTTACACTGAGATAAATTACCAACTACCTTACAAAGAAATTGAAGTAACGATTGATTGACAAATTCATGCATCCCAAAGTTAATAGAACCCCGTCAAATCAAACGCGACGTGATAATGCCACCGTAGCACCAAAACTCAAATAGCACCAACCCTTGGTTTTTATAACCTGCGAAAGTGAATAAGTTCCATATCCAAAGTGCTTAAAGGGATACAATTTCTTGAGATAAGGTATGGTCGCTCCTCTCGTGGATTCATAGCCTTAATGGAATATCATGAACAACCAAACTCATACCACTGTTGGAGCTTTGGCACTTGGATGAAGACAACGTCCAGGAGCATTAAAGTGAATGGGATGGCTTTTTCTTATTGTTTTATAACCAAAAATTTCGATACCAGGCAAAATACCATTCAAAAGATCAAGAGGGAGTATCAACACAGATAGAACGTTCGAAGGAACAATCAACCTGACAACAAAAATATATATCAACGAAATCCCAGTGTGCGCTTAAGTTAACTCAGTCTCCCCTTACACGCTGCCTGAAATGCCTTTTTGCCATACGCTACGCAGAATCCAGCTCAGAAACGCAACAATGCAAACACCATACAGAGAAAACTCTGGTGATCAGTCAAGTATCCATCAACATTTACAACTCATCGTGGTCTTCCTCCACTTTCTCCTCCACTTTCTCCTCCACCACCAATCCTGACGGCAGCTTCTCTTTCCACACATCTCCCACTCTCACAGCATCCAACCACGCCAATATATCCACTTCACTATCGATAATGCCCGCAAACTTCCTAACCCACTTCCTCTTTGCATTGACGGCAACAATAGCCGTTGTATCTTTAGCTAGGTCGAGCTTAGCGACTAGGTTCTTAGCATGCGCAGAGGAAGCTGAGAGCTTGTAGAGGTGGAACGGGTTCACGGGCCTGCCCAAGAGGGTTTCATGAACTTTTTGGAGTGTCTCAGTGGTGGAATCAGCTGGGACTATAGCGAGAACACAGGTCTTGGATTTTGGGGAGAGGCAGGTTTCGGTGAGAGCAGTTTGATCGGCGAGCTCAGGGACTTCGGGCTTGGCTATATCATCTTGTTAGCTGAAAGAATTGAGACAGCTGATCAGGGTTAGGGTTATACACACGTTTCTCGGGCTCGGGAACCTTCTCTTCCTCGGTAGGTGGGGCATCTTCTGTTTCGGTTTTGTCCTCCTGGACAATCGGTTTCTGCTCTTCAGCCTTCTTGGGCTTCTTCTCCTTCTTGGTGGGTTTTGAAGAGGGTTCGGGTTCCTTGGCCGGGGGTGCGATGGTCTTGAAGAATTTAAATAGATCATCCTTCTGGACCTTTCCGTCATACACAATCCCGTCTTTATCGCCGCCAGGAAGAACGACAATGGTTGGATATTTCTCGATGCCGAACGCATCGATAGCCTCCAACTCCTTATCCCTGATCTGGGCGAAAGTTATCGATCCTAAGAAATCGATCGCAAGAGCCTTCCACAAGGCACTAGTTACGCCCTTGTTTGTGAACAAAATAGCTTTAGTCGTCTCATTCTTCTCGGATAGGAAGTTATCAAGCTTGCTCGAGGTAATGCGTGCGACGTGGTTGGGAATACGGTCGGCGACGGCGTCGGCGATGCTTTTAGCTGTTCGGGGGCCCTGGTAATCTACACGCACATCAGTCAACACCAAGGCGATATAAAAAATCGTAAACGCGAATTTGATTAAATATCAACCTTCCACAGTGGGTTTCCCTTTCTTGCCAGAGGGCTTGAAGATCTTCAGTGTGGGGAAACCCTGGATACCCTGTTGCGCGCACAGGCCCTTATTCTGTTCTTCGTCGCAATTGACGGCAGCGACTTTGGCAATGCCTTTGAGGGATTTCGCAACCTTCTCATAGTCCGGCTTGAGATTTTGACAGTGCCCACCTATTGAAGGAATACTGGTCAGTAGCCTGGTTCTCAACTGATGATAGTTATTAAATGACTAGGAGATGGATACTAACACCATGGCGCAAAGAATCTTTATTGTAAGTAGAATTGATTTAGTCTCAGGGACTGAATGTGTAAAGACTATGACATGGGGAGGGGTTTTTTACTCTACAACCTAAAACATGGATACAGATTAGTTTCATTCTAGCTCATATCATCATTTTGAGCCTCATTGCTCGAAAAGCAGCGACACTCCTCTAGATACTTACAGCAGCATGTTCAGACGATAGAATCTCCTTTTTGAAGCTCCCTTCGTCAAGATTGAGAACTCCACTGTTCTTGGAGTAGAAGGCATTTGCACCATGGGTCATAGCCAAGAAGGCGACGAGGCCGAGCTCTCTGAGAAGAACCATGGCTACGAATTAAGAAGATCAGAGACTATGGATGTATACAGAGATGAAGATAGAATGAACAAACGAGCCCAGAGAGATGAAGGAAGATGAGGAGGGGGGTAGCGGAGGGGGGAGATTTAAAACAGAGAGTCGAGATGAGGCCACCTTGAAAGTCTGGGGTACATTGGCGGCTGACATAATATCCGCCTTGGCGTTTCTGTACTTGAACGTTTTGGACAAGTTGGCCAGAACTTTCCCATAGGATGCCAAAAATATTATTTGTACCCTTGAGTCATAACCCCTCTCCGGTTGCGCAAATTATGTTATTCTAGGAAGAGAATATATTGGTGTGGCCTGATGTTGGGGATCCGCAAGCTCCCTGTTTGGAAGTTGTATAACACTATAGGCTACATGTCATTACTCTTCCTTGAAGCAACTTGTTCTCTTGTGTATCGACCGAAGCGACACACATCTCTATAAGGCTCATGAGTCTATTTGTATTATAGGCCACGAAAATAAAATGGTTAGGGTTAGGGTTACTTGTGCATGTTATGCTATCACTCGAGATTGTTGGCAGCTTTATCAACTCATATCGATGGGATACTACATGTAGTATATATATACGTACATATAGCTGGAAAATTATAGGTCAATTTATGTATCCCTGAAGTCTTTTCGTAAAGTGATGAACCCAAAATTCGACTACAAAATCAAAAAGTCGATCGAAGAGATATATAACAGATGCACGTTGCACGTATCGTCCATCAATCGGTGTTGACATTTTAAGGCTCTTGTGACTGTCGCGTATTCTGTGAAGTTCCAGTGGATATTGGCAAGATAAAGATAAACTTTCCAGGTGAGGGTCTAGACGTCTATGGGCATATTGTTTTCAGTCCGGATGCCCATTTTTCTCCGTTACCAGACCCCTTAGTGTTAATTCGGCATCCCACCCCTTTCGTCTTTCAAGATTTGCCTTTTATAATAAGTTCTCCATAAATCCTCCTCAAATGCTACTTCATCTTCTCGCTCAAGGCCCGAGTTGGTGGGCCCATAAACTCTAATTGTAGGAATGTCATTTGGAAGAGTTTCACGCACTGATTTTTGTTTGCTCATTCCACAACCCATGCTGGTAGTTCTTATCGCTTCTTGGTTTCGTTTATGAATATAGTGTCACCAGTTGACTGAGTGGTACTTCGAGTACATGTAGTTGTGCGTGTCTGATTTACAAAAACGACAAATACACTGCATTATATAACGAACTGATGTCGTTGTACGTACGTACCTTTGGACAGCTTTAACTCACCTTTCCGGGCGATGAAACCTAGGGGTAGAGTTTTCTTTCTTTCTTTCTCCTTCTTTCTTACAACTTTTTTTTTGCTATCCTTGAACCTGCTCAGCATCGGCTAGTTCGCAAATCTACATGTAGCCCACGAGGTATCACGGCAAGCCAAGATAGGCATTTCACTTAAAAAGGCATGGAATGTGAACAAAGCGCCGTCACGCCGTCACGGTGTTTCAAAATGACACTAGGTTTGGAAAGCAATAGTTATTTAGTTTGGCCAATTGACTGATTCATCGCAGCAACCACAACCCCTTGATCGCTTTGTCCTAGATATCACACAGCAACGATCTGTAACTTTGTTTCTTGACTCTTTCACACTGATTATATTTCACCATAACCACCCAGGCCCAAATTTCATCCTATTATACAGTTCGTGATTTTTGGTCCAACTCTTTCGGTTCGAAAGCACACCATCCTTAGTATGCTCCCTTTCTTTCCTTCCATTTTGGCTGCTCACTAGCCTCCACCTCCCCGAAACCACTTTGAATAAGTGCAGTTGTTACGAGCTCCAACCCTCCGATCTTTGCACCTGCTTTATCCATAGCCCAGAGTGAAACGCCAAGGGTGTTCTTTCCTTGATGGTTGATGATACCTTCAGGGACGGGAAACTCGATTTGTGGGCCGACGTTGTTCGCATATTTGCCAAATTGGTATCCATTAACATATATTTGTGCTCTAAAGTTCGGTGTTTCAGTCGAGTTGGTGAACTTGAATGCAAGAGGGATATCGTAACCCTTCGGCAAATTGAGATTGAACTCAGTCCTGTGACATCAGTCAGTTTATGCTCCCCCCCCCCAAAAAAAGCAAGGAGGGGAAATGGGGAATATACTGGAAGAAACCAACTCCTGCTGACTTGACGCCGTCAATAGGAGTTTTCTTCTCCCACTTTCCAGTATCGAAGCCAGGATAATGCCATCCTTGGCGTTCAGCGTACAGACCACCTTCGTTAAACGGCCCACGAGTTCGGTCAATGTACTAATTCTCGTTAGCACAGATTTTAGACTATGCAATTTGCGGGATTTAAGCTTCTCACAGTTTCACCCCCCAAGTTTCCGGTCAACTTCCAGGAGACAACGGTATCTGGGCTTCCCTTAAACTCGTAGTAAAGAATGCCTCTTGGAGACTTGAAATCATCCGACCCAGCAGTCCAGTCCTCATTCAGACCTTGATGGTCCTGGAGGATAGTGATGGTGTTCTTGCTCCCTTTCTTCAAGGTTGGGAAAGTGAAAGTCTTGTTCCCCGAGTTTCCGGCATCGTACCCGTACCAGGAACCCAAAAGATCGGAGTTCAACCACACACTGAAACCGAAGGCACTACCGCCCGCCAGAGTGGCATTGAAACTGGTTTCTTTTCCAGTGGCCGTGAAGTGGCCTCTCCACAAAATATTTCCTGTATGGTAGCCATATTCACTAGAATACAGGTTTTGTGGTGTTGTCAACGCTCTTGGGTTTGTTGTGTCCTTTTTATCGGCATTGGTCCATTTGCTGTCATCATACTTGCTGCCGATCTCTGGCAAACTGTCGGCATATTTCTAGAAGCCTCCAAGTCAGTCTTCCGCCCAAAGTACACAACGGTAGTAAAGAGATATGCATACCCATGTAAGTTTGCTCAGAGCTGGCAGTGCTAAATTCGGCTTGTTGTATACTAATTTACCCAACAGAGTACCATAAGAACTTGTTTCCACCTTCACATCGTCGCCATTAAACTTGACTTTCTTCACGCCGCTCCCTGTTACAATTTCGATTGTCTCGGTAGTGTTGATGTCACCTCTGATAGTTAATGTGCTACCATTAATGTCGGCTGAACGAATCAAATAGGTACCCTTGATGATTACAGATTCCTCAGTACTATAGGCTGGTCCTGGAACCACCTTATCAGCAGGTATATCGGGAACCCAGAACCTATAGGCTGTGTTCCTGTCAACCAAATAAATCAAAATATCATCCCCAATCTCAACTACCGTTTGACCAGTAGTCACGTAGTTGATGATGAGTGAGCCGCCTGTTGCTCGAGACTTGGTAATGGTCTTATTGTCGGCGACTTTGACAGCTGGCGCTTTCCCTGTGTACGCGAAAGCAGTTTCATGAGTCTCGCCGGGTGCACCGAAGAGAACAAGAACGTGCTTGTGACCGAATTTTTTCCTGCAGAAACAACTTAATAAACTCTTCTCCTCTCTGTCCGAGGAATCGAAACTTGGTACTCACCAGGTAAAAATTTCACCGGAGGAATACAGAATGGTCTTGTCACCAAATGCATAATCGGTAACGTGGATCTTGGAGTCACGTCCATCAAGTGTAAGGCTGCCGCCTAATTGCGGGATTGATAGGTTACCCAAGCTGGTAGGCACGGTCAACTTGTAGCTTGATTTCTCAAGTGAGTTGTATGCCGCGTGTCTAACAACCCAAAACGTAGTCTTATTACCGACTACATCCTTGACCTCTGTGACAGCAAGAGCAGGGTTGGTAGTAAAAGACCCATTGATTGTGTTAGGAATCAAGTTTTGTGGAACCGTAGTGAGATAAGCTGGCGACACCTTAAGGAAGTTCGCTTCAAGCTTGAGTTCGCTGTATTTCTCCCGGCTGATACTGCGAGTCTCGGAAATAGCACTTCCGTAGTCATAACTGGTATAGACTCCAGGGTGTGAGATACCTCCCCAGTTAGTGCCTCCGAAAGTCTATTACCATTTGAATTAATTCTCCGTTAAGCTTATAAAAACAGTAGGATGACTGATAAAAAATCTAAGAAAACTAACCATGTAAAGATTGAATATTGTAGTCGAGAAAGAAATCTTGTTCTTATAGAAAACCCTTTCGAATTCGTGATTCAACAAAATTGCGCAAGCCTCGTAGCCAGGACCTCCCCAAGGATCGAATGCACCTCCTTGGAACTCCATAATTGAATTTGGAGTGTGAGGCGAGACGCTCATGTGGGTTGCATAGAAATCGGTTGGGAGGTTGTTGTCACCCCACTTGTACGGATTGGCACAATCGAAACCTATATAAAGTCAACCCTGATCTACTCTGACGCACCACTCAGCTTATAGAGATACATACCTTGAGGATACCCATCATAACCGTAGATATCTACCTGACCCTCACCGGAACCTGGAACATAGTTCGCAAAACCACCCCAAACATCGTTTGAGATCATGGGAACCACGATTCCAGCTGCCCTAAACGAGTCTTGTAGAATTTCCATATACCTAGACTGCGGCCATGGGATGTAGGGAGTACCAACCGAGAACTCATTCTCAGGCTGGAACAAGATGACGGATCCACCATTCGTGATCTGCTCTGGCGCGATGATTTCTGAAATCTTTTGCACATATTCCTTGATGGCATCTAGATAAGTTGCATTCTCGGATCTCCAGGCACCTTCAACCCTAGTGCCCCATCCCGGGAATCCACCACCGGTGGTCTCGGCATTGATGTATGGACCAGGGCGGGCAATGAGGTAGATTCCTGCTTGACGAGCAGCGTCAAAGAATGGTGTGTAAGATCGGATGCCATCAAAATTGAAATCGCCCCTCTTATATTCAACCAGTCCCCAATGAGCATAAAAGGAAACCGCGTTGAACCCAAGAGCCTTGATCTTTTCGAAGACATCAAGCCAGAGCGAGGTAACTGGTAGCCTGTCCGGTGTCAATCTTTTTTGCAATTCTCACCTCGGGGCATCGCATGTGGAATGTCTTACCTCCATGGATGGACTTCACCAGAGAAGATCATTATCCTCTCGCCATTTAAGAATAGGGAGTGTTCATCCCAAGTCACCTAAATAAGTTTACTCATTATAAGCCAAAATAGCTATTGCACCTTAAGAGTTCATCCTAGCACCCACCACTTTTTGAAGGTTGTTGTCATCCCTTGGGATAATATAATCACTTGGCTTTCGCCCAAAAAGACTTTTTGACTGGCCAGTAGGAGAAGCAAGAACAACTGTCACCAATGTGAGCGCCAAAAGGCATCCCACTGAGTAAAGACTCCGTATCGTCAATCTCATCTTGGAATTGACACAATACCGTCACTCGTGTGTACTACCATTCTGACGAGGAAATATGGGGTTTATTTATACAACCTAATTTACTAAGATTTGTTCAAAAATATCATAAGAGATCCAACAATTTCTCGGGTGATGACGAGCCCGAAGATCACAATGAAAAAACCCCGCATTGTAATTCCCAGCTCTCTCGCTATCCCCACAACATTCCACCGAGAAGGCGATCGAGATCTATGCCAAGCTCGGAAAAGATGCTGTCATTCCCAGGCTGCGGGTAGGGTATCGGCACGTTACACTGTTTAGCCGAGTAATCTGCAGCGGTCAGGCACGGATAGTTTATGGGATCCTGGTTTGAAGATTCACTAGAGGGGATCTACGTCAAAAGTTGCTACGAACTTGGTCATAGCCTATATTGCTTGCTATTCCCAATCCAGGTCTCTTCCGACCTTTTATATTATGTTGGACGATATTGACAGCCAATTTTCCGACAAAAAACATTTACACATATCCGGGAAACCCCACCTCTGGATCCAGGTAGGAAATAGACAATTCCTGGGTTCAACCATAGCCCGATCAATCGGGTGGGGAATGATTACTGTATCCAAAGAATCAGACTACTAAATGAAAAACAGGAAACCTTTCCTAAATCATGAGAATTAGTAGAAAGGCTCCTTTGCCTTTCGGTAAGTTACTACCAGGATTAATAGGCAGAGTTTAGCTATAGCCTCGATCGCCGTTAAAAAGTAAGAAGTACTATTCTGCCGCGAGAAATTTAACGGTAGTTTAAGATATGAACTTTTTTTGCTTATTTCGTCAGAGGCTCTAGGAAAGACGACAGTACTAAAATCAGCACGAGATGGCGTTCCAAACGGCATTATGCTTAGGCTATGAGTGTGGCTATAATCTGGGAGCATCTGGGAGCACATGCTTCGGCAGATGCCCAAATGCAGTTATCGTTCGGGGTCGAAGTGAAGTGAGAAGGAAGGCCCATCAGACGCTGAAATTGCGGGGAAGTACGTTGAACCCCATGGAACATTAATTGCGTACTGCACATATGCATGCTTGTCCGGAGAAACGGCTGACTCTTCCGGTTGACATCGAGTAAGGTACTTTACTGAAAAGAGAGCAAAATTACGGGAAATAACAGTTGGCATATCCTATTTATATATCTAAAGATTTGGCAACAATATCTTTAGGCTCGGAAGATATTGCACAGGAGCCTGCGCTAAAGATTACAGCATAGATGTCAATATGCATACATGTACGCTTTGATGCATAAACAAATATTCTGAATTAATCACAACAGTTGAAATCATGTATCATAGATACTTAACTTTCAAGCTGACTGGAGATATTCAGAAGAACAGTCATGTTACACAGTAAAGTTGTTTGAGAGTGCTATTAATAACAGCCCTAACCCTAAATTAATTCCATGGCAGCATACCTCCCCCTTGTTATCCCATTAGAGAAACCTACATGTAGCTTCCTCAAACTTTCTCAAAGTTACTCAAAAATGCTCGCTGAACCTTTCAGAGTACCTAGCCAGGCCCCTAAGCTGTCTAGGGACCGTCACAATAAAAATGTTTCAACACGTACACGACATATTTCGTCCTGCACTCCCGAACAAAAGTAAACAAGTCAACAAGTCAACCAAGATGATATGAGCAGAGTTTCTTTAAAGACACAGAGCGATGCAATAGTTTACCCTCATAACATGTCATACCGATCTAGAATTCTGGAACTCGAACCAGCCATGCCCCATTCGACAAACTCAAGTGTTTCTCATTCAACTACACATATCTCACTCATCACTCTTGCTCATTACGCCCAACCTCTTTCAGATGAACTTGAATTACGCATACGCGAGTGGAATCCAAAATTAGAAGACCGAGTCCTAAGTGTTGAACCTAATGGTATTACGCTTAGCGAATTAGAGGACCCCCTCACGAAAGAACCCCAACTAGAAGAATGTGGTATTACACCATGCCCTTCTCAACTCAGGAAGGTATCTGAATCGGAGAGGCCGGAAATTTCGCCGGGCCTTTCTCTCTTTCAAGAACATTTGAGCATTTTTGCAACACCCTCTGAGTTTTCGGCGGGCGAAAGCAAACCGGACAATAGCAAAAGTGTATGGATACAAAGCTTTCTTTCTAAGGTTGTTAAGGTAGGGATCCAGTTAAAAGTGCTGTTGAAAGAGTTATTCAGGGCGATTGGAGGCCACCTAGACGTACAGGTTGCTACAGAAGCCGAGCCTGGACATACTGCAGCCTTAATTGCGGTCCCTGGAGACTTTTCATTTCAAGAAAATCCAATCCCCATGGCCTCAAACAAAATCCATGCTCGAATTTCACTCCCTATCTCGTGTTTCACCTCAAGCTCACCCACGTCAACATCTACTTACTAAACAATCCTCTGGTACGGTTATAAAGATTCCACCCAACTCCTTCAACGCAGGCTTGGGAGGCAAAAAATCTATTCAACTCAGCTTAGCTGGAGCCTCTACTAAAACAGAAAGAAATCTCAACACCCAGGCTGGCAGATCTGTCACCAGGGCCAATAGAGTAGCCATTCGAACTCCGCCAGCCGCGTTGATCCGGAGAGTTTCATCGCACCAAATCAGAACCATTCTTGATAGCCAAAGCCTTATCATCTCCACTGAGGAGGCTGCGGATTGGCTATATGCCAACTGTGTGTTGAATGGAATGGGTCCTGATGTGTCTGAGTAGGAGGGCAAGAGAAATACATCCACATAATCACCGCGGACATCCCCGCCCAAGATACTTAGAATCCCACGGAATATCATTCGCTCGGTTGCTGTCCAAACCAGAACTTCAAATACCAATGGGCCGGGTCGCACACGCTGTCATGCACAAAGCCCAATGCAGAGCAGTTGCTGCCTTAAAGCTCCCAAGTGTGGGGTATCACTAGTTAGCCCAAGCTTAAGAGCAAAATCTCCTCAACCATCCCTAATACAACACTGCTTCATCCGATCCCAGACCTATACTTTCTCGAACACCCTAAGCCTCTATCCAGACCCGAACAAACTCCACGCTCCAAGGTTAGGGCCTAAAACTACCACCCATTCCTTTCATACGACCAAATCATCTATGATTGACTAACTCCCCTCGATACCCAGATAACTTCCCGCAATGTCGCTCGAGCTCTGGATATGCGAATTGTGCGATATGACGATGCCGAGGAAACACAGAGGATCGCATATAAACGGCACACCTCATTCACACAAAGTCGCTGTTACTAGAGCTTTAGCTCCTCCACCTGAAATCCCAAGACCTGAGAAGCTCAAGCCAAAGTGGGAATGCCTCATCTGCAACTCCACCATGAAAACACAGTACAAAAAAAGCCACTTAGGATCAAAATCCCACAACAAAAAGCTTGCAGCTTTCTGTGAGGCCCAAAATTTCTGGAACTGTATAACTTGCGATATCATAATGCCATTGGATAAAAAAGCCGAGCACCTAGCAGGCAACCGCCACACCGCAAGTCTGAACCCCAAGGTTTACCCAAAGCTAGAATGTTTGAAAGCTGAGGAAATATCAAGGGTCCCAGAGGCACACGCAAGGCCAACCAAGTCATGCAGGACCTTCACATCCAAATGGGAAGCGGTTCATTAAGATGTACGAAGTTAGAGACGTATATGACGATTTGAATGATATGCCTACAGAAGCATGGGAGAAGGCCAAAGTCAGAATTTCTCACGGAAGAAACACCCTAGTAACAGCAACACAAGTCCAGGAAGCACGCGATATATATGAATCCTGGGACGATGAAGGCAATAGCCAATTGGAGCCTACCGGTCATGTTGCACGGAATGTTCCTGTTGATCCGAATTCAGGATGGGATTAGGTTTAAAGTAAGATTCACAGTTTTATTCCCTTCGTTCCTTCTACACTACATATCCTCCTCCTTATTACCAATTACCCCCGAATTATCCCCTTTTAAAGCCATTTTCGAAAGTTAAGTCTTCTGACTTAGCTACCAGTTCCCTATCACAAGAAACTCACGGGCCTCTAGCTCTATATCCTTCGTTTAAACATTTGTCTCCAGATATTTTAACCTTTCACAACTTTTCGTGGGACGATAGCCTTTCTTACTTTATCTGACCATTTCACCAACTTCATATCTCTCGCGCTCTACTCATGCGCTCCCCTGAGTATATACATATTGGTGGATACTTGCTCGCTATTAAAACACCAAAACTCTAATGAGTGTATACGACCCCACGGAATATGCCGCCAATTACTTTCCCCTCTAAAGACCCCTCACCCTATGCCCACGTTATGCCCAAACAGTCGTTACTTGATATTCACGTCACTGCGGCTAGCCGGAGTCTGCATGAGACTCTAAAATAGTTTCTTACAACAAACTTGGTTGTGAAAGTGATCCAGGCCGAATCCCTAGCGTGGCTGAGCATCGCACCCCACTGATTTGATAAATCCCCTAAAGTAGGATCACGAACTATCACTCACTCTCGGCAGCTCTCCCGAACCCAATCAGCTGCAGAAGAGGGTGAGGAGATCGTGTCGTGGTTTTGCGGTCCAACTTCCTCGGCCAACAGTATAATATTCGGCATTTACCAGTGTTATTGATCTAGCCTCTCATAGTCACAGTTCCCAAGAGATTTTCGCATACTTTCGTTTTTCTGTTCTATTTTTATACGCCTCTTGAACATGATTCGCTAGCAGTTCATGCAGCATGCTCAGTGCTATTTTAGTTTCGTGGCCCAATAACCCATGATCTTTTTTTCCCCCACGATTAATACCACAATTGCTAGAAGTATTCCGTACGTGTTCCTCGACATCTGGTCAGGCTTGGCAATCTCGATAGAATGATCACACTACCTTCTATTTTTACGCGAAATTGCGGTACCACAGTCAGAATTAAATAACGAAAGTTTGCCTCTGGCTACTAACTATTAATGAACGGTACCCGCTCAGTTCTTCAGCCCAACCCCGCAAGAATATTCAAACCGTTATTGTTCCAACTCACAACGAACCTCGCAAAAACTGAAATGGCAACTCTCAAAGACAACCCTCCCGTTCTCCCTCCTCTCACGTTTGAGGGAGGCAATATCGGCTCTTCTGCTCTACCCAGCTATTCCACTCCTAGCCACCCTCCGCCACTTTACGATGAGCGTGGCGCTAGCGGCGACGAATTCCACACGATACCACTTCATGACGCTCTTTCAGCAAAACCCCACAAAGACGAACGAAGGGATACAATGCTGATGGCCTACTTCTTAATCTCGTCTCTTGTGTCGTTCTCCCTGGCGCTGGTGATTTGCGTCCTCCTTTCCGCAATTCACAAAGAAACACCTATGACAACTCCTATACCACAATTGCTGTTCGCAATGTCGATTTTCTTAATCATCTCAGGCGGGTTATTTGCGAAGGGTTTGAAGATGTGGCTGCAGAAACGGGCAAGGCAAAAGAATCCCCATGGATCAACAGATATGAAGGAAGTAAAGGTGGACATACACGTACACGTGGAAGAGGTTACGGAAAAACCGCAGGATGACAAAACAAGGAAGGAAGAAGGAAAGTAGGTATAGGACATTCGATGAACTGGAGATAGCTGGCTTTTATTTCTCATTACAGTCCTTCGTTTTTATCTCTTTTGTCGGGTGGGAAACGCTTCAGTTCACAATATCCCAGGATTTTGCGCTTCCAGTTATTTACTTACTTTATGGCCCAATAATCCACAAAGATATGGGTTTATCTTCAGAGGACACTCTATGCGAGTGCAGAAGATATGGTCTATGAGACCGTGGTCGAGGTGGCTGACAGAGAGTCTCTTTACCCCAACTATTCACTCTAGTTGGTCATTCATTATTTTCCTCTTCATTTCCTCTTCAAATTCTTGACTGTCATGATAACCCCTCTCTTTCGTCCGCCGCCAGCTTGGAACAGTTTTCCAAGCTGCTGTCTTAGCTAGCTGCTCTGTCAACGCACATGTATCTACATATCTACGCTTCCCAGGATTGGTTGCTTTACTTGAGGAATAAGTATAAATAGCTCAAACAGAGACAGATATTCCCTATATTTAGCCTTTCCACCGATAGGAAGCCCCAAATCCCCATACCTTTTACCCCACTTTACTGCCGTAGCTCCTCTAAAAGCCAAAGACTAGGAATGAAGATTGGGAGCTTTATCATACAGCGGATGCAAAATAAAATAATGATTTACGAAGTTCCAGAACGAACATTTACAGAAATTTATTGGTGGCAATCAATGGTACCTGTCTCGCTGCAGCAATATTAAGCAGACTTCCGCTTCAGGGATATCCCCAAGACCACATTGTGACAGAATACTTAGGCCTACAGAGAATGGATCTCTCACCTATGCCACGCTTTGGAGTATTGCGCAATTCCCGCTAAACCAAACAAAGTCTAGTGCCCCCCCCGCGAGCACTAGAGTTTGTACTCCCACCAGAATGGCATTTCTTAACGTTGTACGACCCAATCTACAGGAAGAAACCCACGTCGCCATTTGCCTCAACGTGCAAGACTCAACATCTTCTATCTTCAAGCTTCAAGTCAAAAAAGGCAACAGCTATCACACAATAACACGAATATGTGCCGCCCAGCTTACCAACATATCCTAGAGGTATTAACAAATGAAGGATAAAACTCTGGCTCGTCCTTTAAACCCCAAACACCACCATACTCTGCAGCTTCTGGAAGTTTGCAGGTCGACCCAGTGTATCTTGATCCTCATGATAAGAAAATTTGCTTATTTCAACTTTTGAGGCGATGTGGCACAAGTATGTAGGCGCAGCAACAAAAATGTTGTTGCTAATTTTATCCACCTTTTGCCGGCTTCTGTCTCTTGCTTAGAAAGAAAATTACGAATATTATTGCTTGAATTATCCGCAATGTCAACCGCAATTCACAGAACAACAAAGACCTCCGATGCCCAGGGTTAGGGTTACTGTTATATATGAACCCTTTTTAGACTTTAAGATCTCCCCTATATTAAGACCTTCAGCTCGTGCAGCCCAGATAGCCCATAAGGTACCCGATTCCCGGAATCTGGTGTAATCAACTTTTATAATTTCTACCAGCAAACGAGTGATTATTCATGAAGTAGGCTGCCCATGAAGTTCAACCGCCAACTTCAAGCATCCACGATCCTTAAGATACGACGGCGGAGAAAATTGTACCCAGAAAATTGAATAACATCACATACAGCACGATCCATTGCCTGAACTATCGATGTTCCTCCAATTGGCGATTACCATTATTTTAGAGCAAGCAACTCAAATAGGAACATTATCAACAGAACAAGAATTCTACCAAAACAAGAAATGAGATGGTACTAAAAAAACAGTCTGAAGCATCCTTCCTCATTCCAGCAAAATTCATATAGCAAAACCTCAAAGACGTATATTCTTCGAGATGAAAGAAACAAAGAAATCAAGCAAAACTAATGCGTCCTACACCCATCAAATATCCCTCTTACTGTGATATCGACCATCTATTAACCCCATACTATTAGACTAAATACGTAAAGTGGTGCAAATCAGGACGAACTAACCACAGCAATAGTCTCTCGGGACTACAAGAAGAATGCAGCCAAAGCCATCAAACCGGCGGCGGCGGCACCATTAGCTCCCACAATAGTTGCACCACCGGTATAAGTCGGCAAAACCGGGCGCACGCTAGTGGTGTTCATCGGAGGCTTCGGAACCTGGCTCATAGTAGGCGAAACCGTGCAATTGTAGCATGGGGTAGCAGAAGGAATTGTCGAGTAGCTATAAGACAGAGAAGGAGAGGTATGGATGACCGTTGCTGAGTATGTGGGTGTCTCGGGCTTGTGCGTAGGAAGGACCGTAGGGCAGTAGGTGAGCGTCATGGTAGTTGGCTGAGGGCCACAATTCTTGCAAACAGTCACGGTAGTCGTGAACCCCTTCGGGATGTAACTAGTAGGACGAACAGTTGGGCAGGCAGTAGCACAGTGCTCCGTGATGGTATGGGTCTTGTGGCAGATACCGGTATCACAGATCCAGTCGTAGACAGTGGTGTAGCATGCGCTGTATGCCAATGAAGTCGTGGTATACGTACGTGTAAAGTTCGCCGTTGCCGTGATGGTAGTAGGCAAGTAAGTTGTGGTTGGCAAGTACGCAGTTGTAGTGGCAGGATCAAGTGTCACAGTGTTTGCTGGAGCGGTGACAGTGCGAGGAGGAGAGTATGGAAGACCGTAGCCGTACTCGTATTCATCAGCATCGCCATAGCCGTAGTCAAATTCAAACGGGTCAGCAGCGGAGACCCTGACGGCGGCGCAGAAGATGCCAAAAACGGTAAGGATTGAAGAGTGCATTTTCTTGAAGTTTTAGGGGTGTTTTTTTTATGAGGATGATGTTCAAGCTGTGGAAGGATGTATAGCAAGGCAAACTTAATGAGTGACTAGAAGAAATAAACCGGAAGCGAAAACTGTGGAAGCGAGTGAAGGATATGGATGTGAAAATGAGAATGGCAGGAAGTAGGAAACGCCTCGAGATTTATGAAAGTTCAGAAGAGGATATTTCTCATGGAGGAATGGCTCGCTCCTCGCTCTTCTCTTCCCTTCATTCTCGATTGTTGGTGTGGAATTTTAGCTATGCTAAGGAAAAGCACCAATTTCACGAAGGCCAGGCCATATCCGGTTGAGAGGGAAGAACCCAAAGAATGAAAATTCTCCTAATAGAAGCGTAACCAGCTCGGAACTTGGGCAGACTGAAGTGATATGGCAATGGGAAAGGATAACAAGTTAACAATGTAAGGAGTGCTATCGCCCGTGCCTTGCAGTTAATTCAAGTGTCGCAACCTACCCCATTCTGAAATTTCTCAGATGTAAGGGTAAAAGCCTCTAGTTATATCACCAACATTCCTTGCCTTAGGGCCTTCATATCCGATCCTGATTTCGACAATTCTACCGCGCGAAAGAACGCATACAGAGCAGAATTTCTAGAAACACACGCCAACATTACTGCCCTAAATTTTCTACTGCTCGCAGAACCGTGCTCTATTCCACCGTTATACGAACACGACCTTTTAACTCTACCTTGATATTCCTCACGTAGGCATGTACATCGCTTCAAACATTCGACCGAACTTCAGTTGCTTTCCTGCGTTCATGGTAGTCGGGCAAAACCACGCCCCTTGCATGACGAAACGGCCCTCCGGACACCGCTATACCGTGCTAATAAGAATTATGTACACTCCAAGCTCTAGACTTCTAAATATATGTAATCCCGGTTTCCGTCAAATTCCGAGCAAGCACCAGACCCCTGGCGCAATCACCCGACATCACTCGAAAAATAGAAGTGATTAGACGTGTTGCACAAGTAGCTACGTAGCCAGAGGCAAGTAGTCATGATCCGTAAATCGTGACCACGTAAATCGTGACTACAAGGCATTCTGGTCAAGCCTAAGACTATCCCAAGTATGTGTTGTTTCTTAGATAAAGATCGTGGTGACAAAATGCTTTAATTTTTGCCACCGGAGTGACGTTTTCAACAGATGGTGTGGTGATAGTAGCAAGAACCTGTAAAAAAACACTAAAAGAGTTCACAAGGATCAATGCTATGACTCTAGCATTAAATAAGATCAGTCTTAGCTGGTGAGATAATATTTCGGTATCCGCAACCTACCTGGCCAACGATTCCCACGTAAGCGCTCGAGCTCATCTATTGCTCATCAACGAGGAAACATGACTTTCTGAAGAACGATCTATACCAAAAAGAATAGTCACAAAGTTACAGCTCACCAGTGTCCAAAAGACATTAAATGAAATAAATTAATTTACACGACAATCACTTTTCATCTACTAGACTGCCATAAAATAAGTTATTGCATGCACCGAACAAATTATATATTTATCTATCTAGCTCATCGTCACGTCCGCTACACTAGGTGGTATCTAACGGTAGATGCCGTGTCCCAGGTCTAGACCGCTCGAGATATCCTTCCAGAAGCATAGACGCCTTCACGGTCCACCCTCACCCGGACAGCTAACGGGAATAGGAAAGTTTCTGGCGTTGCAACCGGCTTCTTTGCTGCTTAAGCAGGAATTCTCTACCAAATATTAACCAATCATCATCTGTCCGGGTGAGGAGGGTATCCGGGTGGACCGTGAAGGCGTCTATCACATTTCCTCCCTCATCGGGATACCGGCCAAAGGCCCGGGCCCAAGTCCTTCAGAATTCACGAAATTTTACTTAATAGGCCAATAAAATAGCTAAGGATTCGGATATGTCGAGTCCTATGGCGATGTTAAAGTTTCCGCCTTGACTGCTATCGAATTGCTGTACAACGCATAGCGATTCTCGGCCGAGTGCAAGCTAGACTTTCTCTGACTCTTTCCATCATACTTGCCGTAAACGAACATAGGGCATACGACGTTTGATCTACTAGCACACTTGATGATTCAGAAGATGCTGTCGTATTCATGTACGTCGCCATTGGTGCGGGATAGCCGGACTAGGATCTATGAGTAATAGAGGTTATCCAAGTACTTTACAGTACTCTGGGGACAGTCCTGACTGGATATGTATTACAAGGGACGTATTGGAACAGCTACTAACGTCATCCACGAAATTGACCGTACGTCTGGAAAACGCTACAAAAGTTTTCTAGGGCAGCTGCTCGGTCGCAACTTGGAGTAAATCTCTCAAGTCTAAATATCATCGGCAGAGAACAATAAAGTAAAGTACGTGATCTCTGAACCGACATGTAACTCGTCACATTAATAACAGTTAAATAGATACCGGTTCCGAGTTTCAAAACCGACTTCGGATCTCGATGGTCTCCGATGAATCGGTTCCAATACCGACTTTTCGGAACTTTAATACGCGTAAGCGGTAGCACAATGCATATATGTCAGGGGGGTCAGAGAGTACCTAATACCAATTTCCCGTGATTATATCCTTAGTAGGATCCTTCATACTACTCCACCCTTCCTTCTTCTACACCTTGGGCTCAAACGGAGATAACAATATCACCATCTTTAACTACGGAGACGAGTGCAGATACCCAAGTGCGCCAACACCTCCCGATCGAGGGCTGGCTTGCAGAAAGCGGGAATAAATCCCTGCCCTGTGTTTTTTTCAGCCTGCCGAAAGCCGGCAGGCCTAGCGATTTTCGCTTTCTTCAGAATTCCCTGCCTGCGTGCCGAAATTCGGAGAGCCCAGCGATTCTCGCTTCCTCCAGCAGCTGGATCTGAATGCACTTACTCGGTTGGGCTATTTGGCGTTCCACGAAGGCATGACGGGAGTGATTCCGGTATGTGTTCCCTGCAAGAACTTTTTGTCCAGTCTGTAGATCTAGGGTAGAATCTGAATCTTGTCACGATATCTATGTAGCATACATACAGGCGTGCAGCACAGCGACCGTAATTATGATTCCATCAGCGTAAAACGAGTTACCCATACCTATCAGGCTGGGACTACCTACTCGATGACATGGGACTGGAATTGGGCGTTCTCCAGATCAGAGAATAGATACCTAACTATTCACGCCGTTTGAGGCTTGAAAGGCGTTATCCAGCAAAAACACCAAAACCAAAAGGTGTTTCAGAGACAAACCAGCTCGATAGAGCATATTCGCTTAGACGTCGAATCAGCACTCTGATAATAGTAAAGCAACCTCACCTTGATGTTCCGATGTCCCGGCGTTGCATGTCACAATCGAAAACCGAAGTCTAGGAGCTATCATATCACGGGAGAAAGAAAAAAAAATAAGCTCATCCCTGGAGGCACAGTATGGAGCCAAGAAATTCAAGCCTTTACCTACAGCTAGATCCTCGGGGGCCTAGTCTCCGACCCCCGAATCTACCATTTCGCAGCGAACAGGCGAACAAAGCTTCCCGGTTAACACGGCACCGTGAAGTGGACGGACAAACAGCCATAGACAGCAGATGCAGAATTCAAAAGAAGGATGTGAATTGTAGGGGCAGTCAAATGACATTTAGAGTATAGGGACATCCCGAGAACCACATTTTACGTTTACTTGCAACGCCCCCACCCCCTCGCCTTCGGATATCGGCTACTCTTCGTGGATGCAGATTGGAGACCGGGAATTCATGAAGCCGTTCTTTGACTCTTTCCTTTTTTTGGAGGGGGGAGGGATAAGAAGAAGTGTAAATAGGGCAGGTAAAGTCAGAACTTTTTTTTGACTCAGGCTGGATATTGTTGACTACAGTGCTCTCGTGTTCTCAGTGGACCACAGATCATATCGAATCAGGCTTTCCTGTTTTCACAGTCATCTGCGCAATTCAGTACCTACCCACTTGGTGGAGCCTTGATATAAAGTCCAGTTCAATTCCTCAAACGGACTACAGCCTGCAAGACGGACGAAGCCGCAGTCAGTCATCCAGAGAAAAGCTCGTCGTTTATCGGCCGACAGACAGCTTTTTTTATACCCGAATCGATCGCTTTAACTGACACATCACATCTACGACTTAACCGAGACAGATCCAGATCTTGAATGTTGATATCATAGCCAAGCAAAAAGGATACGAATAGGATCTTTTTCATTAAAGAAAGAGCTTTTGGGAGTGTCGCAGTTGTTCAATTATCAGCACCAGCCCAGAAAACCTTGGACGTCTTTGGTTTCATTTATAAACTTCTTTTCTTCGGTTCACCAGTCGAGAAATACTCCCCGAGATCTGCCAGACACCGCCAAACTGGCGTCGTTACCAACATCCCACGTGGGAGCTGCAGCTCCAGACAGCCTCACTCCTGGGAGCAGTTTGCCACCAACCAAGGAGATAAATAATGTTAAAACTCCTGCCTCTGGGTCATCGGCGACCTCTTACAACGATGAGGACGGGAGTGCAGAGAAGCGAATTGGCTACGAGACGAAGGGTGGGGTCTCATCCGATGACGTAGGCGAATTGGAGGGAGGTGGGAAAGCTGGCGCGAAGAAAGAATCATTCTGGAGGAAGAAGAGAGAATTCAATCCATTGCGATGGCAGCCTATACCACCAGTGCCAGAGAAGCCGAGCATCACTGCAGAGGTGAATGCAGGCTTTTTCAGTAAGCTCACGTTGAGCTGGATTGGGCCATTGATGAAGGTTCGTGAATATCTTTGTGATCTGCACCTTTGACTGAGAATAATTACTAATCTACAATGTCCCCAAACACAGGTTGGATATCTACGTCCGCTCGAACCCACCGATATTCCATACGTCGCACCCAACAGATCGGCGCAGGTACTAGCAGAGAAACTACAAGCTTCATTCGAAAGACGAAGAGACAGAGGCGATAAGTATCCCCTCTTCTGGGCTATGAACGAGGTCTTCAAACGCGAGTTCTGGATAGCAGGGATGCTTCGACTCACTGCAGATTGTCTTCTTGTCTTTGCACCGTTCACACTGAAGTATGTCTCCTCTCTTAGAATATATAGTAGATAAAATACTAACTAGACCGTACCGTTAGATACCTCATCCGCTTCTCTGTAGATGCCTATGTCGCCAAAGCAAACGGATCCCCTGGCCCCCACATCGGAAAAGGTATTGGCCTCGCCGTCGGAATCGCCATGATGCAACTAGTTGCCTCCATCTCCGTGCACCAGTTTATGTTTCGTTCCATGATGGTTGGTGGACAAACCCGCGCAGCCATAATCAGCATGGTATTCGCAAAATCACTCAAGATCTCTGGACGTGCACGTGCCATGGGTCCTGATGCCGGGAAACCACCCGCCGAGGCCCCAACAACGCCTGAAGAGATCAAGAAGGCCAAAAAGAAGAAGGAAAAGAAACAAGACGACGAGATAGGCTGGAGTAACGGCAAAGTTGTTAATCTAATGAGCACCGACGCATACCGTATCGACCAGTGTTGCTCATGGGTCCATCTCCTTTGGACTGCACCAATCCAGATAATCATCACCCTCATCCTACTAATCGTCAACTTGTCTTATTCCGCTCTCGCCGGTTTTGCTCTCCTCATTCTTGCTGTCCCTGCCCTCTCAGCTGTTGTTAGGGTGATTGCCAATCGCAGGCGAAAGACGAACAAGATCACGGACAGTCGCGTTGCCCTCACACAGGAGATTTTCATGGGTGTCCGTTTCGTGAAATATTTCGGCTGGGAGGAATCGTTCCTTTCACGTCTTCAGGAACTGCGGCGCCGTGAAGTCAACGCGATCCAGTTCCTACTAGGTGTTAGAAGCGGTGTGACGGCGGTCAGTATGTCATTGCCGGTTTTCGCCAGTATGATTGCATTCATCACGTATTCACTCACAGACAACCATCTCGACCCTGCGTCTATCTTTTCATCACTCGCGTTATTCAACGGGCTGAGAATGCCGTTGAATATATTACCGATGATTATTGCAGTGACGATCGATGCCTGGGTGGCTATTGGGCGACTCCAGGAATATTTCCTCGCTGAGGAACTCACGGATGAGACGATGGTAGATGACAACCTGGACTACGCAGTCGAGGTCTCTGGCGGCGAGTTTACGTGGGAAAAGTCCATGAACGAGATGGAGAAGTTCCAGGGCGAGCGAACGAAGGCCGAGCGAAAAGAAGACAAGAAGCAACGCAAGCAGGACAAGAAAGATGAAGCAGCACGTGAGAAGCGACGAGAGGAGAACCCGGAAACTGCGACTATCTCTACAGATACGACTCTGGAACCATTCACACTGAAAAGCATAAACCTTCAGGTCGGCCGGAACGAGCTTATCGCTATTGTCGGGGGTGTCGGATCTGGCAAAACGTCACTCCTTGCCGCATTAGCTGGAGATATGCGCAAGACCGCCGGGACTGTCAAGCGTGGTGCCCGTGTAGCTTACTGTCCACAGTACGCATGGATCCAGAATGCATCGGTCAAGGAAAACATCATCTTTGGCCGCGAATTCCAAGAGAAATGGTATAGTGAAGTAGTCGAAGCATGTGCGCTGACACCAGATCTAGAAATGTTGCCAGCTGGGGACGCAACTGAGATCGGAGAGCGTGGTATCACGGTTTCCGGTGGGCAGAAGCAGAGACTTAATATTGCACGGGCTATCTATTTCGATGCTGATATCATCCTTCTGGATGATCCACTGTCTGCTGTAGATGCCCATGTCGGAAAGCATCTATTCGACAAGGCGATCTGTGGGCTTTTGAACAAAAAATGCAGAATCCTCGCAACACATCAATTGCACGTTATCAACAAGGTCGACAGGATCATCTGGATGGAAGATGGTAGGATCGAGGCTATCGGCACATACGACAAACTCATGGAGAGCAACGCCGACTTCGCAAAAATGATGGGAGCGATCGCCACCGAGAACGCAGAAGCAAAAGGCGACAAAAACGATGCCGAAGAGGAAATTGAAGAACTACCCGAGAAGGAAAAGAAGCCGCAAGGACAGCCAAAAGCCTTGATGCAAGCTGAAGAACGCAGTGTCTCCGGCGTCCCTTGGAAGGTTTATAAGGCCTATATGAAAGCCACAGGTAGCATCCTAGTCGCGCCCGCAATCGTGGCGGTCCTCTGTCTTTCTCAGGCAGCCAATATTATGACCACCATGTGGCTTGGGTACTGGACAAGTCGTAAATACCACCTCCCTAATGGGGTCTATGTAAGTTTTAACCCTAACCCTAATTTTTCTCGGTTCTAACGAAGTGTCAATGATCATTATAGATTGGAGTATTTGCAGCGCTCGGAGTGACGCAGAGCGCGCTGATGTTTGTATTTGCTTTCTCATTGACGATTGCCGGGACAAGAAGTAGCAAAGTTCTCATGCAGCAAGCGATGGCGAAGACTTTGAGAGCGCCTATGTCATTCTTCGATACGACGCCTGTTGGCCGTATTATCAATCGGTTTTCGAAGGATGTCGACGTAATGGATAATAACCTATCGGATTCGTTAAGGATGTATCTGTTCACGATAGCAAGTAAGCTACTATCCCGTCCCTCATCAGTGTACCATGATTGCTGACAGTCGCCATAGTCGTTTTATCCGTTTTTGCCTTGATTATTGTCTATTTCCATTACTTTGTCATTGCCCTCGTTCCTCTTACCATATTCTTCCTGTTTGCGGCCTCATACTACCGTGCCTCCGCCCGTGAAGTAAAACGCCACGAAGCCGTCCTGCGCTCAGTCGTCTACGCGAAATTCGGCGAAGCCCTCAACGGTACCGCTTGTATCCGAGCCTATGGGCTTCAACAGCGTTTCATCAATGAGATCTACAAAGCGATCGACGGTATGGACGCCGCATACTTCATCACCTTTACCAACCAGCGCTGGCTATCCTTACGACTCGACGCAATCGGAAACCTACTAGTATTCACGACCAGCATCCTCGTCGTCACATCTCGATTCACCGTCGACCCTAGTATCTCTGGAGTGGTACTGTCTTACATCCTTCAGATCGTCATGATGCTCCAATGGATGATTCGACAGCTCGCCGAGGTTGAAAACGCCATGAACGCCACTGAACGCATCCATTACTACGGCAACTCGCTCCCCTCCGAAGCCGACCTGCACAAAGGCGCGTTGCGTCCCTCGTGGCCCGAACACGGCGAGATCGTTATGCGCGATGTCAAGATGCGTTATCGTGAGGGACTTCCACTGGTACTGAAGGGTTTCAACATGCACGTTAGGGGTGGCGAACGGATTGGAATTGTCGGTCGCACAGGAGCAGGGAAGAGCTCCATCATGAGTGCGCTATTCCGGCTTGTTGAGCTTAGCGAGGGCAGCATCTCAATCGATGGCGTTGACATAGCCAATATTGGGCTCCACGACCTCCGTAGCAAGCTCGCGATCATTCCACAGGACCCGACACTCTTCCGAGGAACCATCAGAAGCAACTTGGATCCATTTGGAAAGCATACAGACGAAAAGTTGTGGGAAGCGCTCAGACAGGCAAATCTAGTCGAGGAGCTCGCAGACGGTGGAAGTGGCGGGAGGATTACGTTGGACGGAGTGGTGGAGGAAGAAGGGCTGAACTTCTCGCTGGGACAGCGACAGCTCATGGCACTGGCAAGGGCACTTGTCCGAGGGAGCAGGATCATCGTGTGCGATGAGGCGACGTCCAGCGTAGATATCGAAACAGACAGAAAGATCCAGAAAACGATAGTGAAAGGGTTCGAGGGGATGACGTTACTGTGTATTGCGCACAGGCTCAGGTACGGGATTTTTCCCCCCTTATGACCCACGTTTTATTTTATTTTTCCGTTATTTGTTTTGATAAGTGGTGGTTTTTCCTCGGAGAAATGAAGAAATGGCGGCTAACACGACCGCGTGATGCAGGACAATCATCAAATACGATCGAGTCTGCGTAATGGACGAAGGCCGCATCGCAGAAATGGACACCCCTCTGGCGCTCTTTGAAAAAGAGGACGGAATATTCAAGGGGATGTGCGAACGGAGTAAGATCAGGCGCGAGGATTTTTTCACGAGCGATGACGACGAGGACGCGGTCACGGCGTGAGGAGGGATTTGTACATGGGAGGCTTGGCATGGGGGTAGGAATGGAGGAAAAACAAAAAAAAAGGTCGGCAATTGGCAGAGGGGGAGAAAAGGTGATGGCGGATCGATGGAACGGAAGTGTACGGACGGGTTAATAGGATGCATATGCATGGCGGTTTTTTTTCTTATTCTTTGCTGCATAATATACAATACATGTACCTTTAGAGATTGGGTTATGAAGTTCAAGTGCAGCATGCACAATTCATATAGTTATTGTACTTTACTCTACGGTACGGGGAGGGATTGATCCGTCAATTGGTGGGTGATGGGAAGAAGGGAGATCCCCAGCCGTATCGAGCGATAATACCTAAGGTTTTAACGTTTCCTTTACAATATTTGAAACACATCAGACGGCACATGTTACCGCGGTGAGAAGGTGCAAGAGCAATTGTATTCATTTGGAACGGATGGTTCCGTGAGAGCGTTACTGTCACGGAGTTACTCGTGGCATATGTGCTCATGACGATAAATACGCCGTATCCAGCAGAGCACATAGAGAGAGATGTATGTATGTACGCAGATGTAAGTTTTCCAGATACCGCTGTTGGTGATTTGAACCGCGGGACGGGGTACGGGAGCGGGAAGACGGGCGGACATCTGTGATGGTGAGGGGGTAGAGATTGTCAGGGTGAGTGTTGTCAATTACATGTACTGTACTGTACTGTACTGTGATGTACTGTGCCGTACTGTACTTGCTCTACTCTCTCTAGGCATCGCAACGGCAGATGATGGATGGAGGTGATTGGCCATACTGTTCAATCAGAGAGGTTCCGTTTCTGTCTGAGAGTCGGGAAATCCCGATCAACGGTGATTTACCACCACAACCACCAGCCTGCAGAGAGGGCTCGGTGTCTGGCTGTTGGGATGTGATCAGGGATTATGGGAAAGGGCCAGTGGCTGTCCCGTGCCTCGATCTTGCTTTTTTCTCTCTTTTTTTCTTTCCTTTCCTCTTTCTCTTTTTTCTTTTTTTGCTTTTCCTGCTTTTCCTCTCTCATCTTGTCGATTGAGCGTTTCTTGGCTGCGGCTTGCAGCTTACGACTTCCTGCTGCAGGTTTCATCGTTGTCTCTCCCGTATCGGTCTGGCTCCATCTGCCAATTCTATCTGGATAGTACATGCATCCATACATACGTTCTACTACCGTGGGATCACCTGCTTTATTGCTCAATTTGGGGGGGGAGGGTGGAGGGAGAGAGAGGACTGGGAGAGGACTGGGAGAGAGAACTAGAGGAGAGTTTTGCTACTCCTTTCCCTCTCATTCACCGGTCGCTTTGACCTTCTCTCTTCTCTTTTCTGTTCCCTTTCCTCTCTCTCCTCTCTCTCTCTTCATTCATCAGTCACTCTCTCGTTCAGTCCCTCTCTTCCCCATCTATATCCTCTTCATCATCCCCTCTCCTCTTATTCTCTCTTTTCTCTCCTCTCCTCTCCTCCTATCCAATCCTTATTCCATCTCCATCTTCATCCCATTTCAGCACTTTCCTGCTAGCTGTTGCATCCTTCTATCAACTCCCATTCCCTGCTACCCCACCATCTCCACTGCAATGAGTAATTCCCCTCCCATCCCCATCACCATCATCACCGGTTTCCTAGGTTCCGGCAAGACTACTCTCCTACTCTCCCTGCTACCCCAGTTGCCAGCATCCTACAACCTATGTCTGCTCAAGAACGAATTCGGTGATATCGAGATTGACTCACGTCTGGCCTCCCAAGCTTCCATCTCTGGGGTGACGGAACTGCTCAACGGCTGGTTAGCTTTCACTTCCTCGGACCGATTGCACTCTTGACCGCTGACATTGCCTCTGCTGGGAAATAGCATATGCTGTAATCTCGTTGGCCAGCTCAGCGAGGCCCTGCTTGCTCTGAAAGAGGACTACAAGCCACATCGGATAGTCATCGAGACCTCCGGGAGCGCCTTCCCCGCCACCCTTGCAATGGTTCTTCTCCACTATCCCACGACTAGCTCAAACCCCCACTAACATCCTGCAGGAAGTCAATCGCATTGCTAAGGAAACTGACAACGCCTTCGTCCTCGATGGCGTGATCGTCGTTGTTGACGTCGAAAATTGGACCGGCTATTCCGACACATCTTACACTGCCAAGCTGCAGGCGCGCTATACCGATCTGGTCATTCTTAACAAATGGGAGTCCGTCGATGCGCGAAGAGAAGACGAGGTGCTCGATCGCATTCGTGACGTCAACGAAGACACCCCAGTAGTCAAGAGCGACAAGGGATGGGTTTCCAAGGATGTCATCTTTGGTGTTGACAGCAGTCTAGCGAGGGAATTGCTTCTAGGGCCGCATACCAATGGCCATGAACACGAGCATAAAGAGGGGCACTCGAAAGAGGTGGAAGTGTTGTCGCTCACGCTGCCATACCAGTTCAATGGTGCTGGAAAATACGTTGATATCAATAAGCTGCAGAGTTTCCTCAAGGCCGCGCCGAAAGATGAGATATACAGGATCAAAGGGACATTCAGATCCCGCGAACCACCACCATTTGAAACGCCGGTTCCTCCATCCCCGCGCTACATCTTGAACTGGGCCTTCGGGAGGTGGACATACACAGCACTAACGAAGCGATCAACCGTGTCTACAACGATCGAGGCGCCTGAGCTTATGCGACCATCATCATCATCCGCTTCCTCGTCAGCACCGCCGAGTCCTACGGTCTCTGATGGAAACCGTCGCATTGAGGTGATTGTTCAGACATCCATCAGTTCAACTGTAGAAACCCGAGGGGATGACGAGGAAGGACGATGGGACGGAGAACCGACGGGGAGATTCACAATTGTTGCAGGTAGAGGTGAGGGCGAAAGGTGGAGAAAGAGACTCGGAAAGGAAGATTGGATCACATATGATTGCGAGGTTGAGGGTGGGGGCGTTGAAATTGTGACAATTTCGTAGAGAGTGAGGCGGCATGAAGGGAGGAGTTGGGCGTTTTGTTTTCTTGGTATTTTGGGCTTTTTGGAATGGCGAGGAGAACTCGCAGTATACACAGCTTGGGACTTTTTTCTACAGCTTGGGGGACTCTAATGTTCAGCGCGTCTCACTCACGAATGTGGGATGTAAGGGGAGGACTGCATGTTTCCAATTAGATATCAGATCAGGAATAGCAATATACCCAGCATGGTCAGACTAGGAATTGATAAAGCACTACGTAATTGGAATTTGAATTGGGATCTGATGTTATTTGTCCGTATTCTCTGGACGATCGTTGGCATGTGATGGCGGTTGCCAGCGGATAGCATTGGCTGCGGTGAACTGTGCGCGCCATAGCTAATCACTCGACCCACCCCTTGCTGCCATCCAACTGCGGGGTGGAGGCAGGCAACCCTCGCCTTCAAGGCTATCCCTACCACCACCACACAACTAAGCGACGCCTTGCCCGAAGAGCGATGGGACCTGCACGCTAGCCAGAGCATGCGCACCAAGGTAAAATTGTCGAGATCTGCCCCACTGCGACGAGCGTAAACCTACCACTGAAGCAGAGCGGATAACCCCACCGTTCCAGCCCACAGAACTGCTCCCCAAGTGGGTCGGGCGCTATGACCAGTTTTTTCTTTTATTCATACCGGGGATATAAGCGGTAGGCAGATGAGTAATTCACATAAGGGGTAAAGGTGGGTGGGGCATGGGCCATCACTCGATGGCGGTAGATGAGCGTTTACGAGTGGGGGACACTTTAGACCATACTCTAATCTACTTACAGTTCAGTTATCCCCAAACCTACCAAACCTCCCCTTAAAAGCGTAACCCCACGCGAAAAAAGGGTCGGGGAAACTCGGAGAACCCAGTTCGGCACGGCGGTCCTTCTCGGTTGTTTTTGTTTTACCCGGTGGGCTCGGGGGTGAGTTTTTGTTTTTCTGTTGCGAATTCTCTGGTCTGTTTTCTGATGATTAAATTGAGCACATAGGTAGAGGGGATAAGTTTTTTTCGGCCCCCCTGCCACAGGATCGGCGGGTTGCACGAGCCTTGAACCTTGCGTGCTGGGGTTGATGACGTTAGTGCGAGGATCGGGATTGACTCAGGGATTATAGTTCAATCGACTGGTCTGGGTTGAGGGTGTTTTTGTATGACAGGTAATGTGCGTGTGCATACCTGTGCAGTAGCAGTAGTAGCAGTAGTGGGCTCAGTCCCAAAGGTCGTGATGGTGGGGGAATCAACTGCCTACTTTAGTTTATGAGACTCTTCCTGTGGGGATTGCCTCCCCGCTAAAGTAAAGTATTGAGGGGTATCGGGAGATATGCAAGGATCAGGATAGAGGCTGAGATTATCGTCACGGTGGATGTTGTGCTTTACTAAAGCTGTTTATTGAAATGGTTTCTATCCTACCACATACATGCTATGGAACGCCAGATGTGTCAAAAAGCCCCTACCACGGGACACCTGACGCTTTCTGGACATATCCTACCACGTACATTGCATTGCATCTC
Organism: Paragyromitra xinjiangensis; assembly: GCA_038503065.1. NCBI lineage: Eukaryota > Fungi > Ascomycota > Pezizomycetes > Pezizales > Discinaceae > Paragyromitra > Paragyromitra xinjiangensis. Next base: position 1,659,453 of record JBCAMK010000016.1, on the reverse strand, counting down.
CTGGTAGCCAATGCTGGTGATTCGAAGGCTGCGGGTCCGTGCGAGTCTGGGACGTGGATTGCAAATTACAGAGTGTAAAATCTTTACTCTGCTCCTGTTGATTCACTTGTAGTTTCTGCATCAGATAGTTTCGAGGGAAAGAAAAAAGAAAAACCCACTGCAACTGTAAGTCATCGTGAAGGGAAGTGGCACGTGAAGGAAACGTCCAGTTACAAGACAGGAGTCGTAGGGATATATGCGACATGGATGATCACTCGGGTGCCGTGCATGGACATCTTTTTATGGATCGTAGCAAACGACGTATCAGAGATGCAGGGGAGAAAACATCCCGTCCTATAACACTAGTCCTCCTCGCTCGACAAACTATTGGTTCAGCGTCTGTCTTTTTGTGACACGAGGGGGATCTCGAGTCGTGAGAGGACAGCTTGAGGTCGGTACATTTCACCCTCCGTCGGTTAGGCTGCATCCCTTGCTGAAGATCCTCTGACACGCTGTCAGGAAAAGGAGTGCTGCGACAAAAAGGTGAATCACTCGGTTTCTCGTGAGCTTCAATGAGACAGGTTACCGGGCGATTGGAAATCGCACCAAGACGTCGAAGGAAAGTTTTATGACGCAATAGGTAAGAGCAAGGAGGAGGGAAGAAAAAAGGAATTCTGGGGTTGGAACCTACCTCATTGGTGTTGATATCTCTTCAGCCCTGAATGTCAGCAACACGAAAGAGGTAAAGCACAACTCATGTTCTACATGACATCACCCGAACATTCCTGCCGATACATCTTCACCCGTGGTATCGATAATTTCCTGGATGTCTCAATGGTAGAGTATGATGGCCCAGTTTACAATATGTTCCTTGCGGGGTGGAAAAGCTCGATCGATAGCTGCAAGGGGTGGTGGTATTCTGGTTCCGCGTCCCTCGTGAATGAATTCCTGATCAATAGCGATCTGTGTCGATAAGATTTTGGTATCTCGAACCATCCAGCCTGTAGAGTCTTGGTAGCAGGAGGGTCAGTTTTCCGCCAATTAACACTGTAGAGTTTCTGAGACGGAGTATCTTTTTGCCGAGCACCTTCCTTTCCAATCTCTAAGACATGCATAGGATTATCAGCGTGACAAGTGACAAGTGACAGGTGACAAGTGACGAGACGACAATGCCACTGTCTCGGAACGCGGGATTTCTGCCTTTTTCACCTCTTTTTCTGCCTTGTTTAAACAGTGCTTCTCGGACCGCGTAATAATAACCATGGAAAGAATCTCCGATATGCATGGAAACGAATGGGTATTGTGTGTGGCGTTACGATGAGGTGGATCGTCGCCTGAGCGTTGAGTATAAGAGTCTAGTTCTATTCTCTGAATTGAGGGATTCCCAACTGGTGATCGAGAATTAAAAGATGCCTTGCCGAGCTAAGATTAAGCAGCTCGGTCCGACCGATTGTAGGCGTGTTATTGGAATAGCTATGTTATCCAATTGAACATCAAACGTAGTGCACGGCCGCAGCTTTCACGGTATCACAATTAACATGTGACCAGAGCCTTTTTGCGCCCAATTGTTATGTGTGTCGCTCACATGAATCAAACTCTGCTGTCTAGAAATACTTGAATGTTGGACGTGAAGAAGGATGGGATCGAAGAAGATGTGACAGTTGGTTCGGTATCTCGGAATGAGTCCACGGCAGAGTATCTTCGATCCGTAAACGACGGGGATTACCAGCTGCAACTCCGGTCGGTTCCGTGCCCTATAGAAGCTGGTATATAGACCTAGTAAAGTTTTTTGATGGTTGCAGGTGTAACCTGTGGTGAGGATAAGTTATGTGCGAGTTTTCAAAGTTTCCAGAAGAACCTCCAGTGGTCTGTAGGAGTATGCATAACTTTATGCAGGGGGAGTTTTGTGAGCGGGGAATGGGCTCCGAAACTGTCAAGCTTTCCCAAGATCTTGGAAACATTACTTTGGCATCGATTACATGGTCCGTGTGAGAGCTTAACGACCACCTTTTGGAGCTGTTCTAAAGCGAACGATACACGTCGCTAGAATTTACCTTGCGATCGATCGTCACAAGGACTAGGAGATAGTAATCTGCTAAGATTTACGGAATCCGGGTTAGTGAGTGTGGAAACCCGTCGGATTACTGTATCGGGATTTCCCGTTTGATGAGACATCGCAGAGACAAGAATCGAAATGGGTAAATTATTGCTGTCACAGATGGGCCATTGTAGACTGAGTCACTGTTTTTCTTTCAGTGAGCTGTGCTGGGTTAAACTGGAATCTCAATTCCTACCCGCTGCAGAATCTATGACGACAGGACGTGTTGGAACCATCTGAAACTCAATATATGCTGCGGCTGGATTGACGAGGTCTCCGGCTAAGTGTTCATTTCCATATGCAAGCCCTACATTATCTCGCAGATCATAAGAAATCACTCTCGCTGGATCTATTTTTAGGAAAGACAAAGATTGACAACGGCTAGGGAGTTGCATGCGCATACTCATAGCATAAGGGGGTTTGAGGACAGTACCGCATTGGCTGGCCGTATACGGCCACACGCTAGTATATTGGATCAGGCTTGAGGCTGAGGTAAAGCTGTTTCTCGATGGTTTTTGATTTTCCAAAGGATTTTTTACCCCAAAAGGGTTACCTATTGCCATAAACAGTTACAACCCTCAAAGCATCTATCTTGAGACCCGTCACTTCTTGTTCCAATGTCTTAGCGCGTGGTCACATACGGCCAGTTGATGCGGTAGCACGGAGGAATGAGGTTCAAGCATACCCAAACATCGGATATCACTCGGCCTTATATGCACTTAGGCTGTTGCTTTTTTTACTTTTACTGCTCTATGCATACGATGGTGCTACACAGATACTTTTTAGTCAACAATTTCGTTTCTGGCCACACTTGAACCACATTGTCCCGGCACGGGCTGTTGGAACATACATTTTTCGAGTTATTTCTTTCAAACTTTTATCTCATTAGATACACGCAATAGGTAAGCAGCAAGTAGTATGTGATATCCTAACAAACAAAATCTTAGCATTAGTCCTTGTAAACTATCGTATCAGACTTGAACATCTCTTGTATTACCTGACGATGGGTAATACCGAAGACTTCCGGCACAAGGCTACACAACACGGCATGTCTAATACTAATAACCGCAGAAAATGCCAGAAAGATGTGCCGTATTTTCTAGCTACACAAAGCCAATCTAAGTTAGATTAATTCGGGGCTAAACATGTGCATACAGTAGGGTAAGGGTTAGATTCCAGGGTTAGGGTTATTATTTACCCGCGGATTCTTCAACACATTTCCCAGCGGTAGTATGTAAGCAGCCTGGGGAGAAAATCGCACAATTTCCTAAGCTTTTCTATGATCTTAGCTGTGAATGAGATATTTGTTATTCTAGGCCGTGATGGTCCTGAGCTTTTCTAGCTAACGTCAGCGCCCTGAGCAGCAAGGCTTTGTCTATGTATTGCTTAACACGCTGACTCGGTTAGCAGAGGCTGGAGATTAATCGATCCGTTAAGAAGTTCTAGTCTAGGACAGTTTATTGTACCTGAGCCCATACGTCGAGCTCCGCGAATTTTACTTGTATCAGAACAGCTGCGAGTAATTAATTTATGGTAGGATAAGGGGTAAGATCTTAAGCACTGCCATTCTGTGATTGCAAATTTGAGAAGAGCAGGCTGCAAAGATTACTTGCAATACTAGCATGGGGAAACCATCCAGCTTAGATGTAGAAATCCTCAATAAACATGTAGCGAATTGGGACATCAACGCTAGATCACGTCTCGGCTCGGGGAACGAAAGAAACTCGATTAAAGCTTGTTCCTCGGGTCTAATTTAATTTATGTCCATACCTACCCATTTGCGGTAAGAATTAAACGAGATAGAAATCTCGGCTCTTCTAACCTCTTTCCAAATCAAACTGCGTCGTTGGTAGTCACCCGTGTCCAAAGGACCGAGTTCCAAGCGACATGCCTCGGGAGTGATTCGAGTGACGGTCTTTCTTTAGATAACATCCCATTTGTCAATTGAGAGTTTGATGTACCTACGAGTCTAGACTCAAATGGCTATGTGCCAGCCTTAACGTAAGACACTAGTACAAGATAAAAGCCTCCTAACTTTAAAACTACATCGTTAGCTCGTTATTTTTTTCTTACCAAAATCAACTGATCATCAATCAGATGTGTGGGTAATGCTGCGTGTACCCCCAAAACTGACACAAATCGGATCGATTACCCAGTCGGCGAACCGATATTAAACCCCTATGGTTTTATGCGGCGCTTTACAGCGGCCTCGTGTGGGATAGTAAAATTCTTTAGGATTGTGATGCGTGTTCATGCTCAATAATAAACATACTACGTGGAGGATTATACTACTAGTAACGAGTAGGAATCATTCACTTCTAGAAGTTAAACTAGTTGTATAGTAGATACAGTTTATAACGTATCGGTACAGATTGCCTTCGAATTATATGAAGATGTAATAGAAGGCCTAGCGATATAAGCTCTCGCATCATAAGTCATTCTGTTTAGATCGCTCAACTTGGCTAGACTAATTTCTGTCAGGACCTAGGGTGATAACCGCGTGTTTGCTTCGTCACGAGAGCCGAGATATAGACTTAAATCCACCCCTTGATTTCACAAGGGGATAATCTTGTAGTACATTCTCAACTGGCCTTAATGATTGTCAAGCTTCTCTCCTATAAAAGCAAAATTAAGGGCCCCAAGTTTAAGCTAGACGTCATAAACATATACCTTAGATAGTTTGATCATAGGCAGATAAAAAACTTCGATTGACGCGTCAGCTCACCACATGAGAGGAGATACAGCAGAATCATAAGATTTGATTACTGACAAGAAGTTCCAAGTCTACATGTAGTATCTTCATGATCATTCTGAATCTCTTGTGTGGAGAGGTTTCTTCATTTTAAGAGCGAAGCTCCAGGCATATGTACGTTGTAATCCACCAGCTCTGGGGAAGCCACTTAGCCAAAGACAATAATACAAATATCATTCCTGGGCTCCTTGTGATTGTGAATAACCTAGCACAGAGTGTGATTTCATCAAGGAGGTCATCTCTTAAAGCCTCGTCAAACAGGAAAATTATCCGACGGTAAAATCTATAAAGTCGCATCCAGAAATGTACCTCTTCCCTTCATTTCTGTATCCCAAGTTAAATTTGTGCATGGGAGAGCTAGCTTCCGACATTCGTTTGTACTCACTCTTTTAACCTTTCAAATACTAATTCTACACTTCGGCTTTTCCTCATCCCATATATTTATTCAGCCATTCATCAATAAAATGAGAGCTACCCTTGCATTCGCCATAGCTGGTGCCTTCGGCACCTTCGCTGCTGCCCAAACCGGTATCCCCGTGATCGTCGGGTCGGGGAGCCCAATCCCAACAGGACAAGGTCTCCCCGCCCCGAGCAGCGCTCCTCAGGGGGTTGCTCCCGCCCCTGCCCCAGCTCCTACTTCTGGGCCAGGAGTTGCACCAGTCCCGGTTCCAGCTCCTGCTCCTCCTCCCAGCAGTGGCTCTGCCCCGGTTACTGGTCCTGCTCAGGGTCCCTCTTCGGGGTCTAGCAGCGTTACCGTGCGGATCGTTCCCGGGCCTAATGGTGGCGGTGTTCCCGTTGTCATCACCCCAAGTGGACCGGAGCCAGTTAAACTCGTTACCGGACCTGACGGCAATCCTGCGATCGCCGGCCCTAATGGTCTCATACATGTTACTGCCATCATTGGCCCCAACGGTCAGCCTCTTGATCCTACCAATCTTCCTAGCGGCCCTGCTGGTGCCCCGGGAGCAGCACCTACTGGAGCTTCCCCAAATGCTCCTCAGACTGGGCCGGGCCTCCCGGCACCCGTTTCGCCCCCTACCCTGAACAACCCGAACGCGATCCCTGAGCCAGTTGCCAGCGGCGTCCCGATTCCTAGCAACGGTGTTCTCCCCACTCCTGTCTCGCCCGGTCAAGGACCCATCCCAGGTGGTTACTACAACTCTGGAGCTAGCAGTACCGTTGGGACCGTTGCGACGTTCGCTCTAGTTGTGTGTGGTGTTGTGGCGCTTCTCATCTAAGGGGTTTGTATCGTGTGGTACTTTCCCAAACGATGGTTATCTCTGTTGAGATAAACTTCATGTAAATACTTATTTTCTTTTGGGTCATGGTATTTGGGTTGGTTTTTTTAAGACTCCGTATAGTTGGAACTCAATCTCGCAGGATTGTTTCAACATGTTTAGTATTATACGTATTATAGTAAGCTTGCAATGAAAGTCAGGATACAAGTCAATCCCGTGAAAATTGTGAATCATCTGTCGTGATTCTTAGGTATCGAATTCCTCCGTTGGAAGTTCTGACACAAAGCAATAGAAATCATTGGTTGAGTTCATGGGCTCTCTTAATATAAATATATCAGAAAATGAGGCATTCGTGTCTCCTTTGTAAATGAAATTGTATTCCACTCTCCCAGATGAAGGTGCCATACTGAGGTGGCAAGGGCTAATGAGCGTGAAGGTGGGTGGTTTGAACCGGGTGCTTCATAATGATTCACTCGCTAATTACGTTTTTCGATATCCTTTTGCTAGAAATCGGGTCCATCTAGAATCGTGCAGCCAAATCGTATGAGACCTATTTTTGCTGTCTCATGGAGGTCATCCATTCCGCCACTAAAGATTCAGCGCTTCAAAATATGATGACGATAATGAATAACTTTAACAAAAAATTAATCGCCGACACGACCTCCAATATATCTCTTCTTCTCTGCCTTGCTCAAAAGAAAGTGTGGGTATCAGGAATCGAACCTGAGTCCTCTCGGAACCGTGTTCCACAACGAGAAGTACTAACCACTATACTATACCCACTGTTTCTGATGGAGTCTGCGTCCTGAACCTCTTTGTTGATCACTCAGCCGCCTGAATATCGTCATAGTGAGTCACTCGGCCTGCTTCCAATATTCTCGTTTGAGTCAGCTCTCAGGTTTCTAGGGTAATTGCTAGGGTTCGAAGACTTGGGGCGCGGCTAGCGCTGCACTCTAGTTCAGACCTAGGATACCCGAGACTTCCATGCTAGGTAGATATAACTGATTTATTTTTCTGGTCGGCGCAAGAATAAATGTAGGTTCATGTAAAGTATATGTATTTGTCTAGGAAAATATTGTATGTATCTATGCTGGCTCAAAAAAGTCGAGTTTTGTCTTGGAGCAAATTTACGGTGGACGGCTCATTGACCGATCGTCAAAGTAGAGCTCTCTACCTAGCCCCTTTCATTACATCTGCTGTTGTTTTTGTATACACCTATACTTGGCTACATGTAGCTCTAAACCTTAAGCTGGGGGGTATCGTATAAAAAAATAACGGAATGCGGCTACATGTCTCACCCCATCTATCCCTCTACCTTGGTTAACGTTGATCTCCCGTTGAAATCCTCCACAAAAAGTATTTTAAATCCCAATACTGCCAATACCTTACCATATCTTGAAATGAATGCGCGATCTCCTGTGGGAAACGTTGAACCTCTCGGTACGCATGACTAGAATGGACTATATCAGCAAGATCGAGGGTCAGCTCCCTTTTACCCATCGTTCCTCTTTACGAAGCAAGTTAATGGTCTTAAAGGTGATTAACCCTAGGTTTCTCCTATGAGTGGATAGCTTGAGGCAGTAGGTGGTGCAGAAATTTCGTAGCTCATATTGATAGTCGTTGTAGTTCGGGATCTGTTTAGTCACCGAGGAACCCTCTTTAATTTCCTTGACGATGTCAGGCATCTGTGTCCTCAGGTGATTCGACATCCAGTATTCCAACAACACTTCCTCTGATACTGCTGCATTTTTTAAGCTGATAATGGTTGCCCCATTCCTTACGATTAATCTCCCACTTACGGCAATTTCCGCGGGGGTTCGTATCCACCATGTATCTTATAAAGGGATGAGAGCTCAATGTTAGATTCATCACCTTCGAAAAATGAAGAGCGTCACACGAAGTCACATATGGGTGGCAACGGGAACAGTATATTGTGCCGAAACTTTTGGACTTCCCAAAATCTTAAGTAGATAACACTAAAGGAAACAAAATCTACCTTTTTTTACCAGCTGATATTTTTTTTATTTGCCTAGGTCAGTAATGGGCTCGGCGGGTTGAGTATCATGGCGGGACATCCTTGATCTGTAAAAGTCAGTATTGATCAAAATCCTGGGTAAAAAAGCCTACCCAACCGGAAGGCACCATTTCCTACGCCATGTTCGTAGGTTCTCTCAATCGCTTCTACTTTTTCATCGACCATGTCGATATAGTTTTCCTCTGTGACGCCCTCCAGTCTTACAATCGATGAGTATACTAGTTTATACGCTATGTTTACACCCATTTGCATGGTTCGTTTCTCTCGTAGCCGTTCGTTTAGATAGTTGAACGTTCCCGCAGGGGCCGAGTCGTCCACCACCGTTGTTACATTGCGGTGCGTGTCCCGTAGCTCCTTAAACATTGCTTTTGAGGAACTATTGTTCACCTGAGTGTATTAGCACCGTCAAGTTCATCCAGTGGCGCCGTCTATAGTTTTCTTGCCTTTTCTCTACGGTTGTAGCCTTCCGTGGGTGCCTGATTTCGTCTTAATGGGGTTGGCGATCATATATGATGGGGATCTGTGCGGGGATACGGTGCGTTGGGCAAACTTATCTCCACATTGTGCCGTATCTATATCTAGGAATTTTATCGGAGCTTGTACCCGATGCAAAGCCGTAAGGCAAGGCACCTAGGCCCCAGGGTAAACTCAATACGTCCTTGAAAGCACTTTACTGTAAAATCTGACTTCCGCGAATAGGTTGAGTTCAGTGGTATGTATTGCGTCTCTAGTACCACTAACGACTTGAATCAGCTGGTTGCGGTACATGTATTAGGAATCCCAAGTAGACGAAAAGGCCATGGCTATGCATGTGAAGAGTTAGGGTATTAACTGTTGAAGAATTGCAACCTGGCAGTTCAGAGCAGTGGAATCGTACTTGGGCAAGGGAGGGTGCAGATATGTGCTGACGATTGAGGGGATAGGGTTTATCGAAGAGGAACGAGGAGAAGAGACGCACGTAACGAAACTAGTCACATGCCCAGCCCTAAGCAGCCTCTGTAACCTCTATAACGCTTAAGAATACATAATGCAGCAGTTTAGTGTACGTGCGGCAATTCGATTCCACGTCCATCCAATCCTACTATTACCACTCAGAACTTTAGGGATTAGGAGCAAGTATACGAGTTAAAGGATGCATGTGGTTTACATATCTCAACGTTTGAGGAAACTGCCATAACTAGAAATCACGATCGACAACGACAGCAAGCTATCCCTACATTGGCCTTTACCTAGGTGTCCATGTGGATGCAAACATCCGTATTCTGTTAGAACTTAACTTAGTACTTGCCTCCAAAATGCAAGGATATGAACGAATCGCACACTAACTTCTCACGGTATTTGCGGTCACTATTAGTGAATAACCGAGGCAAATGTACCATAGAATAGTTTGCTAGGGAGGTTTATTATACATTGAGGTTCATTATACATTAAGAAATCCATTCCGCACAGTAAAGGCTGTAGACACAACAAACCGTACAAATAAAACCAAGTTCTACTCAAGCCATAATGATTCTAAGACTATATCCCCACTCGGTCCATTGTAAACATCCACTTAACCAACCCTTATATTACCAGATTACCACAAATCTCAAGCTTCGAAAGAACAAAAAACGTATATGTAACCACGGAAAAGAACTATACTGGGCACCGCTTTGGGCGTTGCTCATCGGCGAACTCTCTTAAACATAGCTAGTTAACAACCTAACATACCAACGGATACACCCAAAAAGAGAATCTGATCCCTAGTAGCCACTAACGCAAAATATACTTCGCATTTTAGACATTTCCTGGGTGTCTATGGACCGTTAGACTTATTTTAGACATAGATTGTCACTCGGCGCTTCGACTTCAGCCGTTATTATTCACTAAAATCCCCCGCCCTAGGTATACTAAGAGTTTAATTCAATAATATCACGTGCCAAACCTACCCAGGCTGTTAAATATATCCGTAGTATGATGTTTAGTAATTCGCATATTCGAGATATCCATGAAAGTTGAAACCCTATCTCCACGAGCCACCCCACCAAGGGTAAGCTAACACATTATAATAAACAACACACTCAAACTAGATTCAGCTTCAACTACCGCAGGTTTTGGAGAGAACCACCCGGGTGGACGTAATGATCCTGGGAGAAGGGGCGTAAGTGTCTTAGGTTTTATTTATCTCGAGGCCCACACTCTATCCTAGTTTCTCGATGTATTCAGTAGCACACAGGACTATTTGCCACTTTTCAAGTATTGCAACCCTAACCTCCACCTGAAATGGCCCAATCCTTTCCTGAATTGGTTAAGTTCACCGCGCCTCTCTTGCCAGGATCTTTACATCCGCCCGGGTGGTTCTTCCCAAAATCTGCGGTAGGCCCTACAACTGAGAAAATAAAGCCAAGACCACCAGAATATATCCAAACGCGAATACCAACCTACAACCCCCCCAGCCCCCAGATAAAGCATAGCAACCTGACCCCACAAACACGGCTTATCCGCTCGCAGGTCCAAACAGAACTACCTCTTTATCAGAAACCCATGCATAAATCAGTCCATAGTATCTCCTCACCGGAACCCAAAGACCAGACACAAGAACCCTCCGGGGGACAGTCAACTACCCATTACGTGCTCAGCTCGGGGCCTCGGCTCCAATTTTCGCAAAATTTACTCCAAAGGGATCTCCCAGTGAATGCCTAATGATAAGGAAGATCATCCCCCGAAAGCCTCCCGACCGGTTCATCCAAGCCAAGCAGGCCCGCGCCTATAAGTCTAGAACCTCGGATTCCGGCTACTATAAGAAAGTCATATGCTGACACAGTAAGACATTATGATCAGTGACGTTGGCGGGGAATTAAGAGGGAGTCCGTTCATGCGCAAGTTCACTAATCTGTCGCTAAAAGGCGATATCTACGAGCCAGGGAATTTTAAACGATAGAGAGTTAAAGATCAACACCGGGAATGCTAGTCAGTCTAAACCGCCTCCCCAACGCTGACAGTAACTTTAGGAGTATCCCATGGTGGATAATCTGGCTGTCGGTACCTGCCGATAAGTACCGGCTGTAAATGCTGACTAATTACCTCGAGTGATGGCGAAGTTGAAAGCCCTGGGTTCGGAATGTCTCTGGGGGAACCCTCCCAGCTCCGGGACCCACTTGAAAACCCGAGTTATGTTTCAAGCCAAGCGCTGCTGGGGTTTTCCCGATTGGTGTACGTTCGATGTTTTGTATAGTGGGGTGATAAGAATGATTGCATTTAATCGTACCTTTAACTTCGAAATCATTAGGTTACAAGGGTTAACTAATAAAATCCTTCAATAGCATCTAATAATAAGGCTGATTCTCTAACTTACTGCTAATGGCGAAATCATAGTACTCCCAGAGCCCCGTAACGTTTCATAAGTTTATCCGGCGAAAACCTGCGCCCTCAACAAACAACTCCACAACACAAATTCAGAAACATCAAGACGACTTCTCCTCCTTAGCGTCGGAGATTTGATTCTCGATCAGATTGCGGCGCAGCTTTTCTCCGGGGAAGGTCGTCTCGATACCCAGACTAGACAAGAACAGCGCCAGCATAAAGATGTGGGGGACCTTGCATGCGCATGAAAGAACGTAAACATAACGAAAATTCCTCATGAAACAGCACATACAGGAAGGTGTCTTCCGCCATACACCGGAGCTTTGGAACTGCCCAGAAAATCCCATGGCCGGCTATCGCAAGCAGAGTCAGCAAATAACCACGTATCAGCTCATGCGACAGTGAGAAGGAAATTGTGGAGACGGTTGAATAAAGTACCTACTGCACTCGCGGCAGAGGCGTTAGGTCTTGTAACTATATTACGAATCGCGTTGCCAAGGTAGCTCGTACCGGGCGGACTGAAATACTTTCATCGCGCGATAGATGGTATGCAAGGTGCCGAGTGGGATAAATCTCTGGTTGTTGGGCTTGAGGCGCCTGTAGGTCATATCAACCGATTCTCTGGATAAACAAGAGACTTGGCGAACATTCGTCTTAAGGGAACCAGAGTAGTGTTATTACAATATTATAACACGTCTATGGCACAGTCAGGTAGGTAATTTCTGAATAGAGAGTTTCTCGGCTGTTGATTAAAACGTGGGTATCGATCAACGACGCACAATATGCCACAGCAGCTGCTTTCTATAATATCTCTGGGCATTTTATATGAGTTTTCCATACTTTATAAGGTGCAGCACTTGGCGAAACCTAGGCGACAGCAACAATATATAGATAATTACTACTGCCACAGCCTTGTTCAGCTTAAAGAGAACAAGGTGTCCTAGAAGTGTTGCACAAGAGCTTACGCACATCGGCAAGCTTATCACGATGAGGAATACATATAAACATAATAGAAAAAGTGTTTAATAGACGTATCAGATATGTGCATACCCCTCGAGATAACCTCTAACAAGGCAGTGATCATGAAACAGAAGGTACAGCAGTTTACAGCCTAGCACACGTATAACATGACTTCGAACGGTCGGGGTGGCGGGTTAAAGAAAATAGCCTTGCATACCGCCGATCATCTTCACGCCAAATCTTGCCCGTTGTCTGTGATATTCCAGCAGATTCCGATATATTGATAATTCGTTCGGTAGCCTGCAGCTAGAGAGAGAGTTGTAACACCGATGGAGGAAGCTGAAAGCGGCATATCGTCCTAGGATTATCTGCAGGCAATCCCTAAAAGAGCTTGATGAAAATAGCATTGGCAGAGGATGTTTAGAAAGGGTTTTTGGTGTTTATCAGATCCGTCCCAGCAGCTATTCAGAGTGATACTTCATGACTAAAGATCACCTGACCTCGCGTTTCTAAAACGATTACACTCACAGGTGAAACGCCAAGAATTAGTTGAATCTACGAAATGAACACTAACAACTCCTACCCAATCCTATCGATATCCTCGGCAGCAGCAAAATGGAGTTTTTTCACCGAGAAGTAATTACACAGGACAATCAATCAATGCGGATGGTCAGAGAAGCCCCGCTGAAAATCTCAGATTGTACTCGTGATTGAGCTCCCAGCTGAATCACAGTTCTTGGATGAGAATTTCGCTTATGATTACGCTCCATACGGGGTATGTACACCCACAAGTTACGCGAGGAATTCATCCCGTCGCGAGCTCCGACAGGTCCACCAAAAAATAGTATTTATTACGACTCGTGTAGCAATAAGTGGCGTTGAGATACTTGTCCACCGTGACCTGAGGAAAACATCAACCTGAGCTCAAAACACGAGGCTGATGGGTACGATTTCAATGTTCAAGATGACCTCCATCGCCAGTTAACGGCTATTGCATGCGATCGATCATCCAAGCTGTTATCATTTTGAGATAACTGTACATACTCCACCTGGCTACAGTCGGCTAATTGACTGAGGCGATGAGAGAGGGCAGAGGAATCAGGGTCTGAGCTTACTTTAAATGAATGCTTCCTTTCTCCATGCCCGTCGCAGCAGAAAGTCGCTCATGATCACATTCGACAGCCGTGATATAATACGACACGGCCCTAACACGTAACGGTCTGGCTGTCTGGACCGTTGGCCGGTTGGTCGGTCTCGTTCTGACAATTTCCGTCCGCCGATCATGCAATTTTAATCGACAAAATTGATCCACTCGTCGGACGGCTTTCTCCTCGCCAGGCCTCGACCAAACAACCGAATAAACAAAGGCTGTCCGCTAGCCTATCGCAGGGAGAGATCGATCATCCATCTCCCCGGCTCGTGACTGGAGCCGAGCTGCACACTAATGCAGGGCAGGGATGCGTGCGCCGGCAACCTCTTGCGAAAAGCTTCGCCGTTCATTCGAGCGATTCGTTCTCGCGGAATTCGAGACATCACCAACTGTCTCAGAACCGCGTGGTTTGGGTGGATCCTTATGACAACAGAGGACTCGTCCCATCAAGAACCTTTAATCCCCTATATAACCCCCCTGAATTATATCCAATAAAACAACGCATGTTCTAGACTCCTGCCACAATTTCCTTCCGCTAAGGCGCAAGAAGATTGATGTGATATATCGGAGCCTAGAATGCGTGAACTCAACGTGTCTGTTGTTTTTGCTTATTTACGTTGGTGATTGTCCAGCGTCCAAACGTCCAGAGCACTCTAGCTCTTCACAGGTGTAACGATCGTGATCGTGTCCGGGGATGATCCAGTACCACCGATACAGTTTAGATTACTATAGATAAGTTGCTTTAAATAACGATAGCCAGGTACGGGTGCTTATCACACGATTACTATCGAGTTACACATATCGGAAGGCCCCGATATGCATTCTTCTTCATTCGGAATCCGGACCGGCCAAGATTTATGTGAAGAATAACGATATCCAGAGCTAGACTGCTTTGGAAAAAAAACCAAGACTCTCCACACCCACACTCGATCACAATCAGAATCAGAATATCTACCCCCCACCGTCCGTGCTTTAAAGTTACTCGAGGTCAACGTCGATGAAGTGTGTGTCCGTGCGAGAATGTTTATCTCTTCTCTGCCCAGACAGACAACCTTAATAGGACAGCAATCATGAATCGCAATGGACGCAAATCACGCAGGGGATGTTTCTGGCGAAATAGGGCAATTAGAATCCACAACCACAATCATGGAGGTACAGGTTATTATTCGTCAACACGATTACCCTCTCGTATTTCTTAACTCGTGCGATCTAGGGCACCTTGAAGATTCGTACATGAATGGCATATGTTAAATAAACGCATCTAAAAACCATGTATTACATTTAGGTACCACAGCACCACGGAACCTCGGGCGAATCAGCCTTCTCTGATACCATCACTCCGAGAAAGAGCATAGCCTCATCCTACTTCGATGATTAGGTACGACATCGAATGAGAAGTTTAACTAGCCACGGTCGCAAACCGTGTGCACCGCCCACCCTGTTTCGCTAAGAGTACATTGTCAATTATGCCGTCCGTGTGCCTACAGTTGCATTCCCCTGCCGGAAAATAACACCGTCGTGATGTCTTTGTGCATGTACTCCAGAATGTACACGTAATAACCCAAAGTATTATAAACCCCCAACAATGTATATTGTTTACACGTGCTTGGGCGTTTAGATCTATACCCTTGAAAGACTTCTAGTAAGGATTCTAAACTTCCTCCATCACCGGCTATATTCTTGATAAACACAACTCCCTGCTCAACATAAGCACCATGTGAAGTTCATAACTAATCTACTATATCGGCTGGCATCATCATCCACTGTATTACCAAGTCTGTGTGTCTATGCACAGGGCTCCCTTGTAGCTATTCACCCAAAACCCACACTCCAAAGAAACTCAAGCAAACCAACGCTATCGGAACTTAATCCTAAGAAATATATTGATTTTTCCTACCAGAAAGAAAAAAAATACAAAAAATAGAAACCAAGCCCCACTTGCGACCCCCTCAAAACTAACCAAAAAAAGGCGTGGATGAAAAAGAGAATACATAATAGATCGTTTCAACTTTCCTGATCATTGACAATTTTCCCATGTGAATGGAAACTGCATACAAACCTGCTAGTTCAGGAAATACGCAGCAATAGTGCATGATAGCAACGGATATTAATCCGGCGACCGGAACATTACAACCCACCGATTAGAATTGGGCTATGCTTCTCAAAATCGGCTGAGAATGACGGAAAGAATGAAACTTGGAAGCTCATACACACACGCGAGTTCTAATTAACGTATCTAGCGGTTTCAATGCGGTGCTACAAAACCCTTAAAACTTCGACCGGGGATGACTTCGTAGATTAAACGAAGCCTTGGGAATTTGGCGCCCGGCACATTGTCTTACATCCTCATATGTCGAACCACTCGTGTAGAGTACATACCGGTACCAATGATACGAGTGCTTTGTTAGATGTGATAACTACCTAGCTTACTCTACAACCGCATACCTACCTAATTAACTTTGCCTCCTACATAACCGTTCGAATACCCGGGGGGCGATGGTTAACGACAAGCGCCAGATTGTCTAGGAGGCTGGAAAATAGAAACGAGTGACGGCCTTTGAACATACCGAGGTTGGGGGCTATCTAGCGACAGATATGCTGGCCATGGGAAATCGGAGTTAGATGAGTGAAATTATAACACGTCTTAAGCCCCCACTACAATTCGTATCTGGTTTGAGTGATAGGTATTCCGGCATATCAACCTCTAGCTGTAATCTAAAGTACTCACTATTCTGGCATGCCTCTCCTACAATCGTAGCTAGAGAAAACCCTAAGCCCCACCTGGCGCTTGTATTTAGAGTCCTATACTACCATTGCTATTAAATCGTAGACCCACAACCCTACGCCTCAAAAACCGGTACCATAGTCTGATAGTTCGTGTTACATTACGTGCACGCGAGCAAACATGAGAAAGGTTAGGCTAACACTATAACATCCACGTTTCTTGTTAGACAGCCCGTATCCAGGGGTACAGCAGGAAAGGCTAGACGAAACCGACTGGTGGCAAGGAGGCTTGTTATTCAGAACTTCTAGAAGGAAGCGACGGGCAAACGGCGACCAAACAAACCGTGTGGAATAGTAGGTCGTGGGTTGTGCAAAGGGTTTGCACACGGTTTGAAAATCAGGAGTTGCATATTCCACTTTGTAACAATGCAGGCTCTACGATATCCAAAACTACCGGTCGCGGGGAACAATATCGCGGAAACCGGAAATGGGGCGCACTCTTTTTCAGCCTCAGGGTTATCGTTCGTTACGATTGGACAGTGTAGCGAATTGTAGTGGAGTCGAAGATTATGCGCATGCTCTTCTTTTGCTTACCATCTTTTGGGACTAGAAAATGGGCTAGACTGGGGAAGAAGCATCTGCTCAGCCCTGTATTTTTGCCCAGTATGGGGCCAGGGCTATGGAAAGACTTAGGGTGGAGAACCACATCCAAAATATTAGGCACCAGGAGCACTTCCTGCTGTTTGAGCGCCGCAAATCGTTCCCGAGGCATGATGACAGAAGATCTACTTAAGATGCATTCTATGGAAAATGGGGGCTGCCACGTGGTTTGGCTGCAGGTTCCTTCGTATGTAGATGAATACAATACTAAGAAGGAATTAGAAGGAGGTTAGTTGGATGTTAGTAGGCTCCCAAGGTAAAGCTTAGTGGTCGGAACTCAACAATAAAAGCGTGATTTTCAGGGAACATGCGTGTGCATATTACCCGCATCCGCACGTGTTTGACGTTTTGGGAGGAACGATCCATCCCCAGATCCCATGAAGATCATACTGGGAGGCGTAGACTATCGAGATCACCGGTGAGGGTGCAAGATTTTAAGAAGGTTAGATCTAGAGCAGAATAATAGGCTTTCAGGCTAAACCGAGCTCGGCAGGTGAGTAGCCAGACTACTAAAATTGTACCGTCGTTGTGCAACAGTAGTACCCCCACCAGAAATGAGCTCATCTGGGGGAGTCGTATGGGGCTCAACTCAAGCCGAGGAACTATTGCCCGAGAGGTGATCATATTATGTTTCGGGGACGAAAGATTCGCCTTTCTGTCCCGCTGCACTTATGTGATGGAAGTATGCGAGAGTCGGGGAGCCGAGTCATGCCGCGCGAGCTAATGTAATCGTGCGCAGGCCCAGGCCCAGGTAGTAGTAGGGAAACACACACATTCTCACTCGTGATACATCCCAACTAATCTGATGGGATAATATTCCTACATCAAACCCTGTATGGATTTGGAATCATCCGCCTGTCTTATTAATATAGTGAAAGATATGGTACCACAACTGCAGCAATATTAACCTAGATGTGCAGTTGAGAGTGCCCATTCTCGTCTCACTCCTGGAAGCGAAATAGAAAGGATTTCTAGAAGAATGTGCCTGCATAAATTGTATATGAGACGCGGAGACGAAAAGAGCCCAGGGTCACTATGAATTGTGGCAGGTGCGAGCATCTGTGACGGATGATTTGTCCGGTATCACTCCTATGGGGCAAAGCTGCTGCATATCGATACAGGTAAATAAGCCTCATGTTGAAGAAACGCATGGGAGAAATGGGTAAAGTTGAAACAGCATGTCTCATTAATTTTCCACGGCACGTTGTGGCCATGTAGGACTTCCATAACTGTTTGCAGGTTGGTAATATTCTCGTCGGGATCATGTTGGGTTGGACAGGGCACAGCATCTGGGGAACATGGCAGTCGCATAGTTTGCTTACAGCGCGGCTCCCCATGTATACGTAACGGGTCGATACTTACATATCTCCAGGGACCATCAGACGGATACGGCGAGACAAAGAAGATAGGGTTTGAGAATCTAGCCAGGAGGTTAGTATTGCCGGTTGGATTTAATGACAAGCGAAACGAAGGTAAGCCGAGTTGCTTCTCGACGAAATGGGTAAATAACCATAGCATTGCCTTTATTCGGTGATAACATGGTATCGTGAATTGTATCGGCGTTTCGTGCGTACTTTCCCATCTTTTCTACTCTTTATGTATTCAACCCCCATAGGAAAAGATGGAGGGTCAATCGGCTAGCCCTAAGACCAGAATCTGCCATCTCCGGCTGCGAGTCATCACGGGTGTCTCCCGCTGACATCAGCCAATCATATGTGGCGCAACCCTAAGACTTTCCTCCTTTCTTAAATTTGCCGATCCCGAGCAGATCTACGGAAGGTGGTGAAGAAATGGCGTACCACAGAAAAGAAAAAGCAAGAGGCTGATATGCGTATTAGGCGAGGTGTGGTAGCTGATTGACTGACTTCTTGGTGGCTTGAAACGGAGTTATTAGTAGTCATTACCTTTTACCCCTCTCGCCAAAATAGCAGATACGACGGAGTAAATATCGCAAATTCCATTTCCTATTTAGGAAATGATTGCTATGTGGGAAAGGCAAGAGGGTGGGAAGTGATGGGGATAAAAATAGATGGTACTGTTTTGGGGGGAGTAACCCGCAAAAGACCCCGTATTGGCAAAATTAGCTTAATGATTCACAAAATGCACGTAAAGCGGGGTAAATTTAGGGGCAATTCCAACAGAATCTAATAAAGCCTGTGTTGGATAATTTGTTGGCATTTCAAAGCACATAAACGCACTTGATCAGGCGATATGCCGTCCATTTAGCGAGCAAAAATAGCCTGGCCGTTTTTAGGTGCTGGATGGTCCCTGTCCCTTGGCGATGGATAGATGGCATCTTGATGGGTTGGTGTTTCTATTTTGCGGCACACCCCCCCATCGTCGCCCTACCCACATACGCACAGACGGGCAAGCGAACGGATCTTGGTTCGCTTCCGCTCGTGAGCTAGAAAGCGAACCAGCGGGGAGGCAGCGGGAGTCGTCATCGAGAGGCGTGAATTCTGTTTGATCCGTGCAGGGCATTTGCTGCTGCTATGCCTCTGCCATTCGTTCACTTCTCGACCGTTTCATGACGTGGGCGGGGGTTCCTGGTGGTTGGTATCTACATGTATCTCGCTATCCAACGTTTCGTCTCTTGCCACAATCACTCAGTAGCACTGGGGCTTATCACAGAAGCCGTTATGCTTACAGCTGGAATTACACAGTTCGCTGTGCAGCAGTGGCAAATTATACGTCTCAATAAAAATCTTCGATATCTGAATGTCAAAGGTTACGTACCTCCACCGCCCAAATCTGTATGTAGGTTGGTGGTGCTGTAGAATGTCTCGTACTCGGGAAACCGTCAGCGGTAGACGGACTGCAACACATACATGTAACTTCGCCGCACGTTAATTGTGGCTGCTAACGTAACTGCGGTTTATCTCTTCGGATGTTTGCTGCTCTATGACGAACCTCACGCAGGACCTCACGAGTCTTACTTTGATTTCTTTCTCCACTGGCGTGTCTCAGCAAGGGACATTATGTGCGATGCATCGGATCAGCTTGTAACTCAGATTCGGGAGTGTCAAGAAGATGCAAGTAGTGGCGGTGGAAGTAGTGGTTAAGGGAGAACGGTCGAAGGTTGAGTATTTCGGGACAATATGCAACTGGCCAGAACTGTGTCCCAAGACCTACCTTGTCTCAACATTCTCCGTTTCGGAGTTGGGAGAGATGAGAGTAAAAATTACGAAAAACGAGGCTTCATAGCGAAAGGGATCGCGATAGAAGGACTTTTGATACACGGAAAGGTACAATACTCTACCTCAGGCCTTTCTCGCCTGCGATTGCTCGCATGCACACCAGTCGTTTGGCCGGTATCAAAAGGTCCTGTCTAAAGGCAGATCCCACAAGGGAGGGGTGAACCCCTGCAACCCTGCATGGAAAGGGAAGCGGCTTATTTTGCAAAAATAAAAGCAAAAAAAGCAATTACCACTTCCTATCGAGCGGCCCTCAGTTGACGACCCCAGTTGATATCGATTCCTCATTCGTCCGCCCACATCAACCTTCTATTTCTGCGCAACGACGTGATTCGACCACCACTTGCTGCCACGTGCACGCGATTTCGGGGTTTCGCCTTTTCGAAATTGCCGTGAGGGGGAGACGAGCAACGAGAGGTCAACAGTGGAGAACAGAGACATCATGCATGGATCCCGCCATCCACTTACATTCTTAGATTTCCCACCATTGCAAAATGTGTCCTCGCACAGGCACACCCCAAAGGAGCAGAGAAGAGAGCTAGCCAATTCGGTGCGGCGAGAGGGGATGGGGAGATGCTGCTGTTGCTGCCACTCACTTATTGCTGCTGCTATTGTTGTGTAGGCGGCATGTGGAGGTGGCCGTCCCAATCCAGACACCAGAGATATATTTAAAATTTTTGTTTGGAGGATCCTTTTGGCATCCACCAGGCAGCAATCTGTTTGAGAGGGCCAGAACAGGTCATCTCTTTTCTGTTCCTGTCGGTCGTTCTATTCTTTCTTCCCCCACCTTTACGCATATAGTTCTTTTTGCGTGTCTTGTCTGCCCGGTATCGTTCTGTTTTTGCTTCCTTTTTTTGTTCTATCTTCGCTACCCATTGCAGGCACTCGCTGCCCGAATAGGATTGGAACCTGGACAGATCTTTTTTGGGCGGCAAAACGTTTCTGCAACTTGGACACGTTCTGGGCTGTCCTGTCCCTCATAGCATTGAAACATCCCCACCACTTTGAGCACGCACCAATCGAGCTGTCTTGCTCGCCCCCCCTGTTCGAAAAAAGTGAGCCACACATTCGGCCCGGCTGGGGTGCCTGGTCCCTCGTCTACATTCGCTCTTTGGAGTGCCCGTCTGTGCATACATAACCGTCGTCGCCCGCTCCAACTTTCACATCCACACTCGCAGCAGCATTGCCATTCACGACACTTCTCGAACGACCATTCACCACGGCTCGCTCTCCTCATCTCATCTCGAATACCACATGGTCTTGAGCTAGTCGCTTGTACTTCAAATCATCCTATTTACTCCTTATATAACTCAGCCGACAAGTCGCTTGCGATTCGATTCGGCCATACCAACCCATAAACATTCAACCCTCTCAATCCACAACCATTTATTTACCTATCCTCACCCCCCCGCCCTCTCCTCCTTCCTCCTCATCGGACATCCATTCCGCTGCTTGGCTCCCACTACTCTATCCTCCAACGATATTCAATCAATCTTCCACGATGCAGCCAAAAGCACCAAAGACTAGCACGAAGACTCACCGTCGCTCGCGGACAGGTACCAACCTCTCCGGTATTCCCAATTCAATAGCTTTATGACTGACATTTATTCTCTGAAGGATGCTTCACTTGCCGCCTTAGACGTAAGAAGTGTGACGAGGGAAAGCCTCTTTGCAAAGCATGCAAGCACTTGGGCCTGAGCTGCGAATACAAGCGTCCTGTTTGGTGGGGAAATGTCGACCAGCGCAAGAGACAGAAGGAGAACATTAAGATGTTGATCAAGAGGACAAAGTTGTCAGAGAAGGTCGCTCAGATTTCACCAATTAGTGCGGACTCCCCTCCCGAATTGTCGCGCTCCCTGCCAACCTCCGATACTCTTTCAGACACCCTTGCCCGAAGACGATCACTGTCTATGGACTCCGGCTATACACTTGATCAGTATGATATGGAGAACGAGGATGGTGTCTACCCTGAGATTCACCACGGCCACCTCCACCATCCCCACCATCCCTTCCCACCCTTCGAAGTCGACATCATGACTGAGAAACAGACCTATATCGACAGCTACGAAATGTCCATGCGACGCAACTCCACCAGCACCGCTTCTTACACCAGCAGCATGCGAAGGGGCTCGACTGTGGTATCTACTGGATACCCCGCCGAGACCTTCCAGCTCGAGACTGGCGTTCATCATGTGCACCACTCTGTGGCTAGCACTGATAATGGACACCCTGCAACCGCAGACTATAACTTCTTTGACTTTAACAATTATGGACAGACTGAGACCCAAACTGAGCAACTGTCATACGTCTCTCCCGACGAGAACGATCAGCGACTTCTAGATCACTTTGTTGAGAACGTTCTTCCAATCATCTTCCCCATTCTCGACCTGAACCTCAATGGTGCGGCACGACGAGATGTAATCCTTCCTGCCCTTGCGAACAACGAATGCTACCGAAACTGCTGTCTCAGTATCGCTGCTCTGCACCTTAAGGCTACTCAGGGACTACAAGGAGAGTGGATTGACCAGGACATCACCCGACACCGATATGCTACTATCTCTGGACTGTGCCAGGAGTTGGAGAAGGATACCAATCATCTTCAGATTCTCGAGGCTACTATTGGCATGATTCTATTCCAATGCTCAGTTGGCACTTCAAACGACAACCTCCCTGATATTCCCTGGCATCAACACTTCCAGGCTGTCGCCAGCCTCGTTAACAAACTCGATCTTCCCCGTTACCTTCAGCCACTCTCAGAATCTATTCACCCCCCTCCTTCAGTTAACATGACCTTGACTGCTTGGATCGACATCTTGGGCGCGACTATGATCGGCCGTGCTCCCCAATTCGCTGACAGCTATCGGGAGAAGCATCTTAGCAATGGCCAGAGCGGTCTGCGCGAACTGATGGGTTGCGACGATCGAGTGATGTATCTTATCTCCGAGATCGCTTGTCTGGAAGCCCTTAAGAACGACGGAATGCTTTCTGATATGGATCTTTGCGAACATGTTAAATCACTCGCGTACCAGATTGATCTGACCGAGCCCACAATTGAGGAACAAATGGCCTCGCCACCAGTGCCAATCATCTCTGCTTCCGGCCATCTCGACACCCGACAGCTTATGAGGACTACCACCGACGCTTTCCGCTACGCCGCTCGCATTTATCTGTGCTCCCTCGTGCCTGGCTTTGATCGCCAGCAACCTCAGGTTAAGGAGCTTCTTAATAAGCTGACTTACTGCCTGGAGTCGATCCCCGCTGGGCCTGAAGGATTTGATCGTTCGATTGTCTGGGTCTACCTCATCGGTGGATCAGTCGCAACATCCGGATCGCTTTTCAAGAGGTTCTTCCAGAACCGATGTGATGCGCTAGGGGATGCAGCAAGATACGGGAGCTTTGGGAGAATGCAGAAGCTTTTGGAGTCTCTCTGGGAGCAACGGGAGAGCGGATTGGAGACTACATGGAGAGAAGTTATGCAAAACAACGAGTGGGACTTCCTACTCATCTGATTCACCTTTACTTTCGTTTTAAATTTTTGATTTGTTTATTCCCTTTGTAACTGGGGCTGGTGGGGTTTGTATATAGCGATTGGCGTTCTTCTTTTCACACTCATACTTTTCTTGTCTTCTGAGGAGCAAGTTTTTTTGTTTAATTTTTTATGAGCATGCGGGATCTTTCTATTCTTGGAGTTTAGTTTTTTCTTTTGTTACCTTTACGACTTACGAGACAATCGTGGACCACTGGATGGGAAATGGATACACGATAGGGACTAGGTAGATAATTGCCATAGTATGGTCAAAGCTGACAGGGTTGACTTCTCTTACATGTATTATTTTTTTTAACTATATATTTTTTTTCATATGTTGTCCTACTTTAAATAGTTACCTTTTTTCTAAATCTTCCCTCTACCGTTTTCCTTACTTTCTTATGAACGGGTTGGGCGGTTTCTTTGATTTTGACAGGAGTTTAAAAGACGATTTGTATGCATAAATAGGAGTTAAGAATCAAGAACAGAAAAATAATTCTTCTGAAGCTATTGTAGTTCCACATTTCCTTGCGTGTTTAAGTGCCTGATATACGAATATCTGCTAAGTACTGGCACAAGAACCCTTAGCGTCGAGAACCCCGACATGAGGCACAGGAATGCCGGGATGGAGCACACAGGAAAACTGTAGTCCTGGTATCGGAAAAAATACCAGGACTATGCCGATATGATTGCTTGCTAAGATCATAGATCTGCAGAAGCTCTTGGGTACTTAATCGGGACGCATGGCGGCTCGAAATCTACCGGGATGGGGATTGCATGGTAGGGTAAGAGGGGTAGGAGGGTTTTATCGGGGTAGCTATTTGCAGCATTGAAGTGACGCCGATGATCGAATCGAATAACCGTGTGCAAGAAACTGAAGAGAGATCAGGGTCTTATGGTGTATATGAAATTTAAAGCAAAAGAGAAACCTTTTTGGAGCAGGGTGGGATGGTGGGGGTCATGGGGTTGCTGAAGGAGGTAGGTCATTGTGGTAGTGCAGGAACAAGGAAGGCAGTGATGCATGTCGTAGATGTTTGCCGGCAGTAGTGCAGTCGTGTTGAGAGAAGTTTTATTTCTCTTGGTCACACTGAAGATTTGCCCATTGTTTCTTTGGGTTTTTGGGGATTGTGTGTGGTTCATCAAGAGTGCGGAGTGCAGAAGCGGGGAGTAAGAGCTGACTACAGGGGGCATATGTAATTTTTGCTAGGGGGAAGTCAGTTGTGAGAATGTTTTAGATAGCAAGTGCGTAAATTTAATCCTGCTTGGATACGAACGGTTTTCATGCCTCTTCCCCATGTCCCTTCCATGATTTCTGCACAACTGCATGAGATAGTTGTGATAACATGAAATTGAATTCATTCACCAAGCCACCTAGATCTAATGGTTCGGGTACAATATGAACTTCGGGGAAGGTCTAGATTTAGAGTGGAAGAACGGAAGTTTTATGAGAGGTATGTAATGGATATAATTGCAAGCAACTGGCGATCAGCCGATATTATTCGGAGCCCACGCTCTAGCTAATGCGGTGGAAGGTGCCGGTTCCTCCGTTGCTTTTCTTGCTCTATTCTTCAAGGAAGGGGGTTGATACTAGAGCCCTTCAAGGTATTTTCAGCTTCTAGAACTAAGCTCGAGTTGACGAGATTGTGCAAGATTGACAGGTGTATGTAGGCTCAACCAATGTAATAATGGATAGGGCCTCACGGGGATTTCCGAGAATTTGTGTGCCTGGTATCTCATGTGCTTGGTATATATGTTCTGACCCGTATTCCAAGGATGCCCATTTTAAAATGGGTCGACCGGTTTTAAAATGGGAGCACTTTGAACATCGGCCAACCCATATACAAAGTGAAACTAAGAGATGACCGATATTCAAAATTTCCACTAAGGTAAATTCTTCTTTTCCTCCCAACCACTACCTCAGGCACTTGCAGTTTCGACCTTCACAACAACTCATAGAAAAATGGTAAGTAGCATTGGTATGACTAAGTAGCGTGTAAGTTGAATTCCTGGCGCTGTAACGACCATGCCGCTCACGATCGTTGCACGACATTAAGTCAAGAATATGACAGTCCCGTAACATGGTATTTGTTACTCAAGCGTCAATCGAACTCGTGTTTCAACTCACTTCGTCGTTGTCTTTAGTGTAGACATTATACAAGTGTTGTTATAGTTGAGAAGAGGCTTCGATTTATAACTTAGAAGATTGCGTACAGAACTAAACTAACTATCTACTTGACCTCTCTTATATAGAGGTCGATACATGACCCTTGTACTCCTCCTACGCAATACCATTGCGTAGTCTCTGACGCGTTCATTAGCTATGACTCTATGCCTACGCAAGCTCTTGCGTAGTCATGACTCAGTACATGATGTCATAAGAAATCCAACTGCGTAATACATTGCGCGTTCCTTCGTCATGATCTTCATGACGCAATACATGATGTTCCTCCGTCATGATCTTCATGACGTAATACATGACCTAGTTTCTCCCTCCGTTAGGTAGTTTCTCCCTCCATTAGTTTCCTTCATAACATAATAGACAAACAAAAGTACTAAATCAAGATTCGTGACATTAGTTCCCTCCTCCAAAGTCGTTTTCCACAACGACTGGTAACCCTTAACTTGATAACGTGAATTCCTTTCAAAACTTGAAATTATAACTCGGAAATAAACTTGATAACATGACTCGGTAATCTTGGAAACATGACTTGATTACCATCCATACTCGACTCCCCAGCGTTCCATTTGTTCGTTCGTAAGGGGTTGATGTTCCCTTCGTCTTCGAGCTTGTCGTCGTGTGGGTCTTCGAGGCCAGTGGTTTTCTGCTACCTTCTCGGCTTCGTGAATCAAACATTGGTCGTTGTAGCATACCGTCCAATGTAGCAATGCGTGCTCCTCCTCTTGGGTTAATGGTAGGAGGCAGTCGTCTTCGTGGTCCTTATTTTGGACCCATTGTAGGCACCTTCGACAGTATCGCATACTGTCTTGGTCTTCGGGAAAGTCTCGACGGATTGGAAAGCCCATCGTGAATTAGAATTTTTCTTAATTTGGGATGTATATGATGGTTTGTGAGTTTTGTAGCGAACTACTCTGTTCACGGCCTTCTCCCTTTCTTATAAGTTAATCCTCCTGGCTTTCTTTGTGACTGAATATGTCATCTCGGCAGTGATAATTCCTTGATTTCTTGATTTCGCCTTGCGATAGTCCTGTGTGTAATAGGATCGTCGCGGGGTTTCCTTGGTTTCTTGGCTGAAATATGCCCTGCCGGCAGTGATGATTTTCTTAGTTTCTTGATTTTCGTGATCGGCGCGATCGTCGCATGGTTTTCCTCGATTTCTTGGCTGAAATATGCCTTGCCGGCAGTGATGATTTTTCGTCCGAAAAGTTTCAAATTTTCCAGTTCTTTCAGGTTCCAAGTTCTTGACTGTTCCTGTAACCTTAAACTGCATTTGTAACCTTTCTTCGTAGTTCATGGTTCGTGATCTGTTGTATCCCTTTGTCCTATCTGCGCTTCGCTACGCTCTTTTGATCACTTCGTCTTCCATCGTCTTCACTAGTCTCGTTCTCAAAGTCGCTAGTCGTCCTTAGGGATACTTTTATTCCTTCCTTATTCTTCCTCCTACTAGTTTCTCCCTCCTAAATCGTCGTCCTCGACGATTGGTAACTCCTCTCTCCCCCCCTTCTTCAAAAAAATTCTCCGGTTTTCTTGGCTTTTCACGGTGTTTTCTTAGTCATTCCTGACTAATCTGTTACTGTTTGTGACCGTTCCTTTCTTTGACCGTTCTTCGCATAGTTGAACATGTCGCGGGTGGGGTATGTCTTGACTGAATTTGTCCTTTTGGTAGTGATGGTTCCTGGGGTGCCGTCGCTGGCTGAGCATGACTTGGCTGAATATACCTCGTGGGTAGTGATGGTTCCTGGGGTGCCGTCGCTGGCTGAGTATGACTTGGCTGAATATACCTCGTGGGTAGTGATGTAGTTTCTGGGGTGCCGTTGCTGGCTGAGTATGACTTGGCTGAATATACCTCGTGGGTAGTGATGTAGTTTCTCCCTCCATTAGGTTCCTGGATACTACCTTGTCATATAGTTGACTAGATAGGACGCAATCTTATGTAACGACCATGCCGCTCACGATCGTTGCACGACATTAAGTCAAGAATATGACAGTCCCGTAACATGGTATTTGTTACTCAAGCGTCAATCGAACTCGTGTTTCAACTCACTTCGTCGTTGTCTTTAGTGTAGACATTATACAAGTGTTGTTATAGTTGAGAAGAGGCTTCGATTTATAACTTAGAAGATTGCGTACAGAACTAAACTAACTATCTACTTGACCTCTCTTATATAGAGGTCGATACATGACCCTTGTACTCCTCCTACGCAATACCATTGCGTAGTCTCTGACGCGTTCATTACATGACTACATCCTCATGAATTTCTTTGCGTAGTCATGACTCAGTACATGATGTCATAAGAAATCCAACTGCGTAATACATTGCGCGTTCCTTCGTCATGATCTTCATGACGCAATACATGATGTTCCTCCGTCATGATCTTCATGACGTAATACATGACCTAGTTTCTCCCTCCGTTAGGTAGTTTCTCCCTCCATTAGTTTCCTTCATAACATAATAGACAAACAAAAGTACTAAATCAAGATTCGTGACAGGCGCCCAAAGAAAACATGGAAAGAACAAAGCTGTGGCTTTCTCCCAGAAACCTTTGATGTTGCGATCTTTGACAGTTGCATCACTTTCGTGCACCCTATGTACACAGCAAGCTGTGTAGTGGGGCTGGGCACGAGCCTAGACAGCCCTCCAAGAACAGCAAGAATCATGAAGACTTCACATCTAGAAATAATACTACATTGGCACCATAGTAGGACTTACACCCACGGGGTATTTTGGAACCATACTTTTAAATCAGGGGGCTGTCTACACCTTTACTCATTCTTTGAATATTGGCCATCTTTTAGCTTCATTTTGAATATGGGTCGGCCAATACTCAAAGTGCTCCCATTTTAAAATGGGTCAACCCATTTTCAAAGCGGCCTGACCCGTTTTAAAATGGGCATCCTTGGAATACGGGTCAGAACATATATAACTTTGGGCTGAATCGATCATCATTATTTCGGGGTGTTTTGGGGTTAGACAAGTTTCTATCCCCTTGTTTTAATCTCATTCCTTCATAGCGAGTTTCTATAGAAGGAATAGAAACGATGGGGATGGTTGCTGTTGAGCGGAGGGGCTAAGGTTTTGAATAAATCGGCCAGCTAGGGTCAACGGGGGTTGTGGTCGGGCTTATCGGGGTTTATATATGTATCTGCAGAGAAGTGCGTTATTTCACTTTGCAACTTTCAAACTTCATGCGAATTGGGATCTGCTAACGGAGTTTGGAATGTCCATTCTTTAGTTGTATTTGCTATATTCCGCTTCGTATTGGTGGAGCATGTATTGGTTCTATCTTGCGGTTTAAGAGATTAAGATCTATTAATTGCTAGGTATGAATACCATGCTCTGGAAGCTAAATACTTTGTGGTATGTCTATACACTTGTTCCGGAAGGCCGTAGCGGGCGGTGTTTACAGTGGGTTATGACAGTCTGTGAGCCAAGAACGCTGTACGCCTTTGCTCTATGGTTCCCAGTTCTCTGCATCACCTGACTAACTAATCTCAATTAGACTCTCAAAGACTGTCACAGGATATGCTGTTCGTTCTCACTGTCTCGCATTGTTTCAAGTTTGGTAGTTTCCGTCTTTCTAATAAGGCCGAGGGAGAGGAGCCCCCAGACCCCCGGATATGTGGTAGTTTTGACATGGCTATATAGTTGATTCCGAGTGATGTTAACGTGAGTGAATTATTTGGAATTACTTGTGCCTCATTTGAGGCTTCGATGGTAACCGAGATATAAGCCGTCTCCATTGAAGCATTGTCAGGATACCAACTTAAGCTCTTGTGATAGTTTTCTAGCTTGGCTGGTATCTGTGGGGTTATAATCAATATCGGGTCTATTAACTGGAGTTGGGGTCTAGCTTCTCATTCTCTGAATTTCAACGGGAGATTTAACTTAGGCCTTGATTATACCAGTTTATGATCATGTGGGATTCTGCAAGTCAAAAATGGTATGTTCAGGCTGTATAAATTAAGAGTGTGCTTTCTTCTCATGCCACTCCTAGTATCGATCAACCAGGGAGATATTTAAGCATGAACCGGTAGAATTGTGCTCATCGACAAGAAATATCATGTGGGTGCAAGGATTTAACTGAAATTACCCCGGGTTCCTTCTTCATAGGTTCAACGATGATATTGGACTCCTTGCATAAAGAAAACTTGCAGGTTTGATCCTTAAAAGATTGAAAAATGGGTCAACTTTTTGTTTCTAAATGCCTACGAAGAGTGGATAAACGGTACGATTAGCGTCTGCACGTGCACTGGTGAGGTGTTGGTTTGCAAATATCTTGCCCGCGTCGGAAACGTCTATTCGAATTCGTCTCGAGAAAAAGCATGTTTTTGTTGAAGAGAAGTTTAATAAGAAGAAGGCTAGCGCTATCTTGGTAAGCCAGGCAGGTCACTCGACCGCGGTCCCTGATTTTGCTGTATCAACGCTGATTCCTAGGGTAGTGATCACGGGCGTTTGATACGGCTGGAGGTTGTAATTTAGAAAAATTTGTAATTTTTTTGGTCTGGATCATTGAGATCTGGGCAGGATACTCAATTCGCATGTGAAGCTGAGGGCTTGTAACTTTTGGCGAGGTCTTTTTGAAGTGATTCGACCGGAGAGATGGCGGGAGGATAGCCGTGAAGGATTAGGTATTAAGGGCTTTGACGAAAGCTGTGCCGAAGGTTACTAAACATTTAAAATCTGATTCCCGTCTTCGTCATTGGCGTGATATACGCATAAATTCCTTCCTAAGATAGAAATACGGATACTTATCTAACAATATGCGTTGAGCTTATAGAGTAGGGCCCACTGATATTTCTTGGCCTTCGTTTGTACCGTATATTCCACCAGAAACCCCGGGTGATTGTCAACAAAGATTTCTTCAGTCGCCCCTGTCACTAAGTTGAATGGCAGCATGCGCATCATAAATGGCACCAATTCTTTGGGTGAGAAATTGCAATTGAGCCGGTTCCAGACACGTGCTTGCATCAGGGAGTTCTCAGCGTTAAGGACTCGTACGATATTGAGTTTGTAAGTGCGAACGAGATAAAATTGCGTAGTGAACTCCCGGAAATCTAGATAGAGAAAGGCTGAATAGTGTCTTTGGTTGAATATCAGCAGCAGCCTGGGGAAGTAACTCCCTCTGCCTATAGTCCAGGTTAACAAATAATGTAATCGCTATCTCCAGGTGGAGGCTGAAAGAAGGACTACCTACATTGCTACGTAATATATTTGTGGATGGACAGATAAATAACAGTAACCTAGTTTTGTTAATTGGTAGGTGTACCGGTAAGCCGAATAACCAGGTATCTAAATGGATAATTTAGGCTTGGACCCGGGGCGGGGCTAGCAAACGGAGGAGCTCAATCAAATCTCGGATCGGAAATAATTAACGGTAACTATGAGCGATGATGATTTTAGCTATGTGTGTAACTATATGCCAGGGCCTTTTCTTTTTCTTCACTTGCGCCGCACCTTAAACCAGTGCATTGCGCAGCTCAACCAGGATGTGTCATCATGTGCGAGACCCCCGATCGATATCCATATCCGTGGTCAGTGACATTGCATAGATAAATTTTTATTAGATTGCATGCTAGAGAATAGGCTGCTTTGCAATGATGCATGCACCTTACCAACGGTGGTACCATGTTTTCATATTTGATAAATTGCTCTTGGATTTTGGCTTTGAACATCATGAGTCCCCAAAGCTCTCTTAATTCAATAGTGATGCAGCCTGGTTGAACAGCGCATCCTTGAAGAGCCTTAAGCACCATAAAATGTCATCTGTTATATGGTTAAGGCGTATGATCTCCCATGGCCACATCAAGTTCGGATCACAATGAAGGGTGGTTAATTCATGAGAGAGCATTGCATTATCCCACAGGCAAGGACCTGGGATAATCGGGTCCGCACTTATTACCCGAGGCTTCGTAATGCGGCTGCTGTTCCCGTTGGGGGATCAAAATTACCCAGAAGGAAATATTCAGGCAGGGGTTGCATGGCAGTGATCTGGATAGATATTCAGATACAGACCTAGGATGTAATCAATTTTCTGCTAGCCAGAAGTATCCCACCCCAACGATAAGAAGATACCGATAAAGACACTAAATTCAAGAAAAGCGATTCTTCACATAAACATGTAAATTGGACATGATGCTGCACATTAGTTCTAAGCCTTCCGTAACGCTCCGCCCGGTCCCGATTGGGTATCGTGCTGCATAAGCGAGACCGAAACGGGAAACTTAATAATCGTTGAATAATTGCATGCTCTAGCGAATTCTTGGCGTATCTTTTAATAGTAGTCTTGATCTTGACTTGGAAGGTGCATTATAATGCAAGCCATCAGCCCACCCTTGCCCTTGGCCTACGAGGATACTCGGTTTGTAGAAATCCTCATCTTGATATTCGGTTCCGGGGCAAAGTAGGCGTTGAATACATTTCCGGTGTGTAGGGCGAAGTACATATATTACTGTATTCCTGAGCCACATTTCCCTGGCTTTTCAGCTGCCTGCAGCGATCTAATTTTCCTGGCTGTAGAATCATTTATTGTAACACAATATTCGGCAGATAATATTGAAGCCAGAATATGTAGTACAACACACCATGGCAGATCTGGGGAGGCGGCTATGCTTCCTATCATTGGCAGGGCATTTTAAGTGTTTATGCCTCTCTCATCGATAGGAATTGGCGTGAAGGGTTGGAGCTTCTACAAAAACTCGTTCCCCCTCCTATATCAATCACGTTATAAGCTGTTGATAAATTATTGTATTTGGATGTTAGCTCCCCTTAGGCTAACAAGGTTCAGTTGATATACCTAGTTTTACTCTAGACCACCTAAGCCCAGAAGCGTGACAATATTTGATTTTGCGTTTTGCTTATGATAGAAAAGGTCACATATGGGTACTAGTGTCGGATGGGTTCAAAGATGGCGCGGTCTCGCAAACATCGCCATAAGGGGATGCTTCGCCGATGCTTCGCTCATTGTTCTTCATGTGTTTCTGTTGGATGCTATTGCAGGTACTATACTTTGTGTTCTAGGGAATTATATTACCCAATAGCTATGGCTTCTGCAAACATATGCATCCTGTCCTGTTGCACAAGCAACTCTGCTTACTCTCTACATATTACTAGTACTGTCATCCCCGGGGATGTCTGACCAGGAGTCGGAGAAACCTAGGTGTGATTACGAGGATCGAAGATTTTTATTCATCGCTTCCTTGCTCGCCTACAGGTATTTTCCTACAGGGCGATATTAGCGGTTCGCTAGTGGAAGCCTATCATTAGTTGGTACCATAATCTGTAGGGGAAGGAAGATGATATCTGATGACACGTATAGTTAGTGTTATAAGATACAGAACGACAATCCCTAATCACCCGGTGTATCTGGGTATTTCAAGGGGTAGTTGTGGAGTTCATAGATTTAGTGGTCTTTCAACTTTGATTCTGGTAGTTCCCCATTTTGAAACTTGTAAAATGTTCCGAAGAGCCTCAGGGGCCTCGATACAGGGCTTTTGATTTAAGCCGCAACACCATCTCCAGATTTCTCTGCCTACACGATTCGCGTTACTTTTCCTCCACAAAATCTTGCATTAAGTCGTATGGTTTTTTCTGATGACATGCAGCCTCTATGGATTATAGTTTGCCTCGGCTCTGGATATCCTTAGATTTTATCATCTTAAGCGCCGAAGTTCTGATTACTCATAGCCATTGGAAAAAAAAACATCTTTGGTGTTAGCCTTGGATACGATATGCAAGTTCCCATTTTCTATCTTTCCCAAAAAAAATCTCTGAGGCCTTTCACAGGGCAGTAAGGCATGAAACGTAAAATTTTTGTTTCTAACTCCCACCTACTGTTATTGTCACCCAGAAACTTTGTTTCACGAGCCGCTCGCTCGAAAGGGTAAGATACACCAAATAGCGAAGAACTTACATGTATCCGAAACCCCTGCAGCCGGAATATGAGTATTAATTGGAAGGAGATATGTCTTTTAAGGAATAGTTCCACTAAATGTTGGCTTCCCACAACCAATAAAGCACTGCGAGAATATACCCGTGTACTCTTTTGATCATCACACCATGGCTTTTGCCACACCAAAATCGTTGTTACATTCAAATCCATAGTGCTCTTGTGTCAGATTTCCAAGTTTTCACGGCTTCGTCCTTCATGAATTTTATCCCGCGTGATACCCGGTCAATAGTTAGTTTGTGATTAATTCCCGGAAATGAGCTGGAGGATTTTGCCTTTTATTAGTAGCTACTGAAACGAATTTCTGCTCATGTACGAAATCTTATACATTTTGGGTTCAATGATCTTATTCGCAATCTTTCGGAGATTGTCAAGGGCGCTTCCAACTTGGAATGGGAAATGATCTTATTGTGACTTTAGTTATTTTCATTGAACACGAGTTAATCATGGAAGGATTTATGATTTAGCTAACGTTGCTACCGAGAACTATCCGAGTAATATTGCTGATGTGATCGATAAAGCAAGGTGCCTTGCAGTTCTGTTTTATATTTGCCAACAGAGGTAAATTTGGCAGGAGAGCTTTCCCCATCTTGACGTTGAAACCAACCTGTGAAACCGAAAAACCCAAAAGCCGATATCAATGATCCGTGATCCGAACTGTAGAAAATCCGATTGGCCGGAAGATTTTCGTATACCAGCACTTCTAAGACCTAGAAGTATGTGCGGCTAGCCCGTTCGTGGCCTATAAGAACAATTTATGTCAAACAAGGTAAGGTGCTCCGAGACCAGTCGTGACCGTAACGAATCTCCGTACGTACCTGGTCAGCACGTTGTCATTAGATCCCACAACTATGGAAACGCAATGCAAGGCTGGAGATAGTTTCATTTTTGTTTTTTCCTCCACTACTCTGGCTAGTAGCACAGTTCCGAATAACTCAACTTTAGATCGCCATCGATCTTGATCGGATAGTGCCCGGTTTTGATGTAATCATTCTGCAAGGTACAATCGCTGGTGTGCATGACCCACACATCAATCTGATCTAATTGGTTAGGAAGGGAAGGAACTTCTGTATCTAAACTAGTTTTTTTGTTCCTTGCTCATCCCTCGGAGGTAAAGATCGGTGCTATAATCACAAGATATCACTCGCTGATTGGCTACCGCAAAATCGATTCGTGACGAAATCAATGTTGGCGATGCCTAGAGTTGTAGTATTTTAACATTGAACCTGGCAGTTTAAATTCGATATATGGGGGAGAAATCATTTGTGCTAAACCTCTAATTGTAAGTGTAATAAAACGGATAGTATAGAGTCCTCGTATCTCAGCACCGAAGGATTAAAGAAACCTTGGGTAGTGAGAAAATGAATACAGTACAATCGCTCTATAAGAATACCGTCGGGACCGAGCATGCAGAAGAATATTCTTTTAAGAAGAGTGGTCTAACCCAATGAAGAAGGTTTATGGAGAAGACTTTACCAAATACGGACTAAAAAGATAGTTTTGGGGCCCGGGGGTGCTCCGCTAAGAATATTCTTATAAAAAATATTCTTATAGGGCGAGTTTACTGTAGATGCAAGGTTCCCCAGGATGTGTGCGGGTGGGTGTAATTACGGGTGGTTAGTACTATGGTCGGGGAATCTATTGATCGTTATTGAACGTGTGGCGGTTGCACACCATGTCTTGATGATGAATCTTAGAGGAGATTTTGAAAGTACTATGAGCTTCTCAAGTGTCAGTGAAACCATGGAAATAACATCCAGTACATCACTAATTAGCACTGTATTCGGGGTTGCGCGTATGAGCGACAAATGAACTCACGAGTTCCATTAAGCTAAATATAATTTTGAAAATAGTTGACATAAAAAGATCACTTATAAACAATTACTCTTTAATAAACCTCCCAACCAATCACAAGTCCACTATCTCCACAGTCTCCTGTTTATCTACCTTCTTCCCTTTCCCCACATTCCTTCCTTTCCCCTTCTTCTTCTCCCCCTTTAGCAACTTTTCAAAGTCCGGACTTACTATAAACTTCCCCTTAACTTGTCCAAGAGAAAACGCAACCCCCTTTCTCTTCCCCCGCTCATCCACATCTTGATCACCCCATGGCGAATGTTGCTTCATCGCAACAAGCTCCTGCAGAAATTCGCACTGAGTCCCCCTTGTTACATCCATCTCGAATTGGCTACCGTCTTCACCCCCGCTACCAGAAGCGCCCCAAAGCATAGTCATACGGCCAGACCTGTGTATGCAAAGTTTTCCAGCAATTCCAGGAGGCGGGTAGGACTCGAGGAGTACCTGTTGTACCTTTGCAGACAGTTTGCGTTGTAAAAGCGATGGAGGTTTAGGAGGAGGGCGATGAGGCGGCACTTCGGAGGTCAATTCTGGCTTGATAGTCTCTGCGTTATCATCTTCCCGTTTCTGCTCCTTAGTAGGGAGGACTAGTTGTGGGAGGATATTCGGGAACTGGAATAAAAATATCTGGTTCTCTGTTTCTGCATTACGGTGTTGTGGCGATTGATCAATGTTGCTAGTCATTCCGATGTCGCCATCATCGTCAATCTTCACGCTTGAGAACCCTCCTGCTAGCTCTCTTAGTGTTGTAACACGATCAAATTGTTCCCTTTCGAGTTCCTCTTTATCTTCTGGACTTGATAGTATCGCCTTATTTCTCCGGGAGCTTGACCTCCTCCTTGTCTTCACAGGCACATCCTTCTTCTTGGCCTCCGGGGATTGTGTTTTGGTACTCTTCTTCCTCCCAGCTTCCGGCGACGACCGGATATCCGGCACTGTCATATCATCACCATCCGGCGGTTCGTCCTTCACCTTCACAGCCTCTTCGAACAAAACCTCCCTCCCCTTACGGTTTGGATCCAACTTCCCCTTCCTCGACAAACTAGCCTCCGTGTTCACCTGTGCAGTGCGATCAACATGCGCACTTCTCGGGACTCTAACAGGAGCTCCCGCACCCCATACTGGTTCAGCTTCCATATCATCCTCATCGTCTGAGTTAGCGTCGTCAAGGAGTGAAATGTACTCGACATCCATCCGAGGGCCCTCAGAGTCGGATGAGGACGCTGAGTATCCGGCATTGTCTGGGACTGGTTCTTCCGATTTCGGTTTTAGGAATTGTGGGTCGCCTGCTATTTTTCCTAGCTTGAGACTGTTGAATGAGTGTTGGCGATGTCTACCGAAGTCGCTTCCGCGCTCAACGGCGATTTTCTGCGCCCGGTCTGAGACAAGATGTCAGAATTCCTCCAAACAGTGAATTAGTCCAGACCGGCAGGGAAAGCTCCAACGCACCTCTAGTAGTCACACTCCCCAACGAAAAAGGCCCAGAAGCACCCGCAGTAACCACTCGATCATTCCTCCCTCCAAACCCACTTCTCCCACCTCTCCCGCCTCTCGGCCCACGAGTAGACGTCCCACCTCTCGGCCTCACAGCTGGTATCAAAGTAGCTTCAAACTTCGCATCCAGAGCTTCCCGTTCCCTTCGGTTCAATCACCCCCGTTAATAGACCAACTACGAACAATATCATTAGAAAACACTCACTCACTCCTTCGATTTCCGCGGCACGTTCCTCGGCTTGAACTTCAACGGCACAGGTACACCCCTTCCATTACCACCCCCGGCGACAACTCCACCCCGTGAAGACGCGGGGGAAAGAAGACTATCTAGTCTTCCGGCTGGCGGCACGATCGGGGTTTGTGTGGGGATGGGTTCCCCGCTAGTGGTAGTTACTGGACTTGTGGGTGCCGCGGGCCCTGATGTGGTATCGGGAGCGGTGGCTCCTATGCCGCGTCGGGGAACGAGCCGCGGCTTCGCTTTAGGTGTTTTTGGGGGCATTAGTTTAGCTTCGGTCGGGTGTGGGTTTGGAATGTGGGGATGGTTGCGCTATGGTTTGGTGGGTAGGGTAACGGTGGGTGGTTAATTGATTGATTGATAAGATAAGGGTGGTCAATGATAATCTAGCGGTTCAGTCTGGTTGGGTTCTAGGAATTTCTGGGCGGTTGAGGATATTCTAGACTAGCTATCGTTTGGAAGAGGGTGATTAAAGATCACTGAGTCGTCTTGAACTTGGTTTCAGTTATTTATAAAACGGGTATATTTCAGGATTAGTATTAATGCCTAGAGTTGCTCATGGTGCAACGCCTGCGTATTATGTGTAATTCCTAGGTATATCTGAACCCAGCCATAGCCCCGTGGGCGCTATGCACCAGTGAGCGACTCTACTGTAGCCCCCTAACTATGTGATTGATCCCGCGAACGCCTCACCCTTCCTGGAATCCACATCCATTCAAACATCCACTCACCCTGAGAAAGGATCCCAATATAAACCATCTAGCCTCAGTGTCATCGATACCCCGGCGCTAAAAAAACAGCTTGGCACCCATATCAATGACCGCTCGATCCACAACGAAATTGAAATCCCCTACCGACCTCCCCGATTGCCGGGTCGGAGGACACCCGAAATGTGGCAACTATATAAAGGACCTCTATGCACCTCCATCGAGAAGGTTGTCC
Organism: Paragyromitra xinjiangensis; assembly: GCA_038503065.1. Classification (NCBI taxonomy): domain Eukaryota; kingdom Fungi; phylum Ascomycota; class Pezizomycetes; order Pezizales; family Discinaceae; genus Paragyromitra; species Paragyromitra xinjiangensis. The sequence continues at coordinate 1,621,145 of JBCAMK010000016.1, read as the reverse complement.
ATGGCTCCGGGTTTAACATATCACGTGTTGTGTTCCCAGCAGGAATAAGGCAGGTGGTTCAAGTCATGCGGTTGGGTGGCATCTGACTGGTATTGGAAGTAGCGCGGAGAGACTTGGTTTCGTCTCGAGTTGCTGACATACATTCCTGGTCTAAGGAATAATACTACAATTAACTCCACTACCCGTGACTGAGTGTACACACAGCTGTAATACTTCCATGCATAAGAACCGGAAATGATCCTGACCAAGTAATGAAACTGCAAAGGCAGGAAACCATAAAATCAATACAAGAAAGCACAAAAGACACGCAACAGAACGCCACTGCTAGCAGAAATAAAATACGAGAAGCAAGGAAAGTGAGGTGTAGCATGGCAGTCTTAAACTGTAAAAGAGTATCAGAACAATAAAAGAAACCGCTAGTCTAAATACAAACAGTCAAAAAAAATAACAAGAAAGTCGTCAAAGATTAAAAGAATATCGTCAAAGCCCACCTCAAAAAGAAGAGAATTCAAAACACCGCCGAAAGCAAACAAAAGTAAACATATCTAGACCTCAAAACCTATCATATCCCGGTCCATCATCTCGTAGACTTCCTCTATAATTTAATGGCGGTACCTGCGGCTCCATACTATGTGGGAGTTCACTCAATCTCTCTGCTGTCTGATATACACTAGCCGTGTACCCTGTCTCCGTACTAATCCTACTCCTCCCTCTACCCCGTTCCTGTTCCCTGTGACTTAAACTGTGATGATGCAAACTATCACCAGTCCCGTCCATAATCACCACTTCACTAAAACCATCGTCGTCGTCTTCATCAGTCATATACGAGTCCCTCCCCGGGTCTAAATGGCGGTGGTATATCTTCTGCTGCTCAACCACCCCAACACCCGGACTCCTGATAGTGTGCGAGACCGCAGTCGAAGTCTCCGATTCCGTCTCCGACCCGTTCGTCGTTTCCGAATCCGCCGACACCCGACTCAAACTATGCACCGGCCTCGGCTTCAACGGCGACCCAGCCAGCGGATGCGGTGACGGTGTAGTCCCCACTCTACTAGTCGTCCCAAGCTTTTCACCCAGCGCACGATCCCGCGAAACCGAGCGCTCCCGTGGCGCAATCACCGGTCCAAGATTCGGTGAATAATCCGCCGGTGAACGAGCCTTCCAGTCTCGCTGAAACGTAGCAGGCGACATCGCCCGCTCCGCAGTCGGTGAATAACCAATCGCGATATCCTCCTGAATCACCGGAACCGCCGGAGGCTTCTGATCAATAAACGACAGATCATCCGGCGAAGCCGACAACCGACCATTAAACCTAATAGTCCTTCTCCGGGTCTTCATCTCCACAGTCTTAATGTACGCAAACATGATAGCAACCCCTATCGCAATCCCCGGAAACAACCCGACTAGGATCCCCTCGAACGAGAACTTAGAGCACTTCTTCTCCTCACCATCCATATTCAACAACGTTAAACACTCCTCCCGCATCGCTTCATCACTCTGATTCTTCTTCTCATCACGGTTCGCGACGTGGTCTGCCGGGAGGTTCTCCGCTTTCATGATACAGCGGTCTTTAGTATCGCCACAGTCGTATCCTAGCGGACAGCATTGAGTCCCGCATTTGATACTGTCGGAGGATAGCGTTGCTGAGCCGCAGGCTATCGGGAATATCTCGTCGCAGAATTCACCGATTTTGCAACAGACGACGGAGGAGTTGCGTTCGACGGGGATACATCTGGTGTCGGTTGGACAGCAGAAGTTGCCTACGCCGCAGGATGTGGTGTCGGTGGTGTCGGAGCATATGCTTTGTCGAGGGAAGAGGGATGGTAGACCGGGGGTTCGGGCGAATGGCGCGTAGGAGGGCGGGTTGTGGGCTAATGTGAGGTTAAGGAGGATTAGGGTGAGGAGAGATGTGTAGAGTAGTGGTGATGAGATGATGGTCCTCGTGCGGCCTTTCATCTTGGAGATTATGGGCCTGGTGGATAAGGTGGTAGGGTATTAAGCTATGGTGAGGGAAAGGTACAGCACGTATGCAATGATTATGAACCCTCCAGCTTGGAAAAAAGATAGGAATTAATGAGAGTAGAAAGTACAACTGAAAGTCCTCTCAAAGGACTGTATCGTAAAAACCGTATGATCGGATACCAGACCAATACCGGTGGCCTGGGCAGAAAAGAAAACGGGAAAGAAAGAGAACGTGGAGAGGAACAAGGACAGGAGAAGCAGAAACGGGGAGGGGGGAAGAAAGTGAGGGAGAAGGAGGCACAGAAGAGCGCAATTCAAAAGCAGTAGGTGCGGTAATGTTACAAGCTTCATGAAGCCAGAACTGTATACAGAAGTTGATGCATGTTTCCATTGGTGTGGGCGCCTATTGGGTGTAAGCTGTGAATCAGTACATTTCGTTACATCATCCTCAACCTTAAAATCTCCCCATTATCCTGTTCCACCGTTAGTTGTTAAGACGCGCAGGACATACAATACCGTTTAGTCTGGAAATTAGATGGATCCGCGTTGGGATGTCTCTATCCCACAACACACAGTTGTCGTTCCTGCAGTCGATTCTAAATTTGATTCGTCGCTAAGAAGGCGCAGCCATTGATAATATCCCAGGCCCTCGGCGAGGTAAGAGTCTATCTGGGAGACGTAATCAAATCGAGGAGAGAGATAAAAGGCGTAAAATTCAGCAGATTTGCGGAGCTAGGACCAATCTTTTTGTATCCGCCAATTTTTCTTTCATTCAGGGATTCAGTCTCTTGTAGCACTTAGCACTAGTTATTGTATCATTTAATAGAGATGGTTAGAACACCGAAAATAGGGCAGGTGACAAAGCGATAGAGGAAGTTGAGGCTTTGATAGAACCAGATTAGGAAACTCTAAACACTATTAATTTTAGCGCCTAGTATCGCTAACCATTTTAGGTACAGATTCTAGCCTATTAGAGTTATGCAGCCACAGTCCTCGCTTACGTGCATAAAGTAACCCCTTCACGGCACGTCTTTCTCCTAGCGAAAGTTGAGACCTATGTGCTGAGCGATAACTCTTCGCTGTGCAAAGAGTTTATACAGCTGACTGAAGTATTTGGTGATGTCGGTGGCTTTCGACGGAGTATCTCGTGAGAAGTACCCATACTACTTGCTAATGAGAACCATATGCATGTTCTTTAAAACTTATTATCTATAGTTTGGAAAAAAAGTAGTTTCAGCGCTGCCATCGAGTTATCGATCCATCATTGGCCACGAGTACATCATGAACTCCCTAGGAACCTCAAACGTCTCGACACCGGGAAACTACCCATTCCCCGAAAACTGCCATCTAAGCTAATGTTGGCAAATCTGCTTAAACAAAAAATTACATCCAGCGTGTCCCAAATTTCCCAAATTTCACAAGTATTACCCCACGGCATTAGATCAGTTATGTAGGTATCTAACGTTTAATATGCGATTGCAGCAGCCAGGGTTTCCTGCACGGCACCTACTCCGGAGTAGAGGCTCCATAAATCACTTCAAGAGGCCTATGCGGACTACAACGACCGTTTTTCTACGGTGTGGTAACCGCTAGGATAAATGTGAAGTTCTAAGTTTGTGGCACATATATACCAGGACCAAAAGCATAGAGCGTTGTATGCACAGTTTCCTGGTGTAATGCCATAAAGAAGGGAGGTTGGTCAGCTATCCCATGTAGAACAGAGAATTACTTCCAATAACGCTACCCGACATATACGGTAACAAGTTCGACGGGGAAAGTCTCTTATGTGCACGTGTGCGTTTGTTTTCCACCCACTGTATTTTAGTGACGAATGCATTTTATGCGAGAATCAAACAATCCAGTCCCGGCAGGAACGAGGGGGAAACTTATGCCGCGCTGACTTAGAACACGCCTAGAGGAAGAATGAAAGAACCAAGTTAAGGCTTGTGGCCGACTATGACTAAGTGTTTTTGGAGTCAGTACTGAAGATATCAGTATCGTTTACTCGCTATCAGATAGGCTAGGCGTTAAGCCATCAATAGGTGAAATCCCCAATCGGACAAATAGAGTACGTGCCTAAGATTCAATTTAGAGACAATAGCTGCGAGAGCGAGAGAGCACGATAGTTACTCAAAGAAAACTAAAAAAATGACATCCCCCAAAACCCCCCACCAATGATTTAAAATACGTAGTTCCTCCCTATCCATCAATATCCTTTGATAGCTGTCTTCAAACATCCCCTACAAGCATAAAAAAGCCTTGTCGCTAAATCCTGACCGGAAAACTCCACCCAAGAATACACCTCCGACGCACCAATTTGAAGCTCAATGATAACCCACGGCTGAAAATTTAAAACACCTACTACCCCATCGTCCGAATCTAAGAAAGAAAACTTTTGCCGCACATGGCTTGTCGAAACGAAGACAAAACAGAGAAATATAGAGATCTTTGCGTTTATGAAACTAGAGAAACCAACCCGGAGAGAAACCCAATCAAGAGAGCATCTCAACAGCCGTATCCTTTGACCGCTAAGAACTAGATACGTATATACCTGTCCGACGAATAATGAACAACCCTCTAAATAACGGGGAACAAACATACAGTAAGACAAACACAAAAAATCAAGAGAATAGAGCCAAAATCGCCTGATCACCTCGCTCTACAGCAAGATCGATCGGCATTTTCCCATCTTTGTCCGCGATGCTATCGTCAGCCTCAGCCTCCAAGAGCTCCTCAACAATACCCAAATAACCTTTTTCGCAAGCGATATGTAGGGGTGTCCTTCTTTCATCGTCTAAAGCGTTGACGTCTGATCCAGCCTCGAGCAGGATTTGGACCAAAACCTCATCGCCCTTCGATGCCACAATATGAAGAGCAGTTTGCTTGTTGCGGTCCAACTCGTTCATATCAGCACCAGAATTTAACAACAGCTCCACCATAGCTCGCTCCCCGCGTGACGCTGCCCCATGAAGCGCAGTCCTATCGTTATCCTCGGAGGCCTTGGCATTGGCATCGGCTCCAACCTTCAGCAGCGCTCCCACAAGAGCTTCATTCTGGTTCCGCGCCGCAAAGTAAAGCGGAGTTTCGTTCCTAGACGTCTTTACGTTGGTATCAGCTCCAGCCTTCAGTAGCATTTCCACAATGGCTCCGTGTCCGCCATTTACTGCTAGGTGAAGCGCAGTCTCATCCCAAAGCGCCTTTGCATTGGCGTCAGCTCCGGCTTTCAGTAGCATTTCCACAATGGCTCCGTATCCGTCCTTTACTGCTAGGTGAAGCGCAGTACGATCCCCAGATTTCTCTGCATTGTTGACATCAGCTCCGGCCTTCAGTAGCATTTCCACAATGGCACCGTGTCCGTCCTTTGCTGCTAGGTGAAGCGCAGTCCAATCCATAGGTGACTTTGCATTGACATCAGCTCCGGCCTTCAGTAGCATTTCCACAACGGCTCCGTGTCCGCCCTCCGCCGCTAGGTAAAGCGCAGCCTCATCATAACGCCCCTTTGCATTGGCGTCAGCTCCGACCTTCAGTAGCATTTCCACAATGGCTCCGTGTCCGCCCTTTGCTGCTAGGTGAAGCACAGTCTCTTTCCAAGACGTCTTTACACTGACATCAGCTCCGGCCTTCAGTAGCATTTCCACAATGGCACCGTGTCCGCCCTTTGCTGCCAGATGAAACGCAGTCTCATCCCAAACTATCTTTGCACCGATATCAGCTCCGGCCTTCAGTAGCATTTCTACAACGGCTTCGTGTCCGCCGGATGTCGCCAGGTGAAGCGCAGTCCCCTCAGATATCCTTGCACTGACATCAGCTCCGGCCTTCAGTAGCATTTCCACAATGGCTCCGTGTCCGCCCTTTGCTGCTAGGTGAAGCGCAGTCCCCTCAGATATCCTTGCACTGACATCAGCTCCGGCCTTCAGTAGCATTTCCACAATGGCTCCGTGTCCGCCCTTTGCTGCTAGGTGAAGCGCAGCCCTATCCCCAAGCGCCTTTGCATTGGCGTCAGCTCCGGCTTTCAATAGAAATTTCATTATAGCCTCATGTCCGCCCTCTGCTACTAGGTGAAGTGCAGTCTCTTCCCAAGACGTCTTTGCACTGACATCAGCTCCGGCCTTCAGTAGCATTTCCACAATGGCTCCGTGTCCGCCCTTTGCTGCTAGGTGAAGCACAGTCCCCTCAGATACCCTGGCACTGACATCAGCTCCGGCCTTCAGTAGCATTTCCACAATGGCACCGTGTCCGCCCTCTGCTGCTAGGTGAAGCGCAGTCTCTTCCCAAGACATCTTTGCACCGATATCAGCTCCGGCCTTCAGTAGCATTTCTACAATGGCTCCGTGTCCGCCCTTTACTGCTAGGTGAAGCGCAGTCTCTTTCCAAGACGTCTTTATACTGACATCAGCTCCGGCCTTCAGTAGCATTTCCACAATGGCTCCGTGTCCGCCCTTTACTGCTAGGTGAAGCGCAGTACAATCCCCAGATTTCTCTACATTGTTGACATCAACTCCGGCCTTCAGTAGCATTTCCACAATGGCACCGTGTCCGCCCTTTGCTGCTGGATGAAGCGCAGTCTCATCCCCAAGCGCCTTTGCATTGGCGTCAGCTCCGGCTTTCAATAGAAATTTCACTATAGCCTCATGTCCGCCGGATGTCGCCAGGTGAAGAGCAGTTCGTTCCTCGGTATCTCGTACACTTACATTCGCTCCAGATTTCAGAAGAAACTCAGCCACTTGAGTAAATCCTTTTCTTATAGCCACGAGGTGGCATAAACCTCGTCGGTCTGTAAGGAGATTGCATTGCTTGCCTGTTGCGAGTAAAAGTCGCACGACCTCAAGATGGCCGTTAGCGACCGCAACTGACAATGGTGTCTCTCCGGAAATTGACTGACGGCTCGGGTCTGCTCCTGTCTCTAGAAGTGCCTTAACAACAATCTCTCTTCCGTACCTGCTTGCGAAAAAAAGTGCCGATCTACCAGCTCTATCTATGCAGTCGATATCAGATCCAGAGAGCCGAAGAACTGAAGCAATACGACCCCTGGAAGCAGCACGATGCAAAGCAGTTCTTCCGCTTTTATCCCGCGATTGCTTATTTGCACCAGCATCCAACAGCCGCTGCACAAGTCCATCGGAGCCTTGCTCGGCAGCGATGTGCAAGGGGGAGGCTCCAGTTTCATCCTTAACCTCGAGGTCTAGTCCACTAGCTATCAGCTCATCCGCGAATTGGACAAGGTTGAAATAAACCGCAATGTGGATTGGCGAGGGCTCGATTTTTAGCGATTTCAAACGGAAGTAGAGTTTAAACCGGAAATCGATGCGGCATCGGGCTTGAATCCAGTTCGAGAAGGCTTTAGACTCTCCTCGGCAGAAATCGAGCAGAGTCTTGCGGTGGTCTTGGAAGTGGGCTTCGGCTTCACTGACATGACGGTTCCAAGCCATAACACAATAAGAGTGGAAAGTCTCGATTCCGGAAGGGTCATCGGGACTTTCGAGCAAGACTTCCTCGACATAAGTATCATTTGCAAGTGCGATCCTATCGGGGGTTTCTTACCTGGATGATTTCCACCCGGCGCAGACAGCAATAAAGTCAGGGCGACTAATGCCACTTCGCTGTGAGCCTTGGAAATTTCATAGGTGAATATAGTGACCGGTACACCGTCTGCAGCATCACCGATGACCTGTTGACGAAGTAAGTACTGGGTAACTGATGTATGAACAACCTGCACCGTTTGGTCTTCTAGGATCTCAACCAAGGGAAAACAAGCTTCTCGAATCTGCTGCCTAGGATCACCAAGTAGAGGCCAGTCGACATCTCCATCGTCGCCATTGCGTGACAGACCTCTCCGTTGAACCTCAAGTGCGGAGAGGAGTTCTTGGAGCTTTAGGGGACGATATGTTGTTATAGCCCATAGGAATATATCCCGTGCTAATCGACGACGACTAGCAGATCTCTTACTGATCGCTTGCATTACGGTGTCATAATAGCCGGTCAAACTTCTAGGAAGATTCCTCAACCTTTCATAGACAGCAGCAACGGTTGCTTCTTCCTCTAGCTCATCAATCATCAATCGAACGTAAAGAAACATTCCCTATATCACACATTATTAGCCGTTGCAAAATGCAAGATTGAGATCGACTTACGTCTGCGCGGCCGAGAATCTTTTCTTTGATCTCCTTCTGAAGTTCCTCACCAGCGAGCTTTTCCGATCTCTGAAGACGGTTTTCAGCATATATTCTGAGGTCACGGTTGACGTGTTTCTTCGAGAAACTTAACCGAAGAAACCCGCCTGCTGATACCCCATCGAAGAGCTTCGAAATGTCAAGCTCTGGTCTACTCGTAATAACCATTTTGAAAGTATTCGTAGACTTTGTGATCGAAACGAGCTTCTCTAAAAGCTCAACCCTTTCTACAGGATTGCACTCATCAAGAGCATCAACCACAACATTTACCCTAGGAATCAGAGCGAAAATCTTCTCAGCGACATTCCAGAGCTCCCCGAAAGAACCAGTCTCATTTTGCCCGCTTTTTTCAACGAGAGGGTAGAGGATAGAAAAGCAAGTTTCTGAGAGCTTAGGATCAAGCAATTCTACAAGGAGTTGGTAAAGGATTGTTCGTAGAAAAGAAATAGTCGTACGTTTTCCGCTGTTTTCCTGCTTCGAGTTGAAGAAGAAGAAAAGGACTGGGCCCGGCGAACGCGATAGGGTTTCTCGCACAAACTATAGCAGTTTTAGCATTCCTCAATGAAGATGAGAATTCTTGGGTATTTACATGGGCTATGAAGCTCTTTCCATACCCTGCAAACCATGGGAACCACAGGAGTCCAGGCTGGTTTGGCAGGGCACCTTTTTCGGACCATTGCTTGTACTCATCGGTTTCTTTGATCCATTCGCAAGTTCCATAAACGTAATTCTTCCGGAACTCGTTCAGTTCAGTGTCGAAAATAGATGGTGAAAGCCACCTCAGCGCCTTCTCCCGTCTCGCAGCTTTAGGCACATGAATGGTAAGTTGAGAGCACGCCTAAATTTCAAAGGAATAAACACAGACCCTCATGGTTCGAAACCTGCTCGCTAAAGGCTGCTACTTTCACTGCATCATCTACCCTATTAACATTAGATTCAATGCTAGCTAACACCTCCTTGAATTCATCCTCAAATGATCGTCCAATCGAACGAAACAGATTAACTAAAATAAAGCTATCAGATCAGAGATAGGATTCACTTAAATTATCACACATAGAAAATGACTTACGAGCTCCATTCCTACGGAAATGATTCGCAGCTCTGAAACAGAAATCTAAGTAGTCCGTGTAAACCACCGCGAGGGCATTACGAAGATCTTCTGAAGACGGAAAAAGTTGAGAATATTTCTCGTAAATTGGCAGTTTACGAGAAAGTAAAGTCAAGTGTCCAGCAAGTATGTCATATGCCTTGCCGTTTTTGTCCAGCAATATAAGAACTGCCTTCATTGGGGCCCAGATAGGAGAGCTATAGCACAAGGTAAACGCAATTTGTCAGCCACCAAGGCAGGAGAGCCCCCAGAATATCCATAAATAGCATAAATATATGATAATCTTGACTTACGCGATTCCTCCGTTCGTTCCGACGATAACATCGATGGCGCCCTGGAATTGCTGAAGGGGTTGAGTATATTTGGATAAAAAATCGAGGAACTTGGCCGTCTTTTTCGATTTTGCATCCTTATCGACAGCCTTGAGAATTGTGACAAGATCTTGAGGACTTGTCGGATGTGAGATCTCAGCGAGTTGTTCAGCAGTCAGCTTTGACAGATGACATTCCATAGCTTGTTGCCAGGGGTTTTTGTTGGTGGAACTAAATAATCAGTGATTAGTACGCAGTGGGATCGAAGCCTCAAGGCCTACGCACCTTATTCCTGTTGCGGCTGTCACAGAAGCGGAACTTCTTATGAATGCCATAAGATTAAAATGGGATCTTTTGGATTGCATTGTACGTGCTGGATTCTTGTGTTTCCGGATGATGGGTAATAGGAAAGTTGAAGCTTCGTGTGTTGGGATAGATACACCTACGCAGTTATCTAGAGCTGAGGGGAAAGGAAATACACGCATGTTTATGCGTTGTCCCCGCTTCGCTTGTGGCTTAGGAGTACGAAAGAAAGCCACTCTGGATGTCCTCGATCAAAAGCCCAGAATGCGCACATGTACGTAGGCAAAAGTATAGACCGACCTCAAACAAAAATTCCCAGAAATCAATCACCCAACATAATAAAAACTTCCACCCCCACTGCTATCGCTAATTTAAGATCGGAGTATGTGGCGCGAATGTGGCTAGTATGTACCAATCATTGCCCCCCAAACTCAGCACCACCTCATGTGGTAGCACAAGCCCGAGGGAATTAGAGTCTAATTTCATCAAACTAGAGATAAATCCTTGACTCGGTACACCAGTTTTCCCCACAATAATCCTCCATCTACATATTTTGGACTAGAATGCCATGAACCTAACTACCCCGATCCTCTATAGGCATAGTAAAACAAAGAATTACTACATTCCTAGACTCTTGCAGGCTTTGAAGCAATAATTTACTCGCACTATACCCTACATAAAATTACTCTTACTACCTCTCGCTTGCTACGGGTCACTAATAACTCTAATTTCCTTGATTCAATTGCTTCCATGAAGGGAAGTAAAAATCCATTATATTCCCCCAAACATCTAGGCTTTATATACTAACACCCTTATCGTTAATTAGCTGAGCTATAGATGATCTAGTAATTAAAGTGCTTCAGACCAATTCGAGTGATAATTCATGACTTCAAGTTACACACATATAGACGCCTGCTTAGTCATGACAATCTTGCAAGGGTGGATTAAAGTTAGTCTCGATTCTAGACCTTTTGAGAAAATCGCCATTTATTTTAGATGGTTGACGCGATTTTTCCTAGAACTCCAGATTTTAAACACCAAATATTGAAAAAAAAATCTGGGCGACTGCAACGTGGGCACGAGACTAGATTAAAGTCCCATTCTCTGTTCATATTTAGGTGCTGCTATTTGGTGGATACCTACTCAACGATTATTTTAGTATTCGGATGCCGGAACCCCTAACCCCATGCTCAAGCCGTATTCCCTGGTTCACTAACCCTTCATACGAGGCTGGGTCAGACCTGGGCGCGGGTTAGGGTTTCTAGGCATCCATACTTTAATTTTCGTCGAGTATTCCCAATTGCCCCCAAAGCCTTAGCTTTAGCGAAATTATAGAAGGGATTCAACTTTCAAATCAAAAGATCAAAACACCCTTTTTGATATGTAAACACTAGTTTCCTTTACTCAGGATCACCTTCCTTACCCTTGAGATACTTCTGCGCAGACATACACATATCACATAGAGCCAAATGCAAACAGTAAACAGATCCTATCACCAAATATTTATTGAAAGTTCCAACCAGAATCTACCAACCAACCCAAAGAAAATAACCTGTGCAAACAGCGACTGAACACCATTAATCCCAAATCCCAAACCAAAAAATAAACCCAATCCCTCACTCCACAAACACCCCCAGAACCAGCACTAAAAAGAAACCCAAACATAAAAAACCTCATACAAAAGAGCGTCTCAAATCATCCTCAACTCAATCCCTTGCACGACCACCACATTTTCCCCCCACCTTTTCTCCCACTGATCCGCCACGCCCTTCCCCCCAACCATCCTCTGCGAGGAACTCGATAGTGCCGGTGACGGCGGCAGGAAGCTACTGCTCCAGCAATCACACTGGCTTTCACACGTACAGCTGACGCCGACGAGGGGTGAGGATGCGCGGGATGAGTTAGAGGGGGAGAGGGAGTATTCAGATAGATACAGCTCCTCGTCTGGAGCAAGAGAAGGGAGTGACGTGAAAGAAGGATCAGCAGTTGGGTCTGCATAGTATTCTTCTTCTTCTGCATCGTCTTCGTCTTCATATTCATCGAAATTAGACGGAGTCCAAGTAAACCGGCGCTCGTTATTCGGGGAAGTATAAGTCCGGAACCCAGGAGAGACAACCTCCTCCGGCCACTCCCTCGCATCCACATAAACCTCCTCATCCTCCTCCTCATCCAATACCTCCTCATCCAAAACTTCCACCTCAATAACCTCCACCTCATCCTCCCCCATAAACCCCCTACACCCACTCCTAACACCCTCCACGAACCCATCCAACGCTACCAAAACCCCCTTAACAAACTCCCTCTCCAACCTCGCAACCCTCTCCTCCTTCTCCATCAACTCCACATGCAGCTCCACCACCGCCTCCTGCGGAGTCCGTCTGAAATACGCCTTCTGCGTCTTAACCACCAACCGATCCCGCTCCGCCCTCGCAATCGCCAATTCCGGCGGCGGAGGAGCTGTGAAGATCCCATTAAGACTCTGGAGCTGTCCCACTAGCAGACTCTGCAAATTCTGCAATAACGGATCCGACGGGATTGGGATAGTTGGTGAGTTAACGTATGATAAGATGCCGTCACCCCACGGAGACGGTGGAGGGAATACTCCGGTTGGAGGAGCCTCCGGTGCGGCGGGTGGGTGCATGCTGAATCCCGAGAGACGGGTAGGACGGCGTGGGAAGGCGGGGGTGTTGGGGCCTGGTGAGAATAGGAATTGGGCTTTCTCGGGGCTAGGGGGGTTGGTTTGACAACCGAAGGTTGGAGAGAGGGGGGTGCTGAGACGACGGGGGAGAGCTGGGGGTGGATCGGATGGTGGCAGACTGGGTTGGGAGGCCCAGAGACGTTGGAAGTGGCCTCGGGGTTTAGCGCTCTTGATCGGTGTGTCTAAGTGGTCTTCGGAGTCGGAGTCGGAGTCTTCGGAGTCAGAGCATGGGGAGAAGAAGCTGCGGAGGGTGGAGGAGGGTGCGCTGGAGGGCGTAGGTGTTGGTGAGGCGAGGAAGGTGGTTCTTGTGGTCGGCATGGCGGATGGGTTGAGTGTTAGTGTTGGTTTGGGTCTCCGGGTTGATGGTGAGGTGGATGGTGAGATTGGTGTAATTGACCGGTCGTCTGGATTATAGGTTGCTGGCTTGCGAGAGACGGAGGTCTGGGAAGACGAACGGGAAGGTGGGGGAGAAATGGGAAGAAACATTAAGTTTGGTATTATGTTTTGTAGGTAGGCGTAGATAATTATCAGGTAGGTGACTGTGGGGATTATAGTAGAGCAATGGATCGGACGAGAGCAGAGAAAGGAAGCTGTATAATAAACGCTTCACTCGTAGTAGTAATGGACCAGCCTGAAAGGGGTGGTGTGTGTTCTTCGAGATCCCGGATATCAAAGTGGATATATATGCGCAGCTCAAGCTCAGCTCGAGAGAAAACACACACACAGGCAATTACCAGGGTATTAGGAATTAAGCTCTCAGATAATACGCCAGAACAAGCGAGGAGATCGGAAAAAGCTGGGTGGGTGGGTGGGGAAATAAAAAAATGCTTGTTCGTCTGTAGGTGTCTGTGTAATGTAATATAATATAACACGCGTAAGAGGATGGGACCGTAACCGAACCAGTCGAGTTGTTTGTATCCGGCCTTGCAGTTGATTAAAAGGAAGGAGGCTGTCCACACAGGATCTATATATCAGTAGCACCAACTCTTTGACACCGCAGTGGAGGAAAGGGAAGGAGAGAGAGAGAGAAATAGAAAGAAGAAAAGAGACTAGCTGGGCCAAAGACAGGCCGAGATATCTAATTAAGAGAGGCGCGGGTAGTGGCGACAGGTGAAACAGCAAATGTTCCGATTACTGTGAGCGGAATAGCTTGTAGGCTGTCCGGTAGAGAGCTGCAACCGGTACTGGCCGCCTCCTCTATTAGCAAGTTAACAGGCGATCCCCGTTTCGTGTCAAGTCAAGTCAAGTAAATCAACTCAACACTCAGGAGTAAATCCCGCGAAAACCCTCCAAACAACTCGGGGAAAAGCAAGAAAAAACACAGAGGAAGGCCTGGTGTTTGATTGATAGCCTTGTTTCTAGTAGCACAGGAAAAAAAACCACGTATGGCCTGCAGCCACGCCTCAGTCCACTGCTGTGCTCACCACCTGCTTAATCCAGATCGCTTTACCTACATACCCTACGTCAATAGCATGTCCGGGCGTCGGACGCAACGCGGGGGTGGTTCCTGCGTTCCCCGGCTCCTCTCCCTCCTCCGAGTAAAAAAAAACCAAATAAACTGACGCAAAATTAGGTGCATACCCTCAGTTCCCTCTGGTAGCGAGGCCGCATCCCGTCTAGCGTGGAGTCGAACGCAGCTCAATTGTTTCGGACGCGCCGTCCAGCTGTGGCGCCAGCCTCTGCAATTCGTTGGTCCGAGGGGAGAATTCAATTTACGGTTCCGTGCATGGCGGCTAACGCAGGTACAGTATTCGATCTTGGACGAACGTCTAACCGAACACCCACCGTCCGTTATTCCGCGAACTTCAAACTCGAGATGGCTATAATTACTTGAGTTTTTTGCTAATTTCTTAAAAATACGGGTGGGGCAAGTAAGGGGGGGAATGGCCTGTTTCGACAGCCCTTTCGAGACGGCGATGCTCGTTTTAGGTGTATTTACTAAACTATTCTGTATGTTCGCGAGGCGCTGCCAATTATAGGTATTTAGTTTTGCCCTCAGGCGAACGCAGGTACACTTTTACGCACACTCCGCTCACCGCATCTTCACGCTATTCCGATATCATGCTGCTGCTGCACGTATCAGCCAGACCGTTACCAATGCCCGATCGCGTGATACGGGAAAGATCACAGCATGGTACGAGCATTCAGACGAGACCATTGCAGAGATAAAAAGCGAAATAACTAGGTACAATTAAAAAAAACAGAACAAAATCGAACATCATACAATCCCCTCAGACGGCAGTGATATGACTCAATTTCCGGTAAATTATGGACAACCGAACCAGTAAACAAGACCAGCTCTCAAAAGGAGGTAATCCCAGGGTTAGGGTTAAGCACAGCACAGCCCCACAGTTGCTTTGTCTCATACGCACTCAACCTACCTGAATGCAGTTCGCACCTTCATGATCTTACACTTATCACCCACTATCGAGAAATCCTATGTACTGCACAACCAGCGCGATCCTGCGCGGACAACAATGGCAATCTACTGTAGTTCTACTGTTTCCGCCCAAGTTTCACTAGCCGCTGCATCAGCAGCTGGCATCATCACTCTCAGCCGCGATAATCTACTCCATTCAAGATGAAATAAACCAACAGTACAACAAACGCCGTTTCCCTCCCTCCAGTTGGGGTGTTCGGAGCGGTTATTCAGACGGAACATGTATAGGTTTGTAACGACCGCTCACGGTTGATAAACAGTCACAGAATAGTTTACGCGTTTTAAGTGCAATGTTTCAGAGTCCGAACTCATTACTGGAATTAATCAATTAAACTCTTTAATGCTATGGTGATCTCCCGGGAAGTGCCGATACGGACATGATTACCTGGGTAAGTGTCAAAATTAAGCCGTGCGAATAAGCTTCGTGAGGGTGTATACAACCCCGCAGTACTGCTACAGGAGTCTCGTCCGGTGCAATT
This sequence comes from Paragyromitra xinjiangensis, assembly GCA_038503065.1. Classification (NCBI taxonomy): domain Eukaryota; kingdom Fungi; phylum Ascomycota; class Pezizomycetes; order Pezizales; family Discinaceae; genus Paragyromitra; species Paragyromitra xinjiangensis. Next base: position 1,605,674 of record JBCAMK010000016.1, on the reverse strand, counting down.
CCTAGTTTTGTTAAGCTTACTCTTCGCCGGGTTGACTGGTTCGGTCTCTCGCGTACCGGTCAGCGGTGGTGGGGGATTATCTGACGACCTTATTGTCGTATCATGTATCGCACGGTGTACCTTAGGTCGGAGTTAACCTGTTGTACAACCGAGATATGTAGAGCTAAATCATTGATGCCACCGGGGCACGGAATAACTAGCTGCCGTGATCGCGCTAATGCGGCAAAGAAGACGAGGCGCTCAGCCATTGATCTACGGTGGCGGTCGCTCTAGAGCGTCCTTGTCCGGCTCGCCTGGGCTAGATGGTAGTGAGACAGATCTAGAAGTCGTAGCGAAGGTCTGTGGTACAGGTCTGGTGCTGTTGATGGGCTTGACCGTGCGCGCTGTACAGGGGTTGTGCATTGTAGCAGGTTGATTCAGATTGGTGCAGTGAGGTAGTAAGGGGAATTGTATATGCGATGGATGTAGAGTTCAGGACATGGTCATTTGATCGTGGATTCCGCTGCTTGTCGATCTTTTGGGTAGCGGTTGAGGAAGGTGATGCAGGTCTTGGACGCTTGGCGATGTTGCTGGTGGCCAGAACGAGTGAAGGATTGCGATTGAGCGGTGGGAAGTGCATCTGTGTTGAGTGGGGTTGTAGGCGTGCATATGTGAGAATGCGGGCAGCTGGGAAAAGTGGTAGGCTGAAAAGATCATTGGTGGTGTTTGGTGTCGAGTGACGGGTGGTGATACGAACCGGCTCGCGGATGTATTGAGAATTACCTCCGGATCAATGGGTACTTTCGCTAGCCACGATGTTGCGTTCTAGCAGGTTCGAGTTAGTCGCTCTATGGAGATTTCGAAGAGCTATCTCGTGTTTTTTCGTGGTTCGTGTGTTGGGGCTTTTGGTCTGTTTTTTAGTCTTTAGTATGTATGCAGTGAGATATCCAGGCACTGATGTACTGCGCTCGCTGGTAGATAGATATTCCACTAGGACTATTGTTTGGGAACGGGGCCCCAGGGTTAGTATGAAGTCCTGATAGCATGTATAGTTTTCTGCTGGTGAATTGAAGCGAGAAGGGTTGTCTTGAATAGTAGTAAACCAAATTAGTATTAGCGTGTTTTGTGTTTATGGACCTAACATTGGCCAGTAGCTTGGTTTTAGAAATTGAACATCTATTCTTTAGTCCGCTATATTACTACACTTAGTCTATTTACAATGCCACTAAACCCTAGTCTCGATTCCAGACTTTTTGGAAAATCGCTATTTAACTTTGGTGGTTGACATGATTGTGCAGGGAGAATACAGATTTCGAACGTCAAATATCGAAAAAAATCTGGACGACCGAAATGTATGGCACAAGACTACCTGTGACATCTCGGCTCCCGTTTCTATCCCGGTCTCATTAGGTACATTCGTCTATTTAGAAAATTTTTATTGATAGATGGAGGGTAAAGTGCCATATGTACGCACGCCGCTACGCATATTTGAGGGATTAAGTAATGATGGTTTATATGATAATCGGAACCGATGGGGGCAATTCGGCCAAGCTCAAGTCCACCGAAAGCTTGTTAATGGGCTGACTCAATATTGGGAAAGTAAAGCTGGTGATGGTGGGGTGCGGAATTAACTTGATAGTAAGGTTGCAATGAAAGCTTAAGACAAACTAGGGCGTCAACTCGTATCTTGCTACCCTTCATGTATTATGTCACAATATTGAACGAGAAATTGATCTACTGTCTATCTACATGCAACATCATGAGAAGCTCGTAGAAACGTATCCGACATATGCACTTACCGAGTTCACACCTTTCCCCACTCATTTCTTCCATCATGCGTTACCCCAAAATACAAGCCTTCATACATGTAGTTTACACTATCGGGGAATCTAGGAGTGACAAAAATCGCACTTGCACGGTACATGACCACCTAGCCACATGACCACCCAACCCCATAAAACACCAAAGTCCAGATCTTACAAATATCTCTTATACATATGTATTCTTCCGCTTCCTAAAAGAAACCCAATCAGCATTAATCCCATTCTCGCAACTGACCACCTAGTTTCCGGGGGTTTGAAGTGAATAGGGTCTATAAGATGTGACGATTGCGCGGTAAGAAGGGATCTGCTGTGGACAAATTGTTCCTAGACTTACATTGGTATTCCCAAAACCAATTTCTATACGCTTCCGCCGTGGCTCGGAAGCTTACTACGGCTTGATAACCCTTAGATTCTCCTGGTCCTCTTGACTGGCCAACTCTGGAGCTTTCAGCGCTTCGTTGTCTAGTGTCGTGAGGCTGGTGGTTTTCTCCTGTAGTAGCTTCACTATCTCTGGAAGATTCTTCGAGGAAGCAAGATGTAATGCTGTCCGCCCTTCATTGTCTTGTGTTGTGATTTCGGTGGTCTTCTCTAGCAGTAGCTTCACCACCTTCACACGATACTCGAAATTCCTGAAATTCCCGAAATCCCCGGAACCCTGGAAATCCAGGAAATCCCAGGAATCCCCGGTATCCCCGATATTATCGATAGCAAGATGCAGTGCTGTCCGCCCTTGATTGTCTTGTGTTGTGATGTTGGTGGTCTTCTCTAGCAGCAGCTTCACTACATCCACAGAGCCTCTTGAGAGAGCAAGGTGCAGTGCTGTCCGCCCTTGATTGTCTTGTGTTGTGATGTCGGTGGTCCTCTCTAGCAGCAGCTTCACCGCATCCACAAAACCACTTGAGGCAGCAAGATGCAGTGCTGTCTGCCCTTCATTGTCTTGTGTCGTGATGTCAGTGGTCTTCTCTAGCAGCAGTTTTACTACACCGGAGTCCATAGGACCACTTGAGGCAGCAAGATGCAGTGCTGTCCGCCCTTGGTTGTCTTGTGTTGTGATATCGGTGGTCTTCTCTAGCATCAGTTTCGCTGCATCCACAAAACCACTTGAGGCAGCAAGATGCAGTGCTGTCCGCCCTTCATTGTCTTGTGTCGTGATGTCAGTGGTCTTCTCTAGCAGCAGTTTTACTACACCGGAGTCCATAGAACCACTTGAGGCAGCAAGGTGCAGTGCTGTCCACCCTTGATTGTCTTGTGTTGTGATATCGGTGGTCTCCTCTAGCAGCAGCTTCACTACATCCGAGTCTACAGAGCGTCTGGAGAGAGCAAGGTGCAGTGCTGTCCGCCCTTGATTGTCTTGTGTTGTGATGTCGGTGGTCTTCTCTAGCAGCAGCTTCACCGCATCCACAAAACCACTTGAGGCAGCAAGATGCAGTGCCGTCTGCCCTTCATTGTCTTGTGTCGTGATGTCAGTGGTCTTCTCTAGCAGCAGTTTTACTACACCGGAGTCCATAGAACCACTTGAGGCAGCAAGATGCAGTGCTGTCTGCCCTTCATTGTCTTGTGTCGTGATGTCGGTGGTCTTCTCTAGCAGCAGCTTCACTACATCCACAGAGCCTCTTGAGGCAGCAAGATGCAGTGCTGTCTGCCCTTGATTGTCTTGTGTTGTGATGTCGGTGGTCTTCTCTAGCACCAGTTTCGCTGCATCTACAAAACCACTTGAGGCAGCAAGATGCAGTGCTGTCCGCCCTTGATTGTCTTGTGTTGTGATATCGGTGGTCTCCTCTAGCAGCAGCTTCACTACATCCGAGTCTACAGAGCGTCTGGAGACAACAAGATGCAGTGCTGTCTGCCCTCTATTGTCTTGTGTCGTGATATCGGTGGTCTTCTCCAGCAGCAGCTTCACTACATCCGAGTCTACAGAGTGTCTAGAGAGAGCAAGGTGCAGTGCTGTCCACCCTTGATTGTCTTGTGTTGTGATGTCGGTGGTCCTCTCTAGCAGCAGCTTCACTACATCCACAGAGCCTCTTGAGGCAGCAAGATGCAGTGCCGTCTGCCCTTCATTGTCTTGTGTCGTGATGTCAGTGGTCTTCTCTAGCAGCAGTTTTACTACACCGGAGTCCATAGAACCACGGGAGACAGCAAGATGCAGTGCTGTCCGCCATTCATTGTCTTGAGTTGTGATGTCGGTGACTTTCTCTAGCAGCAAATTCACCACCTCCACAGAGCTACTCGAGGCAGCAATATGCAGTGCCGTCTGTCCTGATTCATCTTGTGCCATGTAATCTGCGCCCCTTTCAAGCAAGAATCCCACCACTTCCCCAAGACCCTCACTGGCAGCAACATGCAAAGCTGTCCGCCCATCCCGACCTCTTTTCGTGATGTCGGTTGTTCCTTCTAGCATTGTTACTATTCCATTGTGGTTTTTTTCACTCGCTAGCCGCAATGCTGTTCTCCCCCTCGAATCTAAAACTGAGACATCGGCTCCATTTTCTAGCAACAACCTCACCACCTTTTCGTAGCCTTTGAATGCAGCTATGTGCAATGCTGTCTGTGCTTCGCTGTCTTGTGCTGAAATGTCGGTGCCTTTGGCCAGCAATAGTTTCACGACCTTGAAGTTTCCATCGACATCCTCAAGATCATTCATGATAGCTATATGCAATGCTGTTTGTCCATTTTTATTCCGTGTTGTGATGTCGATGGTTTTCTCCGACAATCGTGCCACAACTTTGTTGTGGCTCCACAAGCAGGCTATATGCAACGGCGTATCTCCGTTCTGGTCTTGGGTCGTGATGTCGGTGGTATTCTCTAGCAATAGCTCTACGACCCTCTCAAAACCTCTCTCGGTAGCCAGGTGCAGTGGTATCTGCTCATGTTCGTCCTTTATTGTGGTGTCCGCCTTTTTTTCCAGCAACAGCTTTACTATCTTTTCGTTCCCTAACCAGCTAGCATCATGCAATGCCGTCCATCCTCGACTATCTCGCGTTGCGGTTTCGGTGGCCCGTTTCAGAAGCATCTCCACCACCTCTACTTTACCAGTTAAGACGGCGTGATGCAGAGCGGTTTGTTGATCGTTGTTCTGTGCCGTGACGTTGACGCCTTTCCCTAAAAGGAGCTCTACCAACTTCGAATTTTCGCTTTGTGTTGCTTTCATTAAGGCAGTTTCTCCGTCTCCGTCAATTTCGATTAGACTTGCTTCCTCTGCCAACAACTCACGTACTTGCACTAGGTCGCCGAGCTCCGCCGCATTGATTAACATGACACCCAACTCTGAACGGCTCTTATTTGGCCATTGTTGAAAATCGTTGATAATTTCTTTCCACGCTTCAGTTTCGTAGTTGATTCTAGCATGATTGGTGGCTCGCAAGGGTAGCTTGTTGAATGGATGATCATCACGAATAATCTTTGGGATGTCCCGGAGCCAGCCCCTCCAACTCGTAGGCCTCTTGGTGTGCAAGTTGGGGATCAATGAGCCAATACTAGACCGCTTTAGGAATTCTTGTCGTCTCTTAACGTTCTTCTCTTTAAACATGGAATATATTCCATAAAATCCAGACAGAAGAGTGACACCGGTCAAAACAATCGGCGTATTTTGCCCCCAGCTCCTCACATCCTCAGCTCCCTGAGAGTGATAGATTGCTAAAATCAACTCGATATTGATTATGGAGGCGATAGAAAGGGGAATCAACTCTTGATACTTGGTGAATGTAGTCGCTGGGATCGAATCGTACACAGTCTTGGGGATGGTGATCCTGGTATTTTTGTCGTCCCTTTCAGATTTCTCGGCTGCGTCGTAGTAACTCATATTCCAAAGGCAAAGCCAACTACTATGGGCAAATTCTATGCATTTCAACACGAAGTAAAACCAGAAGCTCCATGATGTGCCGCTGCAAGTGCCCACCCAACCCCACCAGTACGCTTGAAAGCACGGACACGAGTTTCCCTCCTCCCCAGGGGTTTCCCTCGAACTACCAGTAGGCAGCTTTGCCATGGTATACGCGAGGACAACTAGGGCGAAAGATTTCACCAAGAATCCCACTCGGATCAGCTGGCGTGCAGCTAGGCATTCTTTCATAGAAAATGTGATTGAAGTGATTGATGTCAGGCAATCGAGAATCATAGCGCCAACCAGTTTGTCCACTACAGTTATTCTCATGAGAATGAGATTCAAGCCGTAGTAAACTTGAGCTCCAAGTAACGTAACGCAGATAGTCTTGATTCCGGTCTCTTCGGCATGGAAGTGACCGAGGACTGCTATTAACGCGACCAGGCCTCCGGGGACCCAAAGGCTAATCCGAACACCTAGCCCAGAAATATCGGGATTGAGGGACATGCAAGAATCGAGGGGTGTGGTAGTGCGCCAGAATAGTAGTGTCATAACAAGGACGCTCATTGACAGTATAGACCAGGTAACTTTTGCAGTATGCAGGGTCAGGTTCCGATGAAGGAGATTGAAATCCTTGGCAAGCTGCAGCTGCTGGCAAATCGGCTCAGGGAGCTTTAACCCGAATCTTGATATCCCCAAGGTTTTCTTGTATTCGGCAACATATGGTATGGCAGTGAAGATGATACCGAGAGACGTAAGGATATAGAGAGCAATGGTTGCGGAGGGTGTTTCGTTTTCGGTATCGGTGGGCCTGGTGTTGGAAGCGGAAACGCTAGAAGGTAGCGAACCAAACACCAAGACAATAGAAAATGGAGTCAAGCGACCACAGCCGTTCCTTAAGCTCCTAAAGAGACGACGCTAGACGACCCAAGGCACTGTTAGTAGGTACAGAGACGTTCGCTCGTTGATTGTCCAGAGGGGCCCACCACAAGATACGAGGTATATAAGAGCGTATAGCTATCTTTGCTAGTAGTCGCCAGAGTTTTCCGGGGAAAGAGCTGGAATGTATCACATTAGTGGGGATATGCCTATGGGTTGATCCTAGAATTCGAACGCTAACCACTCACATAAAGATATGATGAATATGAGAACACATGAACATCCCCTTGAACCGTTACCGGGTTACCGTAGAAGGGAAGCTAGAGAGGGTAAGATAAATAAGGGTACATGTATATTAATGATCTGATCTAGGTTACTTACACCTATGCGCGGGAGATATGAGGGTGTGTGAGTGTCTTTGTGGGCTACTAGGGTGTCATCCTGGCCGGGGAACTGGGCCGCTCAGAGCAATGTTAGTATATAGATGTGAACATATTTTCAAGCCGACCTTGTAAAGTCCTTTGGAAGGGTACAGACATCTTCGCGAGCAGTTGAGAGGTCCTGAGCTCGAGCCTCACTTCCAATCCCGTCTTTCTTGGAAACCATCGCTACACGAATAGAATAAACGGAGATGATGTGGCCTAGAAGTAAGAGTAAACCAAAGGTGCTAGTTTTTGAGGTATTGATAAGATGATGAAATCCTAGAGTAATGTATTTACGGTTGAATAGGGTTTTTTCAGCCGCAAGGCTGTGACAGCTGGATGGCGGTAGTTGGCTGTAGGAAACGCATCTATCTCGGGTCAGGGCTAGGGTTATCCTTCGGCAAAGCATAAAATGTATTGAAGTCGTCTTTTTTTGGGGGAAATATTTAGGTCTATCGTCAAAAGTTGTTGCTTTCCTCCAATACCTACATGTAGTTTGTATTAGTTTCTCGGGTATTATTATTACATGTATGCCTTACAATATCAATCAGCCTGACGGCAGGTTTTCATGTGTACGCTATGCAACAGAGCACCTTTGAAACCCCTGAGCAAAAACCTTAAAATTCGAGCACCTGCTTAATTAAATTTAGGCCCAAGGTGCTAGTGTTGCATCATCGAATATCACTCGGTAGTGTCTCCTGGCCATGCCTGAATCAGTCCCGTATGAAGAAGTTTCTCTAACACCTTCGACTTCTCCCGCGTCTCCGATGATCCACCTCAGTTACAGAAAAGACCTCTCCCAAGAGTAGGACGATCAAAGATCAAAGCTGTAGGAAATCGGTGGTGCTATTAATATTCTGTTCGGCTCTGGATATACGTAACGATACCTACATGTGTTATGCTACTCACTAACCATCAAGATTAAGAATTGAAACGAATTAAGATTAAAAATTTGCCATCAGCTTGGTCCTTAATTTATCTGTACGCGAGACTCGGTGGGTGAGCAGAGACTGCAGTGGTGGGTTGCTTTCCTAAATGATGGGGTCGCACTGGTACTAACAGTCGAGATAGTTTTCTGCCGAACCAAGTTTTTGGTGTAACGTAGCACTTATTTGTGACCTTCATTGTTGTCTGCCGGGAGGCTGATTTATTACGCCTAGAAACAACCTTGCCAAGCCCTAGGTCCACAAGATCGAGAAGCAACTAATTATAAGATGAGGATGCTTGATAATAAATAGAATAGAAAAAACAATGTTCTTCACTCGTTAGGTGCAATCCCATCTCGGCTACTCTATGGCTCAAGCTATCGGGTGGTAGCTGTTGTATGTAATATGCTTTCGTGGATGTTGTAGACTAGTGGGTACTAGTCCACTTTGTTGCTAGCTCGGTTTCCTTTGCTACTTATAGCTTGCAATTGTTTCTTTTGACTTCATCTCCTGTTTAACATCACAGACAATACAATCGGTTCCCCCTTCTGTTCATTCCATTCCCTTCTTTTGACAGTAGCCATACTTCAGGTTGCAGTGTTGGTGACAATGATCACGTGACACTTCGACATCCAACCATATTTTCGCCTAGTTATGGGTAGACTCGTGCTTAGCCCTTTGCACGCAGCTTGGAAGTAGGAGATGTGAATAAGCTTAAACTGTGTATGGGTTAATATTTACATACTGTTTGCTGCGCATGCTTTAGCTGGAGACGGAAACTAGCTTCCGAAAAAATCCTGGATATATCCTGATACATTGAGAAAAATGTGTTGTTACTTCAAGAGCATTACGAGACTAATGTCTTGTTTGAACGTGGGTTCGAATGTGTGTAGATAAGATACATGCGCTCATCCGCAGGGCGTGTATGGAGGATTGGGGCTGAAATATAGATCATAGGTTAACTGTATTTTCAATTGTAGCTCTTGTGGTAATCGCGTGCACCTGACTTCGTTACATGTACTTATCGCCGCTCGCGTCGATTTCACCATCCCGCCTCTCCCATAGCTCGCAAATCTTGCTCCCACTTCGTCTTCGGCATCTCTTCCTACACCCATCTAGACTTCTGGCTTTCAGACCCAGCGCTTTATGGTGATTATCCACCTCAGCATGTGATTGGAAAGCCACGTGATATCGGCGGACTGGTAGATAAGAAATACACACGATATCTGGCCCATCAATATTTTTAGATACCTCTAATCCTCCTATACACTGTGCTTTTTCAGGTCCTGCATGGCTGTCGGGAGCCATCTGCTTGGCAGCGACGGTGATCTACGGCCATACGCGCAAAACTACGGGGGTAATCGCAATGCCCACCCGAATGCGACGGGAGGGATATCGCCGATGTCGGGGCTGAAAACACTGTGTTTTCCCTGATATTGGCTATGCTATTCTTGGAAGTGTACACGATCTCCGCTGGCAGGCACACGGTACTCAACAGGAACAAAGGTGCAGCAACAATTGCTCGCGCGAACATTTCTCTAGCTAGCTATCTATTAAGGCTACTCGAATGCCACTGGTGTTCTAACACAGATAATGTTGGATTGGAGATCATCCGTGTAACGGACGCCTAATTGTGACGTATTTACCGAAAAACGGTACTGGGGCAATGGTAGGTGGTCTATGCAGCTCGAAACTCAGATGCCTTTGAAAAGTGGGTCATAATCATGACATAATGTAGTAACTTACTAGTACGATCGTTTCGGGATTCAGGAGATATTGCAAATAGCAACCCTGTGCTGATGGGGGTAGGGGTGGAGTCGGGGAAAACAGCAGGCCAAAAGCTTGGGCTTGGTAATTTAGAGATCGTTGAACGGGCTGATCTCAAGGATAAAAGCACGCTTTCTTCAACTTTATTCTAGCTACGCCCCCCATACCGTGATGGGTCATAAGCGGCCTGTTAGAAACTCGGACCAAATACTCATGATTGAGAAGATCTGGCGCACTAATGGGTGGAATGTAGGCTAACAGATTATGACGAAAGTTCATAATGGCTTATACTATCCTCGATCGGCCAAATACCAGGATCAGCCAAATACCGGAACACAAATTCTAGTGGAAAAACTTGCTTCAATCCGGTAGAGTAACCAATCTTCGGCCAATTAGAAACAGGATCAGACATTCCTGGTATTTAGCTGATCGAAGATAGTAGTTAACTCAAAGATAAGCTAGACCTTGCACGCAACTTCCCGAAGTCGGAATAAACTAAATACGGATCTATGACATCGATGGAGAGCGTCAAAGGCCCCATTCAGTTCATGGGAAAATTTGAAAACAAGGAAATAATATATAGCTGGCTATGGATTACGGCAATTTAGAAGATACCACGAAATTTGATATATGGGGAGGAATTTTGCGGGAGCACTGTATATGTGCAGAAGGGCATAGCTCGAAGAGTTTTCTGTAGCGTCAAGGGCCCGGGGGAAATGGTGGAACACCGCTCTCAGTTCTTAACCAATGTTTCAACTTCAGCCCCACAAGAGAAACATGCCTCCGGGCCTGGGCCTAGATTTCTCCATGAGCAGACTCATCGACATTGATAAAGTTGTCTATGTTATCGTCAAGATCTCATCCAGCTGGCGCTCAATTAACGTCGTACTGGAAGGTAATTCGTTTGGAGAAAATTTCGTATTTAACTAATTGAGCGACTTTAAATGGAGGTTTTACCCGAGTGGCGTCAGAGAACGACAGTTGCAGAGAAACAATTGAGCCTTGCAGCTGCAAAACCTGAATCACGCAAGGCGTCAATGCAGCATAAGGCTGGCATTAATACGTGACTGAGCGGTAGTGTAAGTTCTACATAAGGATGGGATTACCGTAGGGACGCGAGAGAACAGCCCGGGCGGATGTTCGAATGCTGGTCAGAGTGGCGCCAGCAAAAATTGCCCGTTTCTATCTGTACCAAACTCCTGATCGGCCAAAACTAGTCAAAAATTGACCAGCATTCGAACATCCGCCCGGACTGTTCTCTCGCGTCCCTACGGTAGCGCAATCACAATTTTCTTGTGAGACATGCAGCTTTAAAGCCCTCGAGTGACACAGTGACATTGCCTTTATAACTTAGCCACAGTACAGAATCGATCAACCCGCAGTTTGCACGCCCCTTGTGGCGAGCACCAATTAGAATGCGTATGATGTTTAGGTATTTTTGGTTCCATACAGCTCTCTACTGAGAAAACTGATAAGATATATCGAATCTAAGCTCGATGTTTGACCTAACACGACTATTCTTAATCTCATAGAACAGAACTGCAATTGCACCCCACCCGCATTAATTGGGGTGATATTGATGATGTTTCCAATTGCTCATGGGTGATCTCAAAGCCCGCTGCAATCTTACACCACATAATAACCTTTGGGTTCTGGTTGGTGATCGGCTGGGAGGCGTGCTCGGCACGAGCGTAACTTTTCTAAGTTGTGGAAGGATTTTTGTTTATTCGCCCCTCGCGACTCTTGTTACCATGGCGAATTAAGATCAAAACTTGTTTATTTTCGATGTAGACTCATGCCGTTCGGTCATCTTATGCTAGAGCCTTGTTTACGAAAATTAAAGGACCCAAGAAACTTGTCATATTTGGAATCATCTTGTTTTGCAAAACACTAGAGTAGTGAAGGTTCAACGAGACAGAGAGTATAACGAGGCTTAACAGTCTTGGCTGACAAACTAATCTCCCTTTTGTAGCAAAATTTTCGATTTGTTACCCAAGCCTCGTTATACATATACCCCACACCATTGTCCCCTCCGCTCTGATAGTATGGATTGGAGAAGTGTAAATAGAGACTTTGTGCTTTCAAGCCAGCCCTAGCTTTTGACCAATCAGAAGCTGATCGGCATCAAATCGTAAGAAACCGGGGCTGGATCTGTTTGCACAAAGTCTTTACTCGAGGCAGGCGTGAGGAACCCGAAAATTTCTTTTGCTGGTAAGGTTTTTTGATTCGCTCTCCCTAGCCACATTGTCGGGCTGATCATGATTGGTCGACTTCTGCTTGCGTTTCCGGGTTCTTTGCGCCTGCCCCGAGTAAAGTGGTTTTGTTAATTGCAGGATGATAAATCCGCACGCGATTGGGGTAGTGCGCATTTGCGTGCTGGGCAAGTAAAAAGTAAATGCTACGCCTTCACAGGAAATTCGGTGTATGGGTCGCCCACTCACTTTTACGATGATCAGTTGGGATGATAATCATCCGTGAGGCTGTTTCACTAGGGTGCTGAGGGCCAATGATCGTGTTGCATCAAAAGCCCATCTTAAATACGAGATACACGGGGGTGCGTTTGCCATGTAGGTTGCAAGTCTCGGAAGTGTGTTAAGTGACTCGGAGAGCAAGGATCTAAACCCTAGGAGAGAGCTGAAGATCTTGGGGCTGATCATGGATATTCTCTTTACCTCCCAAAACTTGTTTAAATTTTGGGTGAGGGGTATATTTCTTTTGGACGCGGCGGGCGACGGGTGTGGCTACGCGTTCCTCTTGGGATTACCTATCCTAAGGCTACCTTTCTTGCAGATATAAGTAATATCGAGATTCCTTAGTATATTCATGAATCCCTAGTTCAAGTCGACAATCGCAGCCTGAGGCAAAATTAAAACTATCCAAAAACCTTCTAAAACGAAAATATCGGTAATATGGCTCAGGTTTCTTCAGAGTGTGTGGTATGCTCTGCCAGTTCTCACCACCGAAATCTTAGTTGGTGCAGTGTCTGCTCGGCTGTGTATTGTGATACCTGTTGGATAACCGCCCAATTCCTTCACAGACCAGACAACCTACGATCGGCCGAGCATGAGAAGACCGGTTTGGTTATGGCCGAGTTCGTTTGCTCTATGTTGAACCCTGCAGAGGGTAAAGAGGAGCAAGAACAACTGCATGAAAAAAGCCAGCATAGCAAATGGTTCGTGATCCATGAAGATGAGGGTCCCGGTAAAGGTGGTTTCTGTGATTTTGGCCGCTTCTCTCAGCTCGCCGGTGGGTCGTCGGTGGATCCCGGAAAGCATTTCCCGTGCTTGATCTCTTTTATAGGAGATACTGGTGCCGGGAAGAGTGCTATAATCAACGGATTGCTAAAGGTACACCCCTTGCTTTGTATCACCTGCTTTTGCTCACAGATGTTTAGTTGCAGAGGAATGGCCAGCGCGACGATTCCCCCGAGGACTTTGGGCCTGTTATTGGATCTAGTGCCCAACTGCACACTCCTACAAGTGATGGCGTTCATTTATTTGCTGACCCCGAAACTTATCACACTGTTCGTCCATTACTCTATGCGGATTGCGAAGGTCTCAAAGGAGGTAATGTCCAGCCTATCGCAGCAAAGCGTGTTAAGGATAAGCTTTTCCACGAGGTTAAAAAGGGGACTTGCTATATGGTACCAAGAATTATTAGGAAAGAGATGATTTATAAGAGCGAAGAGCAGAAAACACGCAAATGGGCAGTGGAGATACTTTATCCTAGAATCTTGTTCACGTTTTCCGATGTCGTGTGCCATGTCACCAGAAACTTTCGGTATGTGAAATTCTTATTCCACCAGCGAAGCGTAGTCTTAGTGACGTTAAGATTTTACGCATAATACTAAACCATAGATTGGATGAACTTTAATAACATTCTACAGGTCTGTTCAGGACCAAATTCAAACGATGCTTTCTTGGGCGGACGAGGTTTTCGGACATTCATTGAATCAACCTATGCTACCGTATGCCGTAATAGTGGTCAATGCGGTGGATTACAGCGGTGACAGGGAGGTGAGAATTGACCACTACAAGATGCTGTGAAAGTGATGTATTCTCTGGGAGATTGAAGTAACGTTTATCAAGGCTCGGGGCAGGTATATGGACTGGTGGAGTATCGATGCTACAACCTCGGATGCCCTGAATAACTGGAATATTTTGGTCAGTGAACGCAGCACCGGTCAGCTAGCTGATTTGGCGAAGAAATGGCGTAAAAAAGGCCAGAAGATCAATTCACTTTTAGACCTTATTCTGTGTTACCACAGCGGTTTTAGCATAATATGCATACCAGCTGCGAGATCATCCCCACCGTCGCTTATCAAAAAACAATACGAGAGGCTATATTCCGAGCTCCAATTAGCATCTAATAAATCTAGCGAATGGAAAAAGTCTTTAGGGTTTTTTATGTCTGCTGAGGAGCTAGAATACTATCTCGAGTTTGCCGTCGATCATTTCCTGAATAATCTTACGGTTCCGTTCAACTTCTTGTCGGCTGCTTGTTTATATCATCCGATCCCCAAGACCTTCAAAAGCCATATCATTAGACTTGCACTCTACTTTATGAGCTGCCATCCTGATGACAGTGGAAACGAGATCTTCCAGCGGGTAGCACCATTAGTAGCATCTAGCATTTTCTTGGATTCGCATCGTCAGCGCTATCCCGGCAGAGGTAAGTTAGCTAGTTTCATCCCCGAAAAAAAGTCTTCATGAGATGTTAGAGGCACTGAGCTCTCCTAACCTCTCTTTAATAGGTATCGTAGCGGATATACTCGAGAGATACGAAAAAAATTGTGTAGAAGCACAAGCAGAGTTTTACCAGAGACATTGGCCTTGTGAGAAGCTGGAGCCTGGAACCCAAATTCGTTGCGTGAATGTAACATTTGGTCACATCAAAGGACATCAAGACAGCAGTGGAAGGGTTTTCGAATCAGGGGATTTCTATTCCTCCTTTGGGTTGAATCCGAAAGCTGGAGAGCGGTACTTCCTGAACTTGGTTTGCCACCGATTGAGCGAGCTCATTCCATTGCTGGTGATATCAGCAGTGCATTCGAAACTTGGCGCTGAGGAGGAGACAGCTGCAGGAATTCATATGATGCACACTTTAGCTATGACCTGGGGATCTGGTCAGGATGAAAAGCAGCCGCCAGTGAGCCATACGACCTGTTTTTGCTGTTTGACCTCTACTCCAGAGCATATACTATCCTGTGGTCACATAATATGCGAACGCTGCTTGGAGAATTACTCGGAAGTATCAAGCGATAAGCTGTATCGTCGTCTCAAGATCTGCCCTCTCTGCAGGAAAACAGGGTTACTATGGGAAGCAAAAGTTAAGCCACCAACTGCGGGGCTGCGAGTTTTATCTTTGGATGGGTGAGTATAGTTGTTCCTATATTTGGCGAAGCAGGCTTGAAGTTGACCTATCTCCGTTCTCTTAGGGGTGGTATACGATCGATAGTACAATTAACAATCCTTAAACAATTGGAGCAAACAATTGGACTGGGTTTACCTATACAAGAGTTTTTCGACCTGGCCATAGGAACGAGGTAGGCCAAACCTTCATTAGTCACATCTTTCCATTTGTACTTTATCATGAGTGGTTCTGATTGATTTAACCTCTAGTGGTGGCGGAATAGTTGCTTTTGGGTTAGGTTTGGAAAACCAAAATATAGAGAAATTAACCGCTACGTTCAAAGGCTTGGCCTTGGAAGCTTTCAAGAAACGGAAGGTTATCGATTTCCCCTTTGTGGGCCCTATCGTCGCGATGTTCATGGGATACGGTAGTATCTATGAAACCCAACCCCTAATAAAAGCGCTGAAGTCAACATTCGGCGAGGAACCTCTGTTTGGAAATAAGCTTAAAGCTGGAAGACCCTCTAACCTAAAGATTGGAGTCATGGTAACGTCATCGAACAATCATGCATATCTTCTAGCAGATTACAATCGGCAAACTCCTGCACGCGAGGGTAAGCACATCTCTCATGCACCGTAGGGATATCTCGTCTGACAAGAGACAGACTTACCCTACTTCTTCTTTAGGGGGGAAACTGAGAGGTTTGAACTGAAATTATGGGAAACGTAATGAACCGCAAGCTTCGGGAACTTCCTGTCGGTTTACTGACTTTTAAGAAGACTTCGTGCCACATCAGCTGCTCCAAGCTACTTCACGTCATTCTTCCATGAAGCAACAAAAATGACTTTCAACGACGGTGGAATTAAGCACAACAACCCAGTATTCATTGCTGATAAGGAACGGAAGATTCTGTGGCCAAGTCTTGCTGGGCAAGATCCCGATATATTGCTATCTATCGGCACTGGTTTCAACTCTAGTACGAGAACCATCCCTAGCGACCCTGGACCAGAGTCAGAGCCTGGCATGAAAGGATACATAAAAAGAATTAGTAGGATAGCAATTGACGCCCTTCAGAGTACATTGGATTGCGAGAAGATATGGGCAAATTTCATTTCGAAGCTAGCGGGCAACGAAGAGCAGAATAAAAAATATGTGCGACTAAATCCGGATTTCGGATCCAATCTTCCAAAATTCTATAAAGTTAAACAGATGGATTATATACAGGAGAAAACGAGTGCATATCACTGGAGCTCGGGAACATATGAATCAATTGCAGACACATTAATCGCATCACTCTTCTACTTCGAAACGGACGAACAATTTGGGACTAAAGAGCTCGGGATTACTAGCTGGAAATACGAAGGTAATAACTTTATGCAAAAACTTCCCTTCTTCTCCCGAAACTTACTTCCTAAAGGTACGATCAAATGCCGACTTCGCCCCGAGACGATCCCCCTCAAAACGTTATGTGAGAGGTTATGTAATCGCGAAAAGGCAAGGTCCACCTTTTTGATAAGCGACGGTAGCCGGAGGGACAGAACAAATTTGAATTCAGAGCCTTTATACTCAGTGGCTAGTCGGGTCTCTGATGGGCTGCCGTTTGCACTCAAGGTCTCATTCACTATATATAATCATGACAGCAAAGCCGCCATCTATCTCTCACATCCGAGTGATCCCAAGAAAGATTCACTGATTAGCGGGTTTCCGCGGTGCCTACTCATTGATGATGCTATTGCCGAAGGTAAACCGAATGGCCCTCACTTAACCAACCGACACGATTAAAAGAGTGACTAATCCTAATCTAAAGGTCGCGGCCATTGGGGACCTATCTCCAACTCCTCGATTCCTGCAGTCTCGAGAGTGCGCCAAGAATATCGGATGAGGGATCAGGAGTAGGGACAAAACACTACGCACGCCGCAAGTGTTACGGAAGGGATATATATCGTGATGCTGAGGTACCCAAGTGTGGGCGCCA
The DNA here is from genome assembly GCA_038503065.1 of Paragyromitra xinjiangensis. Taxonomy (NCBI): domain Eukaryota; kingdom Fungi; phylum Ascomycota; class Pezizomycetes; order Pezizales; family Discinaceae; genus Paragyromitra; species Paragyromitra xinjiangensis. Next base: position 1,588,731 of record JBCAMK010000016.1, on the reverse strand, counting down.
TCTCATTTCCTAGAATCTTTCTTAGCGTTTCTTGGTGTTTTACTATTTATATATCTCGGCCGAGAGAAGACTCAATTTGATCCCTTGATCGTTATTTGATTCTCTATCAGGTACCGCCTGTGATATCTCCATATTCCCAACAGGTTTTTGTGAGTTAGGGATCAGGGAAATACTTTATCTCCGGTCCACCCGATGCCCTCTACACTAGAGCCTTCTGTCGGTGTTCAATTAGGAAGCCTATTTCAACAAGGCTGATAAGTATATAATATTCTAGTGCGCCGTGGTCAATTCTATGTTTCTGTCTAGCAATCTTTATCCCATTTGGGTCTGATTTAGCACTTTTTTCAGGCCATGTTCTAGGCTTGCTAGTACCGTTCCTCGAGTTACTACGGTGCTATGTGCAAGGCATAGTAGCCCCATGTCGTGGCTACAGCGTCATTAATAATGTTGGGGTGCACGTGACAGAATGACCAGAGCGTTCCGCAAGTTACTGCATCAAAGCAGCATTATTAGCATGATCTCGGAAAGGGTGGAAGTATGGTATTTGTTAGTCTCGTGCCCAGCCCATACTGCGCAGCTTGCTGCGCACCGTAGCAGCAGCTATAGGCAGTAGGGGATGGGAACGAGCCTAGGTATTTGTGATTAACCCGGAATCATAATACAAATCGATTGCTAGGATAGCTGCAGGGCATTGGTTGCCTGAACGACGTGTTCAATTGAATGGATCGTGCCTTAAGCTAGGCCTAATTAAGCTGATGATAGACATCCGTTGGAGCAAACGAGACATATCAGTAAGGACATATATCACTGCTTGGACACTTTCTGACACCCGAATCTTCTACCTTCCCAAAGCTTCAATTCTAATTTAATACAAACTATAGCCACGAACTCGAACGCTGGCGGGGAAACTGGTTCCAATTGAAAACCTTCCAACGCGATTCCTAACGAGCAGGTCTGCTTGATATCCATAATGGGGGTAAGATGCCTTATAAAAGCAAAGGGATAAAAGAAAACGCCACTTACAAGGAACAGAACTAGGACCTTAATGGTAGCCTACAAAACGACACAGATAGCACCTCGAAATTAAAACAATCTTGGTCAATTCTTAAATGATCTCCGGATATCTTTCAAACGTGAAGGTTCGATAAACATTAATCCAACACTCGAAGAACAACTATGTCTGCTGGACTTAGACGACTTGAGCGATGATGGCGACAAAATATCGACCAGCGATGTCAGGGGCGCAACTATTTTCTCATCAGACTTGCTAGAGGATCCCACTTACAATGCCATGTTACTCCAGTATGGGCTGCTAGGCAACTCGCTTCCATCTCATGGAGCCGCAGCCAAGTTACCGTTTAAAGCGGATCGCCGATTGTTTCTTAACACCAATATTCCCTGGTCAACTTTTATCTGTGGCGTTCAAGGGAGCGGAAAATCCCATACCATGTCCTGCCTTCTTGGTTAGTAATCGCAGAACCTCTTCTACCCAAGTACACATGTAGATGTACATTCTCACCTCAACGCAGAGAATTCCCTGGTTTCCAGCCGAACCCTAGGTGTATTGAAACGTCCGCTATCCGCTTTGATATTCTACTTCGGCCAGTATGCTTCTCTCTCGAACTTCCAACCTTGCGAAGCAGCATATCTATCATCTCCGAGCCCACAATTCCAAGGCCTTGGTTCCGCTCCATCAGTCAATGTGCTAGCTTCAGCATCAAACGCACACAATCTGAAAACCGCATATACTCAAATCCCCGGTGTCAAAGTCCGAGATTTGAAGCTAAAACCGGAGCACCTGAACGTTGGCTCAATGCTTGCGTTGATGTCAATCGACTAGTCACACTCATCTTCCTTATACATGGCTCAAGTAGTTAAGATTTTACGCAGAATGGCAGAAGACGCTACAGGAAGCTTTGATTTTAGGGATTTTAAAAGGCGTCTTGATGATGCCAATTTCACCGATATACAGAGGAGACCATTGAATCAGCGGATCGAGTTATTGGAGTCTTATTTGGATCTGGAAGATATGCCGAGTTGTTTCAACTTTGAGAGCGGCAGCATAACGATCGTTGATTTGAGTTGTCCTTTTATGGATGTGAATACAGCTTGTGTCTTGTTCAACATCTGCATGGGTGTATATTTGGAGAGTTCCGGCCCGGAAAACGGAAAAGTAGTTGCCGTTGATGAAGCCCACAAGGTACACATATCCACCGTGCTTGCCCCCCTCTAGCTGCTATAGCCGTTGTACTAATACAAAATGCATGTATAGTACCTGACCAACACCACAGGCTCTAAAGTTTTCACCGAGAGCATTCTCGGGGTTATCCGTCAACAGCGACATTACGGCGCCCGTATTATTATTTCCACACAAGAACCGACTATCTCGCCACGTTTAATCGATCTCTGCTCCATGGTCATAATACATCGATTCACTAGTCCGTCTTGGTTTGGTGTCCTCCAGAAGCACATACCCACTGAAGAGGAAAAAGAGGGGATTGTCCTTTTCGACCGGATCGTCAGCTTGAGAACTGGTGAGGCCTTGCTTTTTGCTCCTTTGGGGCTTGTTAGTCACTTTGATGCGGCATCAGCGAGATTGAATTCAAGCCTTTTGAGAGTTGAAGTGAGGAAACGGGTGACGTACGATGGTGGGAAATCAGTTGTTGCTTGTGATACCCCGGGAGAAAGATAAAGGGATAGAGGGGGGCATTCGGTAAAGGTGGAGGAAAGGATGCAGGGGGCTAGTGATCATAATGTAGGAAGTTGTCTTGGATTATCAGCTTGGTGTTTGAAGGATACATCTGCATTCTTTTATGTATTATCTCCTCCCATCCTGGGAATTTTGCGCATAAATGTAGTTTGTATAAACTAGACGAAAATTTAGAGTTACAAGTTACTCGGGAAAAACTACTTACTATGAGGATAACCTCTCAATCCCATGCCATCATAATTTCTCAGATATGAGTGTTCAACCAAGGATTTGTTCTTGTGGTAAGCATAAAGCAAAGCGCCTTTGAGCCCTTGATATTAGGCCTCGCGATTGACAGAGTTTCTGTATGTGTTCTGGCCCGTTTACCATGGATGTCCGTTTACAAAGTGGCCGGCATGCTTTACAAATGGGTTAGCCCATTTACAAATAGAGCAACTTTGTAGATGGGCTGGCCCACCTTCAAAGAGTGATCTAAACCTGACCCATATCCAAAGGCCATATCTGAAAACCGTCACAACCCTTCTCTTTTTTTACACCTATAATACTCAATAAATCTAACTAGCTATGATTCTCCTTTATTTTAATATTATTATTTTATATCAGCGAAATTATAGCTAGAGGTATATGAAAGTTTTTATGATGAATGGCTTTAGTGCAAGATTTCTAGATTTAATTTAACTGACCTTAGCAATAAGATTTTCTGGCTGTGAATTGATGCTGGCTTCAAGATCTTGAAGCCTCATGTTGGCACAGTCACATCTAAGCGAGCCCACACACACAAAAACACTTTGTATATGGGCCATCCACTAGTTGCTCCATTTGTAAACTGGCTGGCCTATTTGTGTACTGGCTGGCCTATTTACAAACGGGGTTTAATGACATACGGGCCGGAACATATGCTTTATCTCATTTTGGAATTACTTCGATCTAGAAACTACACACGATCGATCTTTTGAGCCAAAATTTACACAGCACTGGGTTATGATAGATTGCACGTGCTGGCAAGATTTTATCTTCTTGGCTGCCGTGAAATCGCATTAAGGCTGACTATAATTTTATTCCTCCTCACTACGACCTGCTCCCCCGACCCAATTCCCAAGCATCCAAAGTACCCTTTCCTTCCCTTATCCAGTGCAGTAGTAAAAAAAGTGAAACTTAAGGTTCTCTGATCCTTCATATCCCCTGAAAAATGAAAAAAATAGAAAAAAAACTGAATCGATCTTGGGTTCCTTATTTCGTTTAGCCGATCTATAGCTATAGTTGGATTTAAGTTGAGGGATGGCTATAGATATCAATACCTTAATTCGGCTGCACCACCGAGAGCTCTACCAAGTTCCCCTAGGCCTCTTCCTCTCACGCAGGAGTTTCGCGATTTCCGGATACCCAGCCGCAGCCGATAACGCTGCCTGCCCACTGCTATTTACAAGATTCACATTCACATCTTTCCTCGCGAGTAGCTGTCGAACAATTCCTTCCTGCCCACTCAATGTTGCTCTGTATAGAGGTGTCCACTGCGCTTCATCTTCGCTACGATTGACATCCAGCTCCTTCCGCGCAAGCAGCTGTTGAGCAATACCTTCGTGTCCGCCCCGTGCTGCGATGTATAATGGGGTACGTCCATCACTGTCCGCAAGGTTTATATCAATATCCTCCCTCTCGAGTAGTTGCCGGACAATTGCCCAATAGCCACTTAAAACTGCTCTGTAGAGTGGCGTCCACCCTTCATCTGCACTTCGATTCACATCTAGTTCCTCTCTCGCAAGTAACTGTTCGACAACTTTTCCATGCCCCTCTCGTGCTGCAATGTATAGCGGTGTTCTCCCACTACTGTCTGCAAGATTTACGTCAATGAAATTATTTACCAGCAGTTTTCAGACAATCCCTTCATGCCCGCTCAGCGCCGCTCTATATAACGGTGACCACTGTTCTTCATATTCACAGCGGTCCACGTCCAGTCCCTCTCTGGCGAGTAGATACTTAACAATTTCCTCATGTCCGTCTCGCGCTGCAATGTACAGCGGGGTCCGGCCAGTGCTGTCCGCAAGGTTCACGTCAATATCATCCCTCCCAAGTAGCTGCTGGACAATTTCCCCAAAACCACTTGAGACTGCTCTATATAATGGTGTCCACTGCGATTCGTCTTCGCTGCGATTCACATCTAGCTTCTCCCTCGCGAGTAGCTCCCCAACAACTTCTTCATGCCCCTCCCGTGCTGCAATGTATAGCGGTGTTCTCCCACTACTGTCTGCAAGGTTTACGTTAATGCCATCCTTTGCTAGCAATTTTCGGACAACCCCTTCATGCCCGCTCAGCGCCGCTCTATATAATGGTGACCACTGTTCTTCATATTCACAGCGGTTCGCATCCAGTCCCTCTCTGGCGAGTAGATACTTAACAATTTCCTCATGCCCGTCTCGTGCTGCAATATATAGTGGGGTCCGCCCAATAAAGTCCGCAAGGTTCACATCAACGTCAACCCTTGCCAGTATCTGTTGAACAATCCCTTCGTATCCGCTCATTACCGCTCTGTATAGTGGCGACCACTGCTCCTGACGTTCGCTGCGATTCGGGTCTAGATCTTTCCTTGCAAGTAGCTGTCGGACTACCGCTCCATACCCACCCCGTGCTGCCAGGTATAGGGGTGTCCGCCCGATACAGCCCCCAAGATTCACATCTACATCGTCTCTTGAGAGTAGTTGCTGAACCACCGTTTCATATCCACGGAGTGATGCAATGGCTAACGGGGCCCCATAGCATTCAGTCAGCTCGTTAGGATTTGTGTCCGGGTCCATCAGAAGCTGCTCGCTAATATCAGACAGCCCGTACCAACATGCTGATGCTAGCGGCGTGGATGATACATAAGCTGGGCCAGCTTTTTTCATCCATCTATCGAAAGCCAAGCCTGACGTAAAGAATTTTGTTTGCAAATCTAAGTGCTCGGATTTCCCATCTCTTGCGGATAGGCGAATGTGCACAGTCCAGTTCATAGCGGAATAGTCCGTAAAAGCATGTCCAACACTCTCCGGCGTTTCCAAACTCAGCAAAAGGTATGAAAGACAGGACTTCGCAAGAATACTGTGATTTAACTCAGGCGTAGGAAAGAAGAAGCTAGCAAGACTCTCATCACATTCGTCTCGCGCCCTGAGAAGGAATTCCTTCGCGGAAAAATGGACAAAATGAATTGTGTTATCGCCGATCGAGCCAGAAGGAAAAGCGTTTTTCCGAACCTCAATGAGCGATCCGCATAGCTGTAAAATCCGAAATCGGATGCATTCGTCATCGATAGGGTCCGGGATATTGTCACTTCGGAGAGTTTTATCGCCATCTTTAATCGCGAGAATGTGAAAAAGCTCTTTCACGGAGAGAGGCCGAGTAGCGAATAGCATCCATCGTAAGATCTCTCTCGCACGGTCTTGCTTCTCCTTGCTTAGGCTCGAAATCCTTTCGAGATCACGTTTGTATGCGTGATACAAGCCAGACGGCATCGAAGAAAGAGCGTCTCGAAGCTCACTAGTAGTCATTCCTGGTTCTAACCGATCGCCTTCAAGTCGAACCCAAAGAAACATTCCTTCACAGCTTGTCGAGAGCTGGTGACAAATTTTATCTCTGGCGGTTTTATTTTTGATTTTGATCGAATCCACGATCTTGTGCGCAAACGACTGAATATCTTGCAACGTGTCCTCAGGTAAGATAGCGTATTCGTTAAGTATGCGCGGAACGCCGCCAGCATTTGTAAGTCCGGATCTGATTGTGGGCTCGTCTCTGCTCATAATAAGGACTTTTGCTTTCGTAGATTCAATTGATAGCAGCAGGGACCCGAGAAAGCGTCCTATCTCCCCTGCTTGGCGTGCACGCTTTGTGGGATTGTAATCGAGGCATTCGTCAAATCCATCCACAACCAAGTAGCAACGCATATGACCAATGATCTCTGAGAACATTTGCCACAATAGTGACTCTACCAAATCTCCCCTTTTTAAACCTTCGATGACCTTTAAAGCATCCCGTCTCTCAGTTGCAAGCTGGAATATCCAGGAACGAAGGATAGAGAGCGGATTATTTTTGGTAACATCCTCATGTGTGCAGAAAAAGTAAGCCACTGGACAGGATGAGTGTTGCTTCAAAAACTCGACGATGCTTGCAGTCAAGAATGTCTTTCCCGTTCCTGGCCCTCCATGGATCCAGAGAACACCGGGTGTACCCGCACCTAGAATTGGCCCGCGCCAATCCAAAAACTCGTCTTTTCCAAAAATCCACGAGCAGGTATCTTTGTGCCGTCCACGTAATGCTTCATCATACTCCTCTTCCGTCGAAACCGCTTTTATCCATTTCAAGAGTTTTCTCCGTTTTTGATCTACAGAATATTAGCTCCCTCCATGAATTCGAAGATCTTAGCCATAGCAGAACATACCTTCAAGATATTGTTTCACCTCGCATTGGAAGCGCAATCGTTCCATCATTTCTTTCGCCCTATCTCTCGCTTCATCTATTCGTAGTCAGAAAAGACTTAGGGCTATATTTCCCAAGAATAGGGCATACCCTCCACGAATGATTTCATTTCATCCAATTTCCTAGCCACGTCCGCCACCACTTGCTCATTACCATCTGTTGGGGCGACGACAGCATACAGTTTTTCGACAAATGCGCCAAGATCTTCGACTAGAAGTTCGAACTTCTTTTCATCCTTGATCACCCAAGTGCATTTCCGGAAAAGTGACGTCTCCTTCTGAGTCCTAGCTGCGGCTTCTTGCACTCTAAGGCTTGCAATCTTCACCGTTATGCTAGAAGTAGGCTGCGTGGCCACTTTTAGCCCGTATTTCTTAGATAGCGTATCTCCGTCACCCCAAATATTTTCGATATTTGCTAGAATGTTATAAGCTGCGCTGCGGCTTCTGACATCATCTAAAGCGGGATGATGACTTCTCGCTCTCCCTCTGCCGTGCATAATGACCCCGACCTTCTCACCCCACTTCCTCAGAAGGAATTTTTCCGTTTCAAACAAGACGAGAATCTTTTGAGATTCCCTGCCAAAATTCCTTCCGGAATCGATCTGCTCCAACCCTTGGAGGCAAACACTATACAGGCCAGCCAACCCAATGATACCGACCGTAAATCCGATAGGCTCCATTGCTCAACCTAAAAAGAAGACAAGATTTTTCGACTAGGAGCCACGTTTAAGTGCTTCCTGCTTCGCAACCAGGACTGTCAGCTATGCTCTGTCCAAATTGGAAGAAACCACAAGGTGAGCGCACTGCTTGAGGAGTATCGTACTCTCTATTGTATAAGCTTAGTGAATCAAATAGCCTCGAACCCGACAAGCCGTGGTGATGGCTAGACCTCCGCGCGATCATCGCAACACCTCGATGCATTGATGTGGCGAAGTATACCAAGTCCCCCGCATGGGTCCATGATAAGAAAAACCAATGATTTTTTACACGTTAAACATTATATCATATAGGAGATAAGGGTATATCAGAGCCCTCTTTTCCGTTAAATAGATATTTTATGGAACAAGCCTCTTGCTTGACGAGACATCACTTATAACTCAAAAGCTATTTCTGTCCTCCCACATCTGTCACCTACTAGTTACTATCCTATTGTACTATTAAGTTACGTAAGCTGCTGGGAGTGCCGCTAACGGCTAACGGAGCACTTCATACGGCAGACGGCGTAACGGCATATGGGGAGAATTACCTGTCAGAAATCGTGTATATAGAGCCTGGGAGTCTCCTTGCAAAGCTCAGTCAATTAATGAAGTCTTGATCCCGTATACTGCAAGATAAGCCATGTACAAACATACGAGTGATAAACGGTGATCCGATGTTGAAATTCGCCCGCGTCAGTACAAAGCAGGCTAAACGTTTACAAAAAATCATATTTATCACTAGGAGTAAACGGATATTGAACAAAAAATGTCGAACAGGAAAAAAGAAGACCTTATCACAAAACTACATCCCCAACTATCCTATTCCTCCAGATATGAAACCACAAACTCCCAGAATTCAGCTCCACATACTAGCAAAAAACTCACGAACCATAGCCAAATGAACTCTTAAAATATCATCAATCTTAAACGCCCAAAGTCTTGCCCTTACTCTCCTCGAGTACTCGTAATACAGAGGCTTAAAACTTAAAGATTCAAGCGACCTATTATCACATAGTAAGACAAAGGTAGCAACCAAAGATCTCAAACTCAGACTCACGTTAGAACTCATTCCACAGGTTCATTATCCACATTTCTTCTCACTTCTTCGTCCCTTACAAGAGCCACTATTGCCCCATGGCTTTTCTCACTAGCCAACTGCTGCGCTGATTTCCCGTCAACATCTAAGACCGCGGTATCGGCGCCTCTCCGCAACAGCCGCTTCACAGCCGCCTCATGACCTTTATAGGCAGCAAGGTGTAGCGCAGTTCGTCCAACGATGTCTTTAGTCTCGATGTCGGTACCCCTTCTCAATAAAATCTCGACAACCGCTTCGTGGCCTTCGTGGGCGGCAAGATGCAACGCAACTCGCCCTTCAGTATCCTTAGTCGCTACGCCAACACCCTTTTCCAGCAAGAGCTCTACCATTTTCGTGTGACCTTCGTGGGCAGCAAGATGCAAGGCAGTTCGTCCGTCAAAATCCCCGGTCGCTACTCCAGTGCCTCTCTCAAACAAGAGATTCACCATTGTCTCATGGCCTTGTTGAGCGGCAAGATGTAACGCAGTCCGCCCATCGAAGTCTCTGGTGATGACTTCGGTGCCGCGCTCCAGCAAAAACTCTACCATTGCTTCATGACCCTGGTGAGCGGCAAGATGTAATGCTGTTCGCCCATTAGTATCGTTGGTCATGACATAAGTGCCTTCTCCTAACAGAAACTCCACCACCGTTTTATGGCCCTCATGAGCGGCGAGATGCAATGCAGTACGCCCTTCAGAATCGCCGGCTGCACCGTCGGCGCCTCGCTGCCATAAGAGTTCCACCATTTTTTCGTGACCTTCATGGGCAGCAAGATGCAGCGCAGTTCGCCCATTTGTATCCTTGGTATTGATTCTAGAACCTTTACTTAACAAAAGCTTCACCATTACCTCGTGGCCTTCATTGGTAGCAAGATGTAGTGGAGTCCGTCCGTCGGTATCTTTGGTATCGATCTCGGTGCCTCTTATCCACAACAGTCCAATCATTTCCCCGTGGCCTTCACGGGCAGCAAGATGCAACGCAGTCCGTCTATCGAAATCTCTGGCCGGTATTTTGGCGCCCCGTTCCAATAAAAGCTCTACCGTTACTTTGTGACCTCCACGAGCAGCAAGATGCAGTGCAGTCCGTCCATCGAAATCCCTCGCCATAACCTCAGTTCCTCTTTCCAGCAGAAGCTTCACTGTTGCTTGGTGGCCTTCGTGAGCAGCAAGATGCATTGCGGTTCGTCCGTCAATATCCTTAGTCGAGATATCGATGCCTCGTTCCCGCAAGAGCTCCACCATTGCCTCGTGGCCTCCATGAGCAGCGAGATGTAACGCTGTTCGTCCGTCGAAATCCCGGGTGGTGACTCTGGCACCCTTTTCAAGTAACAGTTTTACCGTAGCTTCGTGTCCTTGGTTGGCAGCAAGGTGCAACGCGGTCCGTCCACTACCATCCTTAGCTTTGATGTCGGCCCCTTCTCCCAGCAAGAGTTCTATCATTGCTTCGTGACCTTCACGGGCAGCAAGATGCAATGCAGTTTGTCCACTAGTATCTTCGCTCGTAATTTCGGCACCCTTTCTCAGCAACAGTTTCACCACCCCCTCGCAGCCGCTCATGGCAGCGACATGCAGTGCGGTAGATCCCCCTTCCTCTAACCTCGTCATAACATTGATACCCTTATCAAGCAATAGCTCCATAGCCCTCTCATGACCCTTCCCAGCAGCGAAATTCAAGGCGACTTTTACATCAATACCCCCATCTGCGACGTCAGCGCTTCTCTCAAGCAGCAGCTCAACCACATTTTCATGATTCCTCGTAGCAGCAAGATCCAAGGCGGTTTGGTTATTCGTGTCTAGGGTCTTGATTTCGGCGCCTCTATCCAGCAATAATCCCACGACCCTTTCATGGCCATTCAAGGCAGCGATGTGAAGTGCGGTCAATCCATCGTTGTCTTGCGCCGTGATATCTATGGCTTTGTCGAGCAGTAGCCCCATAACCGCTTCGTGACTCCCCGAGGCAGCAAGAGACAAGACGTTTCGTCCGTCAGCGTCCCTAGTTGAAATGTCGGCATCCTTCTCAAGTAGCAGTTCCACCACTCTCCCATGACCTCTCAACGCAGCTTCATGCAGCGCCGATCTGTTGTGCGAATGCTCCCGTGCCGAGATATCAGCACCGTGCTCTAGAAGTATTTCTACCACCTCTTTATGGCCTTCCATAGAAGCATAATGGAGTGCGCAGTATGCATGAGCGTCAGGTGTCCTGTACCTTATGTTGGCGCCTTTCTCCAACAGAATATTCACTACCTCTGCATGTCCATTCTTCGTTGCTTTTATCAAGGCAGTTTCCCCTTCACGGTCAACTTCGTTGACCATCGCTTTTTCCACAAGCAGGTTCCTCACCTGCATCACATCACCGAATCTCGCAGCATTGATCAACAGAGCACCCAGTTGCTTCGGAGTCCTATTGGGCCATCGTATATATTCTGGCTTAGCCTCCTCTATCCACGCCACAGCCTCGTGTTGAATCCTAGCGTGATTTGCCGACCGGAGGGGAAGCTTGCAAAACGGGTGGCTAGGGTGGGAATTTTCGAATGCCCGGAGGGCTCTAGTCCAGAATCTCCAGCGTCCAACAGCTCTTGTATGATAAAACAACGATCCGACATTGGAAGCCTCAAGAATTGCTTTCCTTCTCTCGACACTCCTCTCCTTGAACATCGACGAAAGTGCAATGCCCCAGCGGATAAGAACAGCAAAAGCAACACCAAACTGTAAGATTTGTCTCCCGCTATGCCACTCCTTAGGCCGTTGAACACGATAGCCATGGAGTGTTCGCTCGATGTTGATGATGGAGGTAAGAGAAATTATAATCCATTCCTGATACTTGGTCCATGTAGTGGCTGGAATAAGATCGTATACATTCGTAGGAATACGTCTAGGTGGTCTACCGTATATGCTTGTCGGAATGTAAATAGGGATATTTCCTCCTCTTGCGGATTTTTCTGCGGCGCCATAATAATCCACGTACCACCAACAGAGCCAGGAGTTGTGTATCCACGATGCGCATTTCAAGATGTAGTACAACCAGAAATTGAGCGGGACACCACGGCAGGTATTGATTGGACCCCACCAATATGCCTGAAGACACCAACATGAGAGGTCCGCAGTAGTTGTGGCAGGTAATTCCGTCATGATGAAGGCGAGAACACCCAGTGCGAAGAGCTGCGAGGCAGAACCGAACCGAACCATATATCGTGAAGCTAAACATTCCTTCGTGGAGAATACGATCGAAACAATCGATATCGAGGCATCGAGAATCATAGCCGCAATAAGCATGTCCAAAGCCATCATCTCGTTTCTCAGTACGAGAAGAGCTATGGTGTAGCAGGTTTGAGCAAAGATTAGAACCAGGCCGATCTCCCTCACCCCTGTCGGCTCCGCATGGAAATGACCGAGAACAGCCATCACTATAGCTACGCTTCCAGAAAGCCAAATGCTCGCTCGAATACCTATTCCCACAATATCGGTATTGATGGATAGCATCATGCAAGTGGATTCGGAGGCTGAGTTCCAGAACGACGATGACGCACCAACGGAGAAAACCGAAAGTACGATCCAGATAATGGTGACGATATTCAATCTCAAGGTCCGCGCAACGAAACAAGTGGTCCGCGGCTCTGTCGTCATGCGAGATTTGTAGGCAGTCACAAATTCAGAGAGATATAGAGAAATGATGGAGATGATGGAGATAGACAGCAAAGTCTTGAGGATAGATGTATCGGCGGCAGCCTGCTCGACGGGGCTGGCAGTAGCATAGGGAAACCAGGCCAACGAAGCCAACATGAGAATAGCCCAGAGTCGAACTTTCCAAGAACGGCCATTACCCCAACCCAAGTATTGAAACTAGATCATTCAAAAGTACTGTCAGCGGATACAAAGGCATTTGCGATCTGATAAAGTCACCTACCGTGAGAGGGGAGAGATCAGGATGCCTGTAGATACTCTCACGAGCCATGCGATTATAACCCCCATCTTCGTCGTTCTCAGAAGTCATTTTCGGTAGGATTCAGTAAATTTTTCGGTGCAATAACAGTAAATAAGCTGACAGGAAGCTCCGAAGTCGAATACCAGACAGTTGCTGGGGAATCTAGGTACTCAAGTACCAATGTATATAGTACAGCTCAGCCGTATGATCCTCCCTGGCCATGCATAAAGGTTGATGGCCTTAAACTCGGGGAAGGGTTAGGTGCCGTACGCATACTCCGTAGCGGGCCAGCGACGAGCCTGAGCCACATTTAGTGGCGGTGCCGCCTCAGAAGTCCTCAGCACAAAATATATCTAAAAGCCTTTCCGGTAGCTAAAATCTTGCATACATATTCCGCCCATATCTAACCGCCTAGTTGATTCGTTGAGGGTGTTATCATGAATTTTCAGCCAGTATCATTACAAAATTAAGATACATCTGCGTCATGAACTATCACTCAGTGCCTTCGGCGTTTGCATTGTTGGAGATGCTTCCTAATACGGGGCTTGGCCCTTCGGGATCGGAAATGATTGAGAGATAGGCACCCGAGCACACGGGCACTCGGGCACCCGAGAGAGTATTTAGATAGGGGCCGTATGCCCACCTAGCAAGCAAGCAATCAAGCCTTCTATTCCTCCCTACGTGCTCCCAATATTACAACATGTATTATTGAAAATACTAGGCAACCAGAGAGACAGCAACAGACCCACTGCCTACCCACCACTTACTTGTTTAATAGTTACTGAAAGCTTGTGTGCCTAAGTCTCACTCTCCCTTCCGAAGCCACCCTGTATTAGGAAGTCCTCCAGCATGTTCTTGAGGAGCCAGAGCATCCCATATCTCTACCGACACCTATAGAAAACTCTAAAAGAACCACTTGCTCAGTTTTATTTCCAGCGAATCTTTTGAGATCTTCACCAGCACGATTTACTTCCCTATAGCTATCAGCTTTCAAAAAGCTTTATCCCGATACCATTTTCTCCCATCAAATGTAACTAGGTGGACACTATGCCCGCAAAAATTTCTCGCTAAGACCCAATATCTGCATGTAACCAGACATGCCAAGACCCGAGCTCTGATAACCCTAACCCTGAGAACAAGCAATCTAATTTATATAAACTGACTCGAGAAGGGCAGAAAGGACTAGGAAAGACAGTAGTAATGATCAATAGGGTAACGATAAAACGAATAGGTATCTCAAGTAGGTCAAATGCTTGGAGATCCTATAGCTAAAAGGTCAGGACCTCACGACCGAGTAGCGAGCTACAAATTACAACCTAATAGGCATACAAGATCCAGAAATGGAATCAAGTGTAATTTTTTTGGTGTTAGAACGATACTCCATTTCCTAAGAGAAATTCAAGTCCAGTCTCAATAAACATCAAGCAAACCATTTCGAATTTCAGCCTCATCCCCTTAAAAGTAATTGAGCCTGAGATACAATCTTACCTTCTATCTTAGAAAACCTCGCTTCGTGGACCACAATTGACATCAAACAACGATTATAATATGAACATACCAGGGCCTTCATGAAGCGTTTCCCGAAACAATTTTGTAGTTCGCGTCACCTCCCGCAAGTGTGTGACCATGTGCGATATGCAGGAGCTTCATCCAATGCACCACATTCCAGAATAATACAATGGTAGCCTAGCCAGAGAAAGGTTTTTATACGCAGCTACCGTAGTATCTCGCGATTAGGCCTCGAGGCCTAATGTAAAGTGGAGAGAGAAAAGTCCGCATAAAAGATGTTTCGGATGGCTTCACCCGAGCTTTTGATTGGTACACTTGACTCAACCTAGGAGTAACCCTAGAATCAGTGGACATTGACTTTTGCTATTGGCCAAACACCAAGAATCTAAGACCTTTCATGCGGACTTTCCCCTCTCCACTTTACATTAGGCCTCGAGGCCTAGCCGCGAAATACTACGGTACTCGCTGAAAAAGGCTAGGGTGTATTTCAATGATCTATGCAACATGCAAACAACCACTTCCACTTGCCCACTAAACCACACAAGGATGTCATACCTTTCTCTTAAAAAGTCAGAGGACTGATCAAGTGGGAAAAATAATTATTAGGTAATAGTAGTCAGTCTCTGAAGCGCAAACGTGGTTAGGGGTTCTGTGCGACTCTATTAATAGCCGTCAAGGATTGGGAAGGAAGAAATCCAGATACGGAAGTAGAAGCCTAGGGTTGTTGATGCGCGCGGCAAAATATTAGGAACGATACCCCGAGGTTCGAACGCATTCTACTGCTTCTTTCCTCATATACAGGACATATTCCCTTCTCTACTAGCTCAACGTCAATCTTTGAAACACAATGCAATGAGGGACAACATCTGCGACACTTCAGGAACCACCCCTCCAAGATTCAGCCTCAATCGGCTCGAAAATAGCCCCGTGCCCAGTTTAGGAACTGGTATTGTTCTCCGACTTCCTAGTAATACTGTTCGCAGAAGGTGAGCCCTTGCTATTCCAATAACTTCAAATTACTAACAAGTTAATATACCACCGTTCCCAGGATCAGAAAAATACCAAGATCTCAATCCATCCTTCCGCACATGATTCAAGCGACGAATTTAGATCTTTTACGCTCTTTACATCGATATGTACTGAGAACCAGGATCCCATTCACCTACCTAGGCCTCCATTAGATTTCCTGCCAAGAATATACGCAGCTCAGTCGCCAATTCTAGACAGCTAGTCATCCCACGTTTGTTTCACACCGTAGTGGGGAATTCACCTTTAGTAATACACGGGTTACCAAACATTTCGTCTTTCCGCATTGATCGATCCCCCGAGCCCATCACTGTCTCCCTATCAAGCCAGCCCTCGAACTCTTTGATTGATTTTGTGGTTCAATTCCTTCACTTATGTCGCTACTATTGGGTTAGGTCTGGACATCTGACTTTTTATACTTTCGCTCACACATTCATTTCTTCATATTCAACCAGTGCATAACTCAAAGTTTCACACTTGAGACTTCCAAACACAAGGCCGACAAAAGGAAGGTTGACAAGTTCTCGGAATCTCATCCGGTTATGTGGGCCGAAGAAACCCCTCGAAATTGAACAAAACCACAGAAATCCCTTTCTTACCCGTCTGTTTGTTCATCTATTCTCTCCTAACTACCAAAGCGGTCATCAGATATTCCAACTTTATACACATTCATTTCTGAGATCCGCCATTTAACCTGTGAGGATCTACCGGATCTTCAATCTTGTTAGAAATATGTGCGTAGCATATCCTAGAATACCCCAATGACGCTAGCTAATTCTTTGTTTATTAGAGATTGTTCCCCACGCCTTCACGCAAACAGAATGTCAATCTCTTGCCAAGGCAAAACTACGTATCAACCCACCTCATCACCAAGAACTCTACGAACCTCCCGCGCAATACGATTATTGGCATACACAGTAGTGCTGGGTTGTATACTTGGAGTACTTCAACTATCAGTAATAGGGGTATCAGTGACTCCCACGCTGCCGAGATTAATACCTTCTGAAAGTCTAAAGGTAGTAGGCATCGGTGGACATCAACATGTCGAAAGGAGTTATGAACTTCACAATACAGTTGGCAGGCAGCATCAAGGGGGCTTGCTAAGGAGAAGACACGTTATAAGAAATGCTCAGAATGGCCCGGGAGCCGGGGGTATCAAGGCGAGTTTCAACGATACACAAATAATACAGACAAGCTCCAAATCGGCAACACCGTTAGCAACAGAAATCATTGGGGATCAAAGTCAACCCACTTCTGTCGCCGTTACACTAACAGAAGATGCAAAAACGTCCGAAAAGGTAGAGACAACTACAAATCAATCAATCGTAGAACAGACTAGTGATGGAGCAGAATCCCAGATCACCGCAACTCCTAGCACGAAGCCTACAGGACAGAATACTGACCTCTCTAAACCTGTCGAGTCCCAAGCACCAAACACATCACTTCAATCAGTCTCATCAACTACTGAGGTAGTAGTCCAAGAACCAACAATTGAGAGTACAGCTAGCAGCACCATAACTAGCGAGAGCACAAACCCCTCACAGATAAATGTTGCAAGCACGGAGCCCCAGGCCCCAGTCCCAACGCCAACTTCGAGTCCGGTGTTCTCCTTGGTAGCTTCATCCTCCATAAAGACCCCAGACGTTTTGGTTAGCACATCTTCAACCCAAACATCCTCTCAGGGAGCACAAGGTAGGAGATAAAACGATATACACAAATTGAAAGAGTTGCTTGCTGAAATTAGAAAGCCTTAGAAGTACCCAAAACTACAGCTGAGATTAGGACCACTCTCACCTCAGGAGAACCCGTGGGTACTACAGCAACGATTCCATCCGCAACCCAGGAGACCATAGCATCCGAGATTACAGCTACTCCACAGGTTAGTTCAATTCCCCAAAAAACACCCCACCAAATCGAGCAACGTGATATTAACGAGTCATATAGAATACAGCAGCCGCAGAACCACCCACACAAGAGTTGTCAACTAAGGAGCCTTCAGCCTCAATCCCTACCACTACCACCACTACTACGAACATTCCAGTTATTGTGCCTATAGTAGGTGGCATAGTAGGAGACGCACTAGGTGCTGTAGGAGAAACCGTCGGTTCTGTATTAGATCCAGCGAAGGAAGTTTTACCAGCTTCATCCTCCGAAGCGCTATTAGAAGTACCATCTACCACTACCAGTCTTGAACCCGAAGCGACAGGTGGAATTCTAGGCACTATTCCAGTCCCGAATTCAACCCTTTCTCCGACTACTAGAACCGAAGGAAATAGCGGAACGACAACGCCAACAGACACAACTGTCCCAGGTAGAGATCAAAGTAATAGCCAAGCTACTACACAAAGCCAAACTCCAGCTAGCAATAACCTGAGTATCACCACTTCTTCCGAGGATAGTAACACCGCCACAGCAACCCCTGTCATTTCTGATAGCACAGGCGTCCAAGCTTTACCAACTACTGCAACTGCTGCCGCGTTTATTGAAGTCCCTACTTCAACTACTAACTCTGCTGACGGACCAACATCTGTGCCATCTATTAGTCCCGATCCCTCACAGCCACAGTCCACGGAAGTCCCGACCTCCACAGATATCGCATCTGATACTACCGATGCTACTGCCACTTCGACTACTACTACTTCTAACCCTACCTCTGATACTGCTACCATTACTCCAATTAGCACTGTCGATACAACTGGTACCGCTGCTACTGATACTAATAGCATCGCTACTATTACCTCTACTGCCACTACTCCCACTGCAACTTCTATCTCTACTTCCGATACTACTACTGCTATTACTGCTATTGATACCACTGATACTACCATTAATGACACCGCTCTTACTACTCTTACCACCATTTCTGATGCAACCTCGATTACTACTTCCGCTACCACTACTTCCACTACCTCTGATGCAACCCCCGTTGCTAGCCTTCTTAGTACTAGTGCCGCAACTACTGCCGCAACTACTGATATCACCACTAATAGTACCAGTGCTATTGCAACTCCTGGATCTGCGGGTATCTCTACAACATCTGGAACTATAACGACAACTCTCGGATCCGAATCGACTACTGCTACCGAATCCCCAACAGTGACGCAGCCTGCCTCCTCAAGTACAGATGGAAGTTCCACATCCCCTACAACCGGTTCGCAATCTGAACAAGTGACATCTAGTTCATCCATAGAAATTTTACCTGTGCCCATAAATTCCGCCACCACCACAAGTACCATTGCTACATCTTCGACTGTCGACTCAATCTCGACCGCTCCCACAGATGCCTCAACAATCGAAGATAGCGCTACAGCATTTTCCTCTGTAGTTCAATTATCAACATCTTCGCCCAGTGCCAGCCAAACACCCCAACTCCCAAGCCCTACTGGGGCTGACACGGAAACCGCAACATCTACTGGGACTGTTGAGAGCGCTACATCAACACCGATACCATCAATAGCTCTGCAATCCGTTGTCGTCGAATCCTCGGGTGCTAAATCTACATTCGACCCAACCACTTTCATCACGACTACGTCTAGAACCACCAAGCCCTCAGCGACACCAAAAATCCCCTCATCGGCCGGCTCAAGTCAAACAGCCAAGGGGTCACCATCTCCCGACGCGAATCCAGATTTCCCCCAAACAGCCCCGGCAGTAACACCAACCCCCGCTACCCCTGTAGACGTGCCTGAAGTAGTAGTCCCTATCACTAGGGCTAGCGATGTACCGCCCTCCGCCGAAGTCACCGCCGGAACTTCAATCGATAAAGACGGAAACGAAGTGCAAATTGTTGCTTTTTATGACGCTACGAGCGGTCAAACATTTGGGACTGATCGTGCCACGGTTTTTGAAGGAGGTGCTAGTAGTCTCGATATTTCGTTTTCTTTTGTTTTTGCTATGACAGCCCTGGTAGGCCAGTTATTCGTAATCATCCTATAAAGAGGTATCTTTTTCTTTTGTCTTTCATCCTTCTTAGTCCTTCTCCCATGTTAGCAGTAGACTTTAGCGTACTTCTTTCTATACTCCTATTCTCCATTGTTGCAAAGACTTGTAATAAATGTCCCTACCACCAAGGGTTGAAATTTGTATTCTTATTAATTCAAACCAACAATCTATCCAATCCCCTCGCAATGACATATCCCATACATCTTGTACTCAGCCCCTTCAGGTTATGCCAAGACATCCCCGGTACCTACTGTGCTATCCACTTAGCATTACTAAGCAACATCCGAGTGATAAGCCGTGCGGTCAAATACCCCAGGAAACAATTCAGCAAACAAAAGCTTGATCGTAAGTATACTATACCAAATACTAGATACTCGCAATTAATTACTTCCTGTATAGCTTCTACTGATTGAGGTCCTCACTCTGAAGACACAATCTATCTCGGATCTCTATTATTGGCCACCTTCAACCCCACCTTCACCCAACCTACAACCACGGATGTTCCTCTTAATCTTCTACAAAACCATAGACCATTGCCCAACTTTAATACAGATCATCGCCCATATCAGGTAGAAGAACAGCCGTGCCCACAATTGGGCAAAAAGCTGGATCATGACCATCATACATATTGAGCCAGACCGAAAGAGATCCATGAATTCGAAATAATAACCTACGAGCGACAACTAGCGCATATGGGTAAATATCTTTAAGAGTCTTTATATTATATGTAGTACATTTACAACGTTGGAAAATCCGGCAACCCCCCCCCCCCCCCAAAACAATATAATTCAGATATCTAGATAGTTACCCCACGTGCTGGAACCCAGAAAAACAGAACCGCTTTGCAATATATCCACTCCAAACTCTCTCTCATTGAAACCCCATATCAGGGTATTCCAAACTCAGCCCAGAAATTTCCCACCCCATTACAGCTACTACTAACTCGCCACCCCCAAGTCCTCCTTCACACGCTTCCTCCCAACTTCCACGTCACCAGCAGCCACTCCAAACTCCTACAAATCCCTCCAACCGCCAGCAACAACGCATCATCCGCAAAACCATCTCCATAAACCACCAAACCGGGCGGTAAACAGCACAAAACTGACACTCGAGTCGAAACCCTCACCCCACCACCCAGCCACACCCCTCCAAGCACAAGCCCCTAAAACCATTCCCAATCCTCTCATTACCACTTCCTAATATCCGCTGCAGCCCCAAAGCCCTCATTTACTACATCACTATTTTTGTCCCCATTGGCGGAACCCGAAACGCCTACTGTCTTACAACCGGCGGCACCCGAAGCTCGGCAAGAGCGTCTACCGCAACATCCACTATTAGGATACCACCCTATGCTGCAAACTCTAGCGACCTACGCCTTCCCCGGATACAGAGGGTCGCTACATATTCTACGGAGGCGATGTGGTTGCCATCACGTGGATGTCTCGGACGTACAGTCATCTTGACAACTGGCGACTTGTCAGCATCATGACCAGAGTAGGTGGAAATGCCACGCAGGTTTCGGGATTCCAGATTCTGTCATTTTATGAGCATCTTCTGCAGACCATCGATTATGCTTAGGGCGGGTGATCTTTCAAACACGACTGTACCTTCCGAATCAACCTCGAAGATCTAGAATTTGATCCGAGGTCAATGATAGCACGCGAGGCTTCACCATCTCCTCATCACCTCAAAGAGCTTTGGTAGAAAGAAAACCTAAGACTTTATTTCGAAACTTCCCAGCCTGCAGGAACAATGAACTACCCGAGTCCACCACTCCCAACCAGCCAGCCTCCCCAAAGAAAGAGGAAAGGAAGGGAAAAAAAACACCTATGCACTCGGCATAATCAAACCCTCTAACAAATAAAACACCAATCCCAGAATCCCTCTGACCCAGCTACCCTAAACCAAAAAACCATATCATTCTTTTTTTTCTCTCTTCATCCTAACTACCTACATTCATCCCCCGTTCCATCCAAATAGATACAAGAAAATTCGTGAATACAAAAGAAACATCAACAACGAGCGAGGGTTTAGTTCTGCGATCCGCAAAATGCATTGTGAGGGGTTATTTGCTCTCCATCAAGAGGCGTAGAATAAGAAGGAGTACCAACCAAACTATCAAAAAAAAACGCTAATCGTTCAAACGAAACAGGTCATCATATTTCCACTTTCCAAAAAAAAAAGACCGCTAACCACACCAAACCTGTCATCACCGATAGCCCCAACCAGTCCCAACCAATCAAAATAATAAAAACGCCAATAAGGTCCTCCACAGAAAGTAAAGTTAGAAGGTATCATATCCCAAGAAGTTAATAATAGAAGGAAAAAAAAGAAGCCAAAACGATCGAAATAAACAAAACAATAAAAGAACAAGCATACTAAGTGGAGATAGGTTTTACAATAGCCTCCACAAAAAAAAGAACAAAACAGTAAGGAAACAATAAAAACAATAAAAAAACCCTCGCTATGAATGCCTCAAAAAAAACCCGACCCAATCTCGTTTGCCAATAAGGAAATAAAATAAAAAATAAAAACAAAATAGACATAATAAACAGAATAAACAGAATAAACAAATTATCAGAAGCTCTCAAAAAAACAATCTAGACTCTCTCCCCGTTGACCTCAACCTCAAAGCCATCCTTCTTTTGCTTGATAGCCTTGGCAAGCATCAACTCTCTCATCCAATCAATTCTCTCCTCTCGGCTGCCAACAGCGAAGTAGTGAACCTTTCCGATGCCACTCTTTCCTGCCTCCGGCGCGGCTGGCACGAGCTGGAAGAAATAAGCACCGTTCTCACCCTCACGAGTGTTCTTCTTGCCGAAGAACTTAGCACCCTTAAACGCGGCAGACAGCTTATGACTAGCAGTGGTAGAACAAGCTACAGAGTAGTTGTCCATCTCGATGAAACCATCCTCCTTCTCCATATGTTTAGCATACCCGAGACGAGTTCCCTTGAGGACGAAGTGGTAATCTGGCCATTCGTGACGGAACCAATTTGTTCGGCGCTTCTTCATCCAACCGGAGTGAGTCCTCTGTGGGGGTGGGGAAGGAGCGATCTTGATACCCTCCTCATCCTCTTCCACCAACTCCCATTCTGCGTTCTCATCGACTGCGGTCATGTGCAGTGGCTGGGGCCTGAACTGGCCAGAAGCAGTAGTACGACGAGTAGGAAGAGGAAGAGGAATAGTAGGAAGAGGAGAAAACTGGGCACGATCTGGGGTAGGGAAGCGTCTGTAGCGCATATCGGGAGGAGCTGATTGAGACTGCGAACGATCATTGATGGGAGGAGTAGAAGTGTGAACAGGCACATCAGCCTCCGAGAATGGAGTGGTAGTTCGCATCATCCCAGATGGACTACGCATGCGAGAACCCGGAGATGAAGGGTTGAAGTCTGGTGGATATGCACGCTCCATACCTCCTAGAGTTCGGAGTCCCAAAGCCGGAGTCTTAGAGCGGGAGGGAGGTGAGACAGTAGGTGTCGGGGGAGGCAGGGAGGCAGCGGCAGGAAGAGGAATTGAAACCGAGGTAGTTGATCCGTGTGACGAGGTGGGTGGTGGAAGCATAGAGTCACTCCTTAGAAGCAATGGCGGGCTAGGAGTTGTTGAAGGTGTAGGCGGCATCATGGTTCCTCTCAGGTGAGCACGGGCAAGATCCTCGGCAGACTTGGTTGGTACAGGCGGTGGAGATGCTCTACGTTCCTCGAGATGCTGGAGGTGCTGAAGTGTCAAGAACTGCTTTACATTCTCCAAAGGATCCATACGACCAATATCCTTAAGGGTTCCCTCTTGAAGCTTGACTTCACGGCTGTGAATAGGTCCCAACACGTCGCTAGACGCAAGAACACTAGGAGCAGCCACGGAACCAGGTCTAGTCAAAGCCTCGAAGGCAGAGAGCCTCGGAAGAGCTGAAGCGTCAGCAATACTAGGAGTAGTAGCAATCAAGATGGTTCCATGTTCAGGAGATCTACGCCTTCGGTGTTCAGCTGATTTAGTGCCGTGCTTGCGGCACTTATCACCCTTGGAGCACTTATGAGGCTTATTTTGCTTGGGCTTGCTGTTATTCTGGAAGGAAGTAAAGTCCTCGATGTTCTTGCTGCGTCTTGCCTTACTCACACTCCTGGCAGATACAGAATCATTGGGACCAACGTTCTCGGCTCTCCTTCTGCGGGCGGCGGGAGATTTGGCTCGGCGGGGGCGGACAACCACGTGTTCCTCGACATCATCGATGGAAGGCATGTACTTAAGTTGATGCAAGTAGCCTGAGTCAGCATCAGAGACAGCAGAGTCAGATACAACATTGTCGACTGAATATTGCTTCCTGGGGACGCGGGCTGTGGTTCTTCGGGCACGCTTCCTGATCTGAGATCGTACTCTCGGTGCACGCTCTTCATCGGAAGAGTCTTCACGCTCGGTGATTTCCTGCCGTCTCTCAGCTCTGGGGAGTAGAGTTGGAAGATCTGGAAGGGCTTTGATACCACTTCCAGATCGCATGTGACCAACCTCGCGGACAACCATTTGACCTTGATAAGGTCTAGGAGAAGACTTGGAAGCCTTCGAGCGAGTCGAGGACTTCCTTGAAATTCTCGGAGCAGAATGAGCGAAAGGCTCCTGCTTCACAGGAGGTGAAGCAGCAGTGCGAGTTCGAAGATGGTGAATCTCCGACCATAGCTCGATACGCTTGCCGAAGGATTGGATATCCAGCTATTCACACGTTAGCAAGCCACCTTCCACAGGGCTAGGGTACACTGGGTTAGGGTTTTCCTCCACGAACCTCCTTAAGATCTTCCCACTTCAAGTCTACGAGAATCGGGCCAGAGATGTCGTTCTTTTCGAATTTATCTACAAGTTCCTTTTCGAAGCCAAGGGCAGACATCCAGGCACAAACCTGCTTGGGACACCAGCTCTTGACCTCGTCGATGTCGTAGTCGCTAACAACCTGTGATAGCTCGCTCATCGGTCGTACTTCAGGTTCGCGGAACAAGTACGGAAGACTCTCATCAATCGCCGATGGAGGTTGAGGGAAGTGAGATGGTGATGGAAGTGCTGGTGGTGAGGCTGGTGACGCTGATGCTGAGGGTGTAGGTGGCATTACAATGCTCAGACGAGGAATGGTGATGTGAGCAATAGAAGTAGGGTGAGAAGTGCTATACGAACGGAACAAATGAGGTCCCTTGGGTCCGATAGTGCTGATGCTATCATGAGAAGATGAAGGAGGAGTGTTCAGTGAGTACGAGCGGAACATGGAATGACCCTTCTCGTCTGAAACCTCTACCATCTGAAAGTTGCCTACAGAGTATTCCGGAACAGGCGACGGTGGAGTTGCCGGCACGTCATAGGCCTCCTCATATTCTGAGAGTGATGTGAATGTGAGTTCCCCATCTGTGCTCCTCCTGCCCTCGAATGAAGAATCGCTGTCGCTGAGCATCTCAGTTACCATCCTAGCTCTCGCTCCCAAAGAGTCGATGCTCTCGGCATCTGAGTGTTCGTCCTCGTCCTCTGCAGCACTCTCCATGATTACACTTTCTCTCGATCCCCATCCATTCAGTGGATTCTTCCTGTGCTCCTCAAAGTCGGTTGCAGAGTCGATTGAGGTGGCTGTCGAAATGGGTCTAAAGTTGTTCGACATTGGTCGGTTGTGGGATAACCGTTGTGCTAGAAGTGATGAATGTCGGGCGTACTGAGATTGATGTGAAGCGAGTGATGAAGGCTGTTCATATACAATAGGGCTCCCGTTAGTTTTTCTACGGTCTTTACTGCGCCTCGCTGACAACCTGGAGGGTTAGTGCGGATAATTGTTTGGGCTCACCATAGCTGCTGTTATATAATTTGCCGGTTGAATAAGCCCGTTCAATTGCGGCCGCGGCTGTGCTGACTATCTCTCACGATGATGGAAAAAGACAGAAACCAGAGGGATGGGAGGTAAATAAGAAGAAATGGAGGAAGGAAAGGAAAAAAGAAAAGAAAAAAGCGAGAAGGAAAAGGGAAAATAAAAGCGAAAGGAAAAGGTCGCACCAAATAGGAAATCCGTTAACACGTTTTGGGAAAGCTACAAGCTGATGAGAATATGGGTGAAAGCAAAGAGCAAGAGGAGGAGAAGGGAAGCGGAAGAGGAGAGGAGACGAGACCAAGAAGGGGGGGTGTAAGAGCGGTGGGCGAGGGTAGGTGGGCAGCGATCACTTAAGTAGAGTAGTTGTCACGGGCTGTTTTGGCTGCAGCCGCTCGGATGGGGAGGGGGCAAAACAGAGGCAGAGGCAGCGTACAGCAGTGCACAGCAGCGCTCGATGTTCCAAGCAGAGGCTAGGTGGTGTGTGGGAATTGGGTGCACTTGGAGGGGAATAACCCTCAAGCGAGACCGTGAAGCAAAAAAGAAAAACAATACAGTAGCTATCAGCCATCTTCCCATCCGTCCAGCCAGCAACAACTTTTTCGCATGGCTCCTCTGCCACTCTTGCTTCTGCCACTTGCTCCTGCTTGCTTCACTTTCCTGCAACTTTGCTCGCCATCATCATCGTCCATCTTTTTCTCTGCACTGGCACTGGCACCGGCATGTCGACACGAGACGTGGTTGTCAGCACTTGTTCTTGGTTGGCCACACAAGAATAATACATGCGAGCTGGGCACACAACAGGTGTTCATCGTAGAGTACACTTTCATCCATCCACCCACCTTGGAGCATGGCCCAGGGTGGTTGGGGTGACGAAGGCAAGCGCTCTCGCATATCACACATACGCGCCCACCCTTGTCACGGGCTCTGGTTGGTCGCTCTGCTTTATTGGACATGTGGGGGGTGAATGGGTGACTCGGGCAAGTGGTGAAGTCTGCGAATGAAGAGCTGTCGTTAAAGTCTCTAAATCCAAAATAGCAATCCTGATCAGGGTCGTCCTAGTCCCAGTTGAGGCAAATTCGAAATTGTTGATCTCCCAGAGTCTCAGTGATGATGGCCGCCCCCCCGTCCCTGACTTTCGGCCCGAAGATTAAAGTGAACGCGAGGAAGAAGAAAAAAACATCAGCCGAAATCATATCAAGCCTGCTATGGGAGAGGCCATTCCAGACCTGGATATCTAGACTTCATCGTCCGCCAAAGCTATCGCTGTCTACAGGGAAGCATCTCCGAATCCATTGCGCAATATGCGCACGGTTACAGCGTCCAAGCTCGCTCTCGCTCTCAGTCGGTCTAGGTATCTGTCTTCTGGTAGATCTTCGTCATGCCCCAATTGCCGTGCTATGGTGAGCATAAATTAGCCAGATCAGTCCGGATCACTCGCCTTGCAATTATCGCGGCCAAGCGAGAATTGGCGAGCATGCATATGAAAAGCCTCGCCGCATTCTTCCTGATCACTGAACTCCATCAGGATGCATCTCATCGCGACAGATGGCCAGTATATTGGTAATGTAACTATGTATGTAGGTGATCAATCCTCCACGGGTAGCCACTTCGCTGGTGTTGTGAATAAACACTTTCCCATCTCGTACCTGCTACTCCCCAAAGTACCAACGCTGCTACATGTATCTGGTACCTACATCCTGCGTCTTGCCGTTCATGAGATGGGCACGAGTCACGACCCCGAACTGGAGGGAAACCACAGCAGGAGCGAGTCTGCGAAACGTATACATAAAACGGTCTGAAGTTATGATGTTTCTCACGTGCGCGTAACTAAAAC
Organism: Paragyromitra xinjiangensis; assembly: GCA_038503065.1. Taxonomy (NCBI): domain Eukaryota; kingdom Fungi; phylum Ascomycota; class Pezizomycetes; order Pezizales; family Discinaceae; genus Paragyromitra; species Paragyromitra xinjiangensis. The sequence continues at coordinate 1,561,745 of JBCAMK010000016.1, read as the reverse complement.
CTCTCGCCCACGTTTCCGTATCCATCCATCCTTCCTCGAAATCCCCGGGTGTGATTCGCGTAAGGCCCTGGCTTGCAGGAACCGTTTACCCCGAAAGAGCCACCCCCTCGTCCGAGGAGTAACCCATTCCACTTCCCTGCACACCACTCCCAATAAATCATCTTGCTATTGAACCAGGATTCCGGCACTCTCGATCAGAAAACCAAAAATGCACTCCATGGCGCCCCATTCGCCCCGAGATAAATACATGTACCTCACCCCCAACAACCTGCTAACTTCTCCGTCTGTCCAATCCCCATCGCGTGGGATTGGTGAATACATCCGTTCTGTACGACACCACCATATGATTCCGAAGTACCGCACCAGGTCTCCATACGCCGCAGAGCACCAACACGTGCCCCAGCCCAACTTCAGGACTGTTTAATTACCTACCCATTATTACTTGTCACAGGTAGTTACATGTATGTGCAACCCATCATCCCATAACGGTAGCGACTGCGCCTTCTCCCTTCGGCCGTTTCTTATCCAGACCTCTCCCAGGTCGCCGTTGGTATTTCCCAATCGCCAATCGTAATCTCGCAGCAAGCTTAATTCTCGCTTCGCTCCCTTGATGTCTTGCAAACACCGTAGGTAATAAACGAAACCGCCTTCCTATCCTGCCACCGTTGTACGAAACCCCATCGCATCGATCTGAACATCGACAGGACATACCGAGAGCAGCTCATCGTCCGGACGACCTGGGGGGTTTTTTTCGTAGTTTCTTATTCGCTGATCATGATGACTATCGATATGTGCGAGCGGACATACGGACATGCGTACATTAGCATCTCTTTCTCTCTTTCCCCTCAATGCTCACCGATTGCTAGCGAGCATGATGTTCCCGATACCGAATAGCATTGCCGGTGGCACGCAACCGCGATACCAGGTAAATAGTAATGGGTGCGAGATATTAGTTGGTTGGGGTCCTCCGCGGTGTGAGAAAAGCTGTTTCTGTAAATCATGTACGTTTCATGCATACGCGGGCGGGGAAACCAGGTCGGGGTTTTTTTTCTTTCTTCCTGACACCTACGTTTCTGTCGCCGTTCCAGGACCTAGACGTAACCTCAAATGTTTCGCGCAGATGTCTGGACTCGTCTCCAGGACTGCTGGAATTAAGGCAGAAAGGGAAAAACATGGGAAGAGCAGCAAAAAAAAAAAAAAAGCAAAACGGAAGAGAAACACGAGAAGGGTCTCGGATGGAAAAAACTTTTCAATTCTCTGCGTTACATAAAAACTCATGTTCTCGCTTAGGCGCTACCATGCCTAAGCGCTTCGAAGAGCACAGGTCGCTTAGGCAGGTGGAGCGTCATAGTTGCGGGCGCGCGCATGCTATTTTTTCCTTCCGCACCACGCGTTAGCGACGGGTATGAAAGCAGGATTGCGGAAATGATGGGAGGGCTCGTTTTTCTTTTTTTTCGGATCTCAAGATCTCTCGTCTTTGCCGCTGAGCGGTCACGCCGGCGCAGTGCGGGTGAGGGGTGTTTGCAGCCACACACACACACATTAAAAGGTCGAGTCTTCGAATGTGAAGCCATCGATCATTACCCCTGGTGAGATGGCCGATATCCAGCACCTACCCTTCGATAGGCGCAACCCCACCTGGCGACTTTTTCGGCTGCACGTGAGGAATCGCACATGCGGGTTTCCCGTCCGCTAGTCCTGTTCAGACTGCGTGCATATGCGGTTCCACCGTTACTTCCCTCCTCCTCACCTCCTTCCGAGTTCTCCGACGAGCCATAGGTCTGTTGACCTGCTTCGTATCGCATCGCATCGTGTCGTGTTGGTTTCATGGGACTGATAGGTGGCCCGAAGATGTCTAGGAGAAACAATTAATCATCGGGAAGTCGGCCTCTTCAATTGAGATTGGAAATTCGCTGGTTCAATTGGATTGGATCAATTGCTAGCTGTCGAACGAACGGTTGATCAACCAATGGATCGGTCTTCAGGCATGTCGAAGAAGCGAGAGTTGCACACAGATATGATAGGTAGGGTGCGAAAGCACGGGCCATCCGGTCATCAAACAATCTGATGAGGGGTTTCTTTTTGGCTCTAATTTAATTTATCGAGGGCTAGATGGATGGACGTACCCGTCTGGACCATGATGGTTCTGCTTGTTTTAGGTACAGCATGGAGAACAGCCCTGAAAGCTATGCTTCATTCCAGCGGGGTACACGTGAGGAAGAGCTCGTCCAGCCGCTTCGGTTCCAATCTTTCGGCTTCACCGGAACTGGAAAGTGAAAATTTTACTGTTCTCTACAACAAATACTTGGAATCGAGGCTCAGTTTCTCATCTATTCCCTTTCTTCTCTAGCTACGAATCTCGCCCAGGGTTGAATAATCTCCTTTTGATTGTCATAATTCACTCTGCTATCGAGACACCAAGATCTAGATCCTGTCGCTGGCTTCTAGTTTATCCAGAAAGTTCATGATATCCTATCAATAACCCATATCACAATCACATCACCTTGCACGCATTGGCCTTAACGACGATCCTATCTGTCATGGCCATTGCCATCCTTGTTGGTCTCGTTCGCTTATTCCTTTTTTTTTCTTTTCAGCCGCGGCCTTCTTGTGCTTCCTGAAGCGTCGGTTTCTGCCGTATTTTAATCGGTTGTGGGGCCGGTGGAAGATCATACAGTGATGGCCCGTACTGAGACTATTCTCTTCTTAGGCCGAGACCCCCGACGAGATGCTTCGCGTGCGCATCATGGTGCATGACCTCGTTTTTTTGCTTTTCATTTCGAATTCCTACGTATTTTATTTCGCGGACCTTTTTTTTTCGTTCTTTCTTTCTTTCCTTTGTTGGTCTGGAGTGTTTAGACACGTCTAGAACCAGTTTCGCACTCGTAAAACAGTTAACGAAATTGCGTCATGAAATAGCCAGCTTCCCTGCCGTTCGCGAATTGCCAACGAAGACGACTTACCCCTAGCCCGTTTGAGGTGGGGCTTGGCCAATTCGTGTTGGATCGCAAGGGCGGTATGCGGCGGATTAATGTTTCACTCCATCCGGACAACGTAAAGCATGAATTGTAGATCAGAGCTGTCGAGATCAGTTCTGGCCTTTTAGATAAATAGTTGAGGTGTTTCTGCGGTTGTTGTTGTTGTGGTACGGACTAGTGAAGGGGGGGGGTGGTGGGTGATTTCTTGTTGGTAGGCGCCCTGAGAGGAGATTTTGATGGAAAAGGGATGAACCCCATTGTTCTAGATCTTTTTTTTAAACGGCTGTGGTAATAATAACTAAATATCTACCCTTCTCTCCTTGAAATTTCCTTCCAGGAATGCCATTTCCTTCTCTCACCGCTTCGTGGGAAGCAGGAGAAAGGAGAACGGCGCGCGCCTGGTTAGATGGAGGTAATGAGTCACGACGGTTTCGAGGATGCTTTCATCCCGGGGGTAGTGATGGCTTTCCGGGCGGCATTTCCGGGGCGTTTAGGCCGTGATGGTGGATGCGAAAAGGGTCTGGTCGGCCATCTTGGGAATTTGGGGATTTATTAATGCTATTGAACCAACAGAGGATAGTTACATACTGCTAAACTGATAGGACGTGGTCTGTAATAGCGGTTGATCGGGTTATGGGAATGGAGACGTCTACAGGATAACCTGAGGGTTTACACGAAGCGAGGGATCCTGGAAGTGGACAAAACGTATTCTCACCGACGACAAATACTTTCCTTCCATGTTGAAAGAGCGAGGGGAATAGTGATGAGATGAACAGGATTTGAAGCGAGGAAATGGTGCTCCTGAGGACCAATTGTCACGATAAGAAGCTAATCCAGATATCTCCTCTCATTGGTCTCCTTAAGCCCACGACCAACCAACCGGAGAAATGTAACCACGATGCTTGTAGTTTCAGTTTAAATTGATATGAAAAGAACCCAAAGAAGGAGATAATATGACTCCAGGCGTTCTCATTGAAGCGGTGAGAATCGAGGCGGATCCACTGAGTGGAATCAGTTGCGTCATTGGCTCTCACTCGATCCCAGGGCAGTGTTGGAAGATGGCGGGCTGGATGGACGAAACTGAAGCTACATAGGATGGATGGCTGTGGAAAAAAAGCAAAGCATGGAACACGCAACGCAACTCACTCCTTTTGAAGCCGATCATGCGCAATCGTGACATGCTGTGCCTATTGTTTCACCATCAACAACATCAACCCCCCAACTCAGGTGCCACCCGCTCGGAGGCCCTTTTTGGGATATCTATCAGCCACTGCTAGTTGAATGCAATATGAAATAGAAATCGCCACTGCATTGCTTTCCAGCGGTGTGACAGTGTCTTCGCCTCCATCATGCAATGATATCCGTTAAGTGACAAAAAAAATAAAAAAATCGTAGCATGAAACGCAGCTATTATTTGACTGCAGCCTTAGACCCCCCCACTAATGCAACTCTGTCTACTTTCTGTAGTTCAGGCCGCAGTGGCCTCCTTGCTACCAGCCTTGGACAGCTCAAACTTCATTTCCAAGTATCCGCCAGAAGTGATAGGCTCCCACTTCCTTACTGCGGACCCCGCTTCTTTGCCCTTGCCCTTACTTTGTGCCCAATCCTTCCAGTCCTCCGAGAGTGGCAACACGTCCACGAGATAATCCGGGTTTCCGTGGCAGAAAAACGGGATGCTGTAGCGATGAGATCCAGGCGGTGGGGCGATGACTCGATGTTGGGGAGATGGATAGACTCCGTTGGTGAACCTGGAGAGGAGGTCACCGGCGTTGACTACGAGTGCACCTTCGACTGGATGGACCTGGGTGCTCACTACTATTAACTATGTATTTTCTAAGATAATGGATAGTCCTACTAATATCCAACAGAAGAGGAATAATAGGATAAAAGCTACTATACATACCGGAATAAACTCCCCCGAATCCGGATCAAGAACCTGCAACCCTCCAACGTTGTCTTGCCACAATACAGTCATCAGACTCCAATCCGAATGCAATCCCGCTCCGATCCGTTCTTCCCCATCATCAATCTTCTCCCCGTCATCGCCGGTAAAGTAATGTATCGTCCGAAAGCTTGTCGATGGTTTATAAAAGTAGTCATCGAAATAAGTATTATCCAACCCAAGGCCCTCCGCGATATATCCCGCAATCTTCTTCGATAGCTCTTCCATAGCTGGATGGAATGTGCGACAGCATTCCTTCAACCCGATTAATCCGTTCTCTTCTGTTTCTACAGGCCATCCTGAATCATCGTCATACACCACCGATGTGGTGGTGAAGCTTTCGTTCAAGTCAGGTTTACCACGTGATGCTTGGAGAGAGTATGTTTGAAACGCTTCATAGCCAGATACGACGTAACTGTGTCTTTTGAAGCGTGACTTCTCAGAGATGGGCAGGGCAAAGAAACGTTTGAAATAGTCGAGGAGGGTTTGGTGAATTACGGGCGAGAACTGGTGTTTAGTGATTTGGAAGAACCCATGTGTTAGACAGGCAGTACGGATCAGGTCTACTACTGTTGGATGTGGGAGGGAAAGATCGATAGTGGGGATAGTAGGGGGCATTTTTTTCGGTTGATTTTTTTTTTTTTCTTGGCTGCGTAAGGCTGGCTTGTATCTCAAGTAGGAAGGTCTTTAGAACCCTTGGGAAAGGGAATAATTAAATGCTGGGGGTGGATTGTTATTATACATAGTGTGAGATCCCGGTCGCATGATGCTAGTCTGACGAAGCCATAGAGATGCTTTATAAGTGCCAAGACGAGGAGCACTGTGGTCACACATAAATTAAGCATGTTACCGATCGCGACCTTCACTCCGATGAAGTGGCTGTTGAAGACTTTGTGCGTGAAAAATGCCTCAACAGGGTTAATAGAGCCATCAGAGTCGTGAGAAAAAAACATCCCTGATGTTTTCCTTACGGCAAAACATGAGAACTCTTTGCTCTACGGACTTGACTGCTGGGTATTATTATCATTCATTTTTCGATATGGTCTGCCACACCCCCCCCCCCCAGTCGGGTCAATAGTACCCAGGTAGGTATCCACTTGGTCTATTTTAAGAATCAGTACCGGATTACTATCGTGTGGCTTGAGGGTTAGGGGTGTCAAACGGAAATGATTGGTTGGATCCTCCACAACAAGATGCGGTGAGCTTGTGGCATGACCAATAGTAACCGGTAATAAGGAAGAGATATCGCTTTCACACATGTAACGTAAGGAAACCCTTATGTTGGACGCCTAACTTTTTTCCGACACATACTTGAAATCTCCGAATGCGATATTCCCTGTCTGCGAATGTTATTTTTTTCCTCAGACCTAGGGTTTTGGATGGAGAAGCTTCGGTTGGATCTCATCACTCGCGTTATAGTGTGGAGCAATCGTTCAACATCGATAAGCTCAGGATTTAACAGCGGGAAATGCTTCGCAGGAGGATGGTCCATGTAGATCTTGCAGCATCCGGGATTTAGGGGTTTTATTGGTTAGAGGTACGCGAACGGTCGGTGGACTGGATATTATCACCGCATGGTTCGAGATGGGGGTTTTTAGTGGATGGAGGAAGGGATGGATCATTAAGGGTGTGGTATCGCCGGCTGGGCTGGATCGATGGGTTAGTGGTCGGTGTTTGGCAGGGTATGGAAAACAAAGTCCGAGCTAGTTTCATAGAGTTTTGATGCTCGGGCGGTGAGTGTCCCCTGGCAGTGCACTGACTGTCTTCTGACAGGTGGTTTTTTCTTGTTTTATTGATAAAACTAGCCGAGTGACTATTTATGAAGTTTATGGTCCTAGGGCCGCGCTCTTAGTTTGCCTAGCTAAGCCTAGCCCATCATGATTTAGGCTGGAGTGAGATCTATAGATGCTGTATTTATTTGCTTGTATGTCTCGAGGTTTTAGCAGTGGGTTATATTTGATTGGATCACAACATTAACGGGCGGAATTAGGATTTGATTTTCGCAATAACCAATGAGTGGTTAATGTTCTGCAGACGGAGATTACACCTACAATCTATCAGGATGACAGCATAAAATAGATAAGAAGTACGGTACTCGGTGGTCTGTCCAGCTCACACTATCATGGAATGTCACTCGTATACATATCGCTTTTTTATTTATTTCATTAAGCAGAGAAAATTGGAATGGGTTTAGGTATTATACTATTACGCAACATTTTAGTCGTCCGTCCTGGCTTTTAGAGATCTTCTGCAGTTCTGTGGTGCTCGAGTACCTTTAGGTACATATTGCGTGATCGAGTAATTGGTCGATTGCTTAATTGCTTGATTAATTAAGCACGTCCAACCACCTAGGTTACAGTACTGTTTACGATCAAGTAACCGCATTTCGCATTTGTTAGATAAGGCAAATAAAATCGGGCCAATGACTTCCATTAACCCTGGATTTAGTTGAGTGGGTGGTCTGGGCGGATATTGCCTCATTAATTAGCTCAGCTGGGATTGGCCATAGGTGTCAGGCTTGAAAGGGCTCAGGGGTCTGTCTCGTGCCCATCCTATTATATCTGTAATTTATTGAATTTATTATTCATGCCTTGCGCGTCTTGTTGGAGATGTTTGAGGTACGGGTTCTGGTGTATCGGTAGTAGGGATGTGAGGGGGTACGAAAGAACAAAATTTGATTGGGTGGTTCTATATTTCGAGTGATATTCTGTGAGTATGAGGCAGAGGTATTTTCTTTCGCCCGCTACGTATGAAGGGAGCATGGGATACAATAGTGACAGGAGGAGTATAAGCGAGGAGATCCAGAGTTTATAGAACTAGCTAGGAGATTGTCAAGGTATAGGTGGTATTCGGGTAGCTTGGTGTTCATGATATGCTCAGAAATCGAAGAATGAGTGAGATAGTACTGCCTCTGGTATATAGATATATATCTTGTAAACGTGGGTTAGCCGTTAGCGCAGATACATGAGGAGAAACCGAGAATAAGGTTGGGTCATGAGGAGTCACTCGCAGAGTTATCCTGGTGCTAAACTAGTGTACATAACTAGCTAGGGAACCTCATCTCTCAATCAGATATATCACCAAACCCTTCAAAATCTCATCGTAGCCATGGTATATATCAAATCCCATGTCTCCTGTTGACCCCCTCACTAACAGAAGTAGCCTCCTAAAACCCTCCCTCCTCAGGCGAAACTGAACCTGATCCTCGCCTACTTCCACACGACCAACACCGCCCACTCCATCAAAGACCTCGAGAAGTCCCTCCCTGGCGCAGCTGGGATCTCCCCTATGGTTGTTAAAGACTTCTTGACCGCGCTCTCCGACGAGGGGTTGATCCGAGTTGAGAAGATTGGTTCAGGAAACTGGTATTGGTCTTTCAAGAGCGATGAGAAGAAACAGAAGGGACGGGTTCTGGATGGACTTAAGAAGGAACTTGTGAAGTTTGAGAAGGCCATTCAGGATGCTAAAGCGGCACTAGTGAAGGAGGGGGTTGAGGAAGAGGAATTGGAACAGAGAAGGGTTATGGCCATGAAGATTGAGCAAATGACGGAAACGAAAGGGGAGATGGAGGAGGAGTTTAAGAGGAGTGATCCTGGAGCTGTGGATAAGAAGAGGATGGAGATTGAGGAGATGAAGGCGGGCGTGAATAGAATCACTGGTATGTTTTGCTTAAGTTGTGGCCTCGGTTGATTATGGTACACTATTGATACTTTGAGATAAATCTTTAGATAATCTTTACACCCTCGAGAGCTATGTGCGTGAAGCTACGAGTGGCGACAGGGAGAAAATGGAGGCGTGTAGGAAGATGTTTGGCATGGAAGAGGAGTTGGAATATGTTTAAATACAGTAGACGAGCCCGGGAACGGGAGGCGAAATGCCTGAGTGTCGGAACAGTAATGTTAATAAAATTGCGAGCATAAAGTTTAATATCTCGGCGGCAGCTACAATTTTCGCAATAGTGTGGTCCACGAGGCAGCTCGAGCAATGGAGGGCTTGCCTCGAGGCATAGGGGCATAGAGGTACTATTAGAGGCACCCTCTAAGTAAAGGTTATCGTTCAATACACTGGTATCTAATAAAGTAGCTATCTACTAATATCGTCTTTCTAGTCAAGTTTACTTGTATCATCCCATTATTCCCTCAATGGTTGTTTACTGTATAAGGTCTCCAAATCCTCTATATCGTGTTAGGTCACTGGGAAATTCTTCATTAGAGGATGCTGCTGTGGATGACATAGTGCTAGTAGGTATGTGGGTTACTGCTAGTAGTATTGAACCCGAAGGTACCGACGAGAGATAGGTGGAGAATACGTATAGAAGTAGTTCCATGGACCTGGATGGTATTCAGGGGTCGATCATCGCCGCTGTGAAATCCCATAGACCTGAGACCTCGAGGCACCTCGAGGCGAGCAACTAAACATGCATGCCTCGAGGCATCTCGTGCTCGCGCCCCCCCCTGCCTCGGACAGCCTCGAGCGAGCTTGCCTCGTGGACCACCTACTTCGCAATAAAGTTCTCTAGTTAGTAAATTTAAAATTCAACAAATTTTCTGCACCCTTTCTGGCAATAGTTCCCTTCGAATTCTTCCCTCCCTACAGAATCTCTGAATGAAATGTTATTATTCTGTTGAATCAACACATCTAAATAGATGTATCGCGATCGTTAGGTACTAGTAGCTGCGCAGGGAGTTTTTTGCATCGCATAGCGGAGCTGTAGTTATTCTTAAGGTTCGAGTATGTCTTAGTAAAAGGTTTAGGGTCTCTGCGAGCACACGTGTGTTTTTTATCCTTGACGCCCTGATTATTGGCCTTGATCGTGGACCATGACTCCTAAGTGTTTGGCTGCCTAAACTCATGAGAAAAACTACTGTCGGTGCCATTTTTGATAATCAGTTGCATACAGTCTTCATCGCCTCCCCAACTGCTTCTTCAGACTCAAGAACGATCGAAATTAAAAATTTGCGAAGGGTTCTAGGAAGCCAATAATTCGGCTTATAGTCCTTGAGTTTCGGTGCTCTTGAGAGTGTGCTTGAAAACCCCTGGGTCCTGTCGCAGTAATTGGTACACGACTAGCTGGAGAAAGTCTTGCTCAAACTTTTCCAACTTATGGCCTTTGTTATAGAAGAAACTGGTGAGCATTGGGCTGTGGTAGGGGTCCGGGTTGATATAATTTAGTTAATAGAATACCACAAAGGTGTCGCCTTTCCACATCCGGGCTTCCCCGAGACCATCTTTATCTTCCCCTCTATCCATCTCTAGAGACTAGAGGTTTTGTGTATCCACTGAGGCTTGGACCTGTGCACGGGTTAGATCGCCTTTCGATGTTCTTCGAATCTGTGGGAGCAGATGGACATTAGATAACCCCCACGGAAATTATTCACATACCCTCTTGCTCGAGCTCGCCGTTGAGGATTTGCAATGGGTGATCTATAGGGAATTATTAGCTATCTATCTTGGGTGTATATCGGGATGTATTTTGCGATAAGAGTTAAATAAACTCTGCTCTGAAGAGAGTACTACATAGAGGGACTGATTGTGGCTAAAAAGGGTCAAGGGCCAAAGGTGACAGGTAACAATTCAAAACATGTAGTGAGAAGTGAAAATATAGAGAATGTGATAAGGAAGGGGTTGGCTAAAGATGACGCTTAAGCCCTATGATTGTTGTTTCTGGGATGATCCCGAGGCGCAACACCACTAAGATGATATGGTCAAGATGGTAGGGAAATAGGAAGATGTCGCTGCTATTAGGGGTTGAGACATAAAGGCGCTATCCGGTTTACGGGGCCACCATCAAATAGTGAGACCTCTACCATCTCCGACCCAACTACTAGTACAGCACCTTTCCGAGTACTCACTAGAGGTAAATCTTTGTGAGGAAGTGTACGAGGTGGAGAATAATGAAAAGAAATTAGGGGTTCATATTTAACCCCAGCGGTAACTTCTCGCCGTTTGAAAGTGGTTCCAACTAACCTGTTTCTATGTGAACCGTCTCTTCTGCAATCTCCTCAATAGAGTCGATAATGCTATACCGAAGGGTTACATAACCGTCATCTTCAGCGTCGGCAAACCTGCACATATTCATATGGTTTGCGTTGATTGTTGATTTTCTTTCGAACATCGTCTCATCGAGAGCGGACGATATGTCAACAACCTGGATCCAAATCAAAAAATTTACTCGCTTTGTAAAAAAAAAGCAAACTCCCAACCTTTCCCGCCTTACCCATGCCTTGGGCTTCCTGAAAGGTATGAATTCTGATGATTCTTCCTGGTTGTCGTAAGAGCACACTGAACTCTTCACGCATGATGTCTAATTCACCACTACTTTTCGATAGGGATTTTATGAGCCGGGTGTTAGTATCCACACCCACGGCAGATGCAACTCTTCTTCCAAGTTCTCCCCGATCTGCTGAAGCGTTCCCACGATGAGGTGTGCCAAGAAAATTTATGGCATGAGTTGACAGGTAAATGTCATAGGTCTTGGGCATAGCTGGCTGGCTCTTTGACCTTCGAAGAACCTAGAAAGAGCATTAATTCCTAACGAATACGTATGATACTGATTTTTCTCTTGGGGACTTACATCTTTCACAATGATACCGCCCAAACCGTGAGCCACAAAAATGATCGGACGACCCCTCTGTGCAGAAATAATTAGTTACAATTAGGTGTAAGGGTATTCATCAAAAGACGGAAAGTATTCATCTAGTCGGTAGCAGATATATACTTACAACTTTTGCCCTAATCATTTCGAGTCTGAAAAGCATATCTTTAGCGTGTTGCAAGAAGGTATTCAAGTTAATCCCTCCAGTGATTTTCGTTAGCTGCGAGTCATAGCCGTAAGTAACAATGCGAGCGTTCGGTATATCACGAGGAAGAAGATCCTGGGGCCAAAAGACTTGAGGAGTTCCCCCTTCGAAATGAGTCCAAGAGTCTTTCGGGTGTCCTTCAAGTCCGTGGATGAGCACAACGCTATAATAATGTCTCTTAGGGTTAGATGTCGCGCAGCGGGCCCGAGAATATGGACGTACTCCACGATGGGGTCTTGTCCTTCAGCTAGGGTAGTGAAGCCGAGGGATTTGAACTTTTTTTTTGTGGTGTTTGCCTTATTAGGAGCGTGTTAGAATCGAGATGGGGCATAAATCTAAGCAAGAAAGAACTTACCATATTTCCAGCGTGACAAGGGGTCTCAAAGTTGAAGCCAAACGGATAGCCGAAAGATGCATATACGCTAAAATTTATCGAGAAATAATGGCGATGATAATTAGCTCGTAACGTGCAGAGAGGTGGTATCTTCTTGCCCTAGTGTTGGCAAATTTTGCTTTTATAGGGGTTTTTGGACCAACTGATCCATTACGGCCCATACTTCCCTCATACTAGTGTGGGTGCACAAGAGAAGGCATGGGTTGCCTAAGATTAGTGTATTGCTAGTCACGCATTACTGGGTGTCACGGACTTTCGTGCGGCTCTAACTGGGCTCTTGGCGTACTGGGTGTTCCATACTCATAAGTATGATGATTGAGATTGGGGTATAACGCAACTATTAAAACTTGATACGAAGTTGCGTTTTTGGTGGCATAATTAACGCCCAAAAAGGCAAAGGTTAAGATACTCCTAGGTGAAATCAGTCGGGGTCAAATCCCTGGTTATCTTCGTGTTAAAGTAGTGGCTCCGAAGATACAATTGGAATCCTACGTATACATCTAGTAGTTACGTGTTTACTCATGTGTGCCAAAACCAGCTGCTATGCAAAATCCTACGAGCATAAGACTGTTTAATCCTACTTTTTCCGGACAGTGAATTTTAGTGCGGAGGAGGGGTGTTGGGGTGTTTGGGGTTGTGTTCCTCGTTTACTTAATTGGGTAACTGAGGGCTCTGTGTTGCAGTCACACCTCTGTCGAAATTTGTCCATCTGGAAGACCAACTAACTTATAGGCGACAATCGTTTTTTGTAATTACTAATTACCTCAGGACGAACGTAGACTCGACATAAATATGAGCGCACAGAGGGCAACAAAATTAAGTATAAGGATGGAGGTGGGGCTCTTTTACTAAATGGGTGTCTCGTTACTTAGGGATTTTAGCTAAGGTACACCTAAATTGACTTATTTTGTGCTTTTATGCTTGTCTTCCAGCATATGCCGGATCGGAACTTTCTTGGCACGTAAAAGCAATATAACCCAAGCGTATATCTCAGCGCGGAATACCCATATAATGGACGAAGTATCTTCAGTATAGTAGTTCATCCAGAAACTGATCGACAGAGCGTTCCCTTCCGAAACAACTATGTATATGGTAGCAGCAAACTTGTGGAATAAGATTCTCTTCTGTTTGCTTTGGGGATTTGGATATAAGCTGGCATTATACTGATGGTAGTTTGCAGGTAACATTAGAGCAATTATGTTACTAACCTAATTCGCACTAAGACATGGGTAATCATTAAAGGGTATGTACAAACTAACTAAAACTGAGGGAAATAGAAAACGGCGTAGAAAAGCCTCTTAACACAGGAAAAAGAACCAGGCATCAATGAGGGGTATATATAACATAGCAAATAGGCCTAGAAAAAAAATCAACCGAGATCCGCCACGCTGTAGCCACATCAAGCCTGCTCTACTTTACCAACGCAAACCTCACAAAGAACCTTATTCCCAGTTAAACACCTATAATTACTCGGACCAATGCAAATAATCACTTTCTCAGGTGTCGAATCTTGGCATCCAGTGGCAACATCATTACTTCCAAGCCAACGGCTACCAGGTGGACAGACACCGTTACAAAAAGGTGAAGTTCCATACCACTCCTGCGTGCATTCGGTCCAGGATGACGGATCTAGAGAAGACATTAGAAAGAAGTGATGAGGTTAAGATGTATCTAACTGCACTCACGATTGACTGGAGGTGGAGGTGGCGGCGGAGGTGACGGAGGTGACGGAGGTAACGGAGGTTCTGGTTCATCACAGTTTGTGCATCTCATCGCGGCAGAAAGAACACCATGAGCGAAAAGCAGAGGGTAGAGTAAAGAGATCAGTTGAACCATTTTTTGAGGGAGAATAGGCCTAGGAGGATGGGCGTATGGTAAGATTATGGTCTTGGGACAACGACTGAGGGTAGCAAGAGATTTTCCGGTGGCCTTGAGATCTAATCAACTCCCCTTGTGAGGACGACAGTGGGTTTTATGGTTCTTGGAAGCAGCTCAGCTCTTGGCCTGGTTGTAAATGCTTCTCTGTAGCCTTGCACCAACTTTGTGTCACATTGTCTCGTGTATCGTGAAACCCAGCCAAATAGAAATACTATTAGATGAGTATCACCTAGAGAGTTTTTCGCTCTTGCAGAGGTATGACTCTTGTTTAGGATTTAGTACCCGAGTACCACACTTATCCTCACCACACTCGCTAAAGTTCTGGAGCTAAGCTTCCTCTTCACGCCCAGGAAGGGAAACCTCAATGCCTTCCATCGCTGGTTATTCGCACGAATCAATACAGACGCATAGCCCATCGATAGTGGGGTTATTCTTAGTACCAAAGTGTAGTAGCATCGTGTTAAACCTACCCTCATAAAATCCCAGTGGGGTATATTTGGCAAGATATCTCTTGGCACCGGGGCTGAGCACATATGGCGGCGGTTTGTGGAGTTTTATTGGTCCATTTCCGCTTAAACCCAAGTTTTCATCCAACGGCATCGCGAGGAATTGATGGCTGAAATCGTGGCTTTTGGCAGTGGTGTTACAGTGGTGCACTAGCAGCATTTACCTAGAGGTCACGAACGCAGGTAGGAAATACGAATATTACGTGTTCATCGGTTTGGGTTTTATGACCTATTTTTAAGTCCCTTTGTTGCCCATTTAATTCACATGCGCAGGTAAAATATTGATTCCTCCTATCTCCTAAACGATCGATGATTGTTCGCGAAAATCGGTAGGCCGTGGTGGCATAGCTACAGGTAGATGACGATATCGTCGCTTGTTAGTTTGGAAGTTTTTTCGAATACGTTTCCGAGGATCCCTTGCCGAGCTTAACTGGCGTGCAGGGTGAGTGATATTTCGTGAAAAATGAGATAAGCGCCGATTGGTTGGGTAAGTACATCTATCTGCAGTAAACCATTGGAAGACAGCATCTAACAATAAATATTAAATAGATCTAAGAGCTAGTGAAGTCCCGCAGACGCATCAAAATACCAAAAGCGTTCCTTAAGCATAATACTGCCTCAGCTTAAGATATTAAGACGAGAACCTGAGCTCTAGAACCATTGTCGGCAATATCTTTTGAGATATACTTCCAGTCTCTCGGCTCCTTCAGGTTCACATCAAATATCTTATCCCCGATGGCTATCTTCATTTCTAAAATCTCTTGATCATGTTTTAGGTGATGTCTCTCACGGATCTTGTCGATGAGATTTGGGAGAGAGAGTAAATTCGCGCCATAGACGAACTTAATCTCGGGCGATTCGCCAAGGCAAGTCTCAAGGACAAAATCCGAACACTCTGAGCTAGAGAAGGTTGTATCGCTCGCAGAAAAGACAATAGTATGTCGCGAACCAGTTTCGGCGGTGACGGGGGGTATATCGGTGGCAGGTGAGGTGTCTTTTGGCCCAGCCCCCAATGTTATTTGAGCTCTTACTGTACGTTCTTTAGTCACAGTAGAGACTTTTTTCTCGGTGGAGTCCGGGGGTATCTGCCCTAGAGGCTGATGGGTGAGCTTCCCGGGGGTTTCGGGGTGCTTAGGATCGCTATATCGCAGCTTTTTTGCTAATGCCTCCGGCTTGGTGTTGATGCCAATGACTACGGAAAATTCGGGGCGTTTATTTTTGGATTCATGAGCTTCCTGTGCTGCCTCCTGCGGGATGGCTTTTAGCTTTGAGCGCTCGGTGTTTAATCCGCTTAGTCTGTGGGAATGCCCAATCGATGCACTGGTTCGTTGCTTTTTCTCCAAAGTAGTTGCTAATGCCGAGCATTCAGTCCTGGTTTCGAAATCTTCAGAATATCCTTCCAATATCCCATCCCCAGATATGATCCCGAATGATTCCAAAGACCGTGCTTTCCAGAGCCTCTTCCTCTCAACCCTAAGTTCCCTTTTTACTATCCCCGCAACAAACATCACCGCCTCTCTCAAGAAACCCCGAACCCTACCAACCCCAAAATCAGCATCCATCCGCAACCAACTACCACCAAATGACCTACCTATCTCTCTCAGTCACCAGACACCACTTCCCCGCCATTCCCCGACCCCAATACTGATTCCCAATACCACCATCTATAAACACATCCAACCACTTCTCCCAAGCTCTCCTCCGCCGTATTGGCCACGGTCCTTCCAGTCCAACGCGATTCTCAGGACTTTGGAGATGCGCTCTTAGGAGGTCTCTGAATAGCGCGAATTCGAGTTCGGAAAAGTTGCACTTTTGACGGAGAAGCTCCCAGGATGTTAATAGCATGATGGGGGACTGGAATATAATCGTGGATAATGTCCTGTATGTTTGTTATGGTGGGGATGAGGTTGAAGCTGAGACATATCTTTTAGGTCTAGTTGGAGCACTAGCCACAGACCCAGCCACACTAGACTATCAACATCACACAGTATTCTAAACACTACAAAGATCTCCGGATCTCTCGCCAATAAAATCAGTCATTTATTAACAAGTAATCTTATTTGGAATTCAAGCTGGTATCTACTATTGGCCTAACCGATTGCTAATCCAACTCATTGCTATATATGGATGGCATCAGGTATCACCAAAACGAAAACGAAAACACAACACAGCTTTCTACGAAAACGAAAGAAAATCCCTAACCCAGTATATATAACCCTCCACCGCCTCAAAAACTGCCTCCCTATCAATAATCCATCCAAATTAAAGGACTTGAGTACTAGCTTACCCGTCGTTTCATCTCCCCCGCAATCCACCACCATATCCGCATCATTACTTTCCACCCACAACTAGCTTAGGACACGATAGAAACAACCATTTCAGCTCTTCCTCCGTACTCTACGACTACTCCCGAAATATACTTCCAGTCTCTTTGTTCGTCCAAGTCCACACTAAAGATCTTGCCTCCAATTCTCACTTTCATGGCTCGAATGTCCTGTTCTGGCTTTAGGTGGTGTTTTCTACGTATCATTTCGACGAGTCGAGCTAGTGAAGGGACATCAACGCCATATATAAGCTTGATCTCACCGGGACCCTCAATGCTGGTCTCAAGGACGAAATCCAACCCGCGCTCCTGAGGGGGATCACGAGGAACCGGGGGATTTGGGGGCTGTGGCAGAGGTGGTGGGGCTTGTTGAGGTATCGGTACGGGTGGTAAAGGTGGCTGTGGTAATAAAGGTGACTGAGGGGGTAATAAAAGTGGTTGTGCAGGCGGTAAAGGTGGCTGTGGTCGTGAGGTAACAGTAGAAGGCCCACCCCCAGAATCAACGTTAATCACCGTAGGGTCGATATTGATGTCTAGGCGAAAACCATGGGGTCTAGAACTAGAGGGTGCTATTTCCACAAGAGATCGTTTCCGCTTTAGACCTCGATCGTCTTCTCCTGGGGGTCTGATAATCGTTGAATCGGTAATTTCAATAGGGTTGAACGACTTTCGGGGACGTCCTCGAGGGCGTTTTATCGGCATAGTTATCGTATCTAGCTCAGAAGGGGCGTCTGTTGATCCGGATGGGTTGCTATCACTTTTGGGCTCTTCCTTGGTGTGAGATGCCTTCATAATCCGGCTGTTTTCTTTGCACCTCATAAGATATGCAATATCTATAGTAGACTCCTTCATAAATTCTCGGATCCTGCGAGAAGCAGGATTAGCTTATCGGTCGTAAGACGCAAAATTCCATGCGCATGGATTCGAAAGAATTCACTTGTCTCTCTCAGCGGGGTAACTCCATTTCCTCGTCGTTCCTTGACCCCAAAACATTCTTCCAATTTTCTCATCAATGAATTCGTCCAACCACTCCTCCCAAGCCTGCTGACGCTGCGATACATGTCGTCCGGGACCCTCGAGTCCAAGGTGATTCTTTGGCTGCTTGAGGAAGTCCGTGAGGACTCCCCGGAAAATTGTAAAGTCCGGTGCAGTGAATCCGCCTTTCTCACGTAAGACTTCTGCGCGCATTGATACCGACGATTGTGGTGGTGAGTTTAGAGCTCGGGCGTGTAGGCGGTTGTGGCGAGCGTGATGGTGGTTGTAGTGCAACAGGGGGTGCTTGTAGTGACATGGGAAGCGCCGAACGCTTGGCGGCAACACTAACCCCTCTTAGTAGTGAATGATCCTATTGGCGAGAACCGCCAAGCAAAACACTCCAAGGTTGACATCAGACGGCTGTTTTTAGTATACTGTGTCTTTCATTAGAACAATATATGCGGTAAAATCTCCCTTAGCCTCTATAGGGGGCTTATGGTTCACTTTATGATGCTTTTATCAGGGGAAGCAGGAGTGCCGGATGGTGGTTCAACGGTTATTCCCGCTCCATGTGTGATTTCGAGTTGGTGTGAACCCCGAACAGCCACGATCCTAACAGAGAAACCTCTAATGTTTCGATAGCCTAACGAAAGGTCGGAGTTGGGTACATGGAGAGGAGTTGGGTATGGACAGAAGTTGTAGTTGTGAGGTTAGTTTAGCGCTGAAGCCGACAAGCCACAATGCCAAGCCACACGCGTCGATCATGACATGTCACCCGCTCCCGGAGCGCGCCCCGTGTTAGAGGTGCAAGCGCTAATAAGCCTTCTCCTATTGGTATTCTCTCGGCGAAAGCTCTAGGATATCGGCACTTTCTTCCCCTTTTAGCCCTAGCCTTCGTCTTGCTATTTCTCGGGCTATGGAGACATCAATCCACTTCTCCTTGTATCACTCTTGAGATACGCGGATATTGGAAGGCAGACTTGACTGAGCTCACATCGCCACTGTTGGGCCTATATATGGACAGCTTTAGCCTTGGATGAATAGCCGCCTTGTTTGCAGCCTCCTTTCCCGCAACTAATCAATCAATTAATTTACAGCCATGCCTAAATGGAAGCCTTGGCGCCAAGCCTAAAGAAACAGGGTGAATGATCGATTCTGAAATCCTCAAAATTTGACTATCTGCCAGGAATACGATCAGGCGTCCACAAGAGATCACCTTTGGCGGCATTCAAACTTTCCCCTCGTCCTTTAGAGAACCGTCTCATCTGACTTCTCTGGCTTTTGTTAGTATATCACTTTAAAGGATTGAATGCTCTATAACCTTACGTGTTAGTTTTGAATACTTTGTCACTTGTCTTCACTTTGATTCTTGTGATCTCCTGCTCTGGACAAAGCTCATGCTACCCACATACTTCCTTAATAGAACGAGCCAGTAAATGGTTATTAGTGCTGTGGATCATATCCCCACTATTCGGTTCGAAGATGATCGCTTCAAAGACGGAACCAAGTTGTTAGGACCTACAACAGATTAGTTTGTGACGAGCTTGCAAGGTAAAACCTCGTTACTTCCATCAAGTCTCTGTCAGAAGTCAGAGAGAGCAGCTGCTCTCAAGAAGCCTGCCAGTGATACGATTAATAGGAAGCACATGGTTATTTGACACCTCTAGGTACTGGAATAACTCACATTCCTCCATCTGTAGGAAACCTCCATTCTCTCTACTTCTAAATCCCAACAAGTTCTCCAGTACTAGTACCGATGAATGAATTCAGTCAGTGTTCTGATATTTCCTTCGCTGGCTTTAGGTGTATATTGTTCCTGGCCCTATGATCCTAATGGAATTTCTTCGTGAGCGTGTCTCTAGAGTGACGGAAAGTAGATGAGTTCAGTCCTGGAAATTCACAATCCCGCCGAAGAGAGTAGTCAGGGGTATGATAGCTCTACTGAAGAGAGAAAAAAAGTTAGGTAGCAGGCCCCACAGTGAAAAGCGATAGGGGCCAACCCAGGTCTGGGGCTTAGCTATCTTGTTTTGGTAAGACACGCAGATTCCACTGTAGCCTAACCACTACTCGTTTCATATTCCCGCTACGTGGCTACTATAACCAGTAAAGTAAGCCCTAAGAGACATGGAAATGTGCTATGTTCTCTTTAGAAAATTTGCATAGGGAAAGTCACTTCGTAAAGCCGTAGTAAAACCATCTCCATAAGCAGGGTTACGGAGATCGAATGTATCAGGCCATGGATACTCCTCTCACATGTAATTTTACACATTCACAACCAACGTTCCTGATGCTTTTTCTACTGATGCTCGATGCTTGAAATAGCAAGATAACTCCCGTAAAGTGAGACAGGAGTTGATCCCCGCGTGTTCAGCTGATCTACTAGTTCTTCACAGCCTGTGTTGTTGTTTCCGATGACCGATGGTCAGCAGGACTCTGCGTGCATTTCCAGACTTATCTATCTCTCGACGGCCTACCCCGATGAGTTTTAGGGTACAAATTTCCTGGTATCTTTCCCGATAGCCTTGCGTGGGGCTGACGACTTCCTGGTCGTTTAGCAAGGTAAAATTTTGCTGGTGAGATCATCTGGAAGGAGGAAGCCGCCTGTAGAAGCGTCAGGGAAAAGAAGGAAAATCGCCTATAAACGGATTTAGTTATGCAATTAGACGTAATGTCCGCTGTTGCCGTTGTTGTTATTGTTGTGGTATCGTTTTGTGTCTTTTTCCGCTTCCTTGGTGTGGATGATATCGATCCGTGGGCTGATGTACATGTATCTTTATGCCTCGGAAAGGAAGCCACTGTGCCACAAACTTGCATTTTAATCCTTTTTCCCCTTGAAAACCATGTTTTTCCCTGCGTGATTGGTGTCGGTAATTCGTGCTCCCCGGATAATGTCTCTGATCCGGCTATGACTAATATAAGTAGGCTATTCGGGGTCCGTAAATGATACGAAGGCCGAAAAAGATTCGTGGGGGCTTTGGATTGGTACGGCCCCAAAACAAGATTCTGGCGATATTTGGTGACTGGTCACTCTCGTGACCATCTGGGGTTTGGGTGGATAGTCGCGTGGATTTACCGCGGTGTCGACGCGTCCCCAGACTATCAATTGCAAGTTGGCGAGGGTTCCTATAGTTCTCCTGTCGATCTCCTAGAACATAGGGTTCTGTTAATTGCTGTGGAAAAAATACACTCAGTTTCAATTCCTCTGAAATTTTTGGGTTTCGTCCTGTAATGAAGTTTTGGTCATCATAAATATCGCTCGTTCGATTGACTAAGGAGATAAATTTATTGCCACTAAACTAGTAAAAAAGAATTAAACGCGTAAAGTTTCTAGAAAATGATGACACCCTAAGCTACTTCCACAACTTCTCTACCCCGATGGTTGCCTCCATCGTCAATATTAGATCTAAATGAAAAGACTGAAACTGAGTTTATATCACTCATTCCTCAGAAACTATAGCAATGACCTCAGCCTTTCCCCCATTCTTTGCAATCACCTCCCAGATATGCTGAAATTGAAATTCTTCCATATCCATATCAAAAACTTTACTCCCAGTCTTCACCTCAATGCTCTGGATCTCCTGCTCAGGGGCCATATCATGTTTCTCACGCATCATTTTGACAAGATTGCCCAGAGTGGGAAGATGAACGTAAACAACCTTGGCACTGCGGCCTTTGAGACTAGTCTCAAGCGTGAACTTGGACCCGGTTTGTTTCTCGGGATTACGGGAATTTGAAGGATTAGGGGTTGAGTATAAGGTATCTGTGGAGTCGTCGTCGGAGTCAAGACTGATTGCTGTAGTAGCCCTCCGACGTCTAGTGCTGGGAGTTGCCATGCCCCTGATTGGCATTTTCCGCTTTAGACATTGTCTTTTCGCTGGGGTTTTCGCTGGGGTTTTAGGGACAGTTGATCCCGTAACTGTGATAGAGCCCAAAGTCTTTCGAGGGCGTCCTCGTGGACGTTTTGGTGGGTTCGTGATGGTAATAGTGGGGTTGATGCTTCCGGGAGCACTCGAATTCTCCCGCGAATGCCCCTGGGATTGCTGTATCGACAGATCTCGTGAGGGAGGATCTATTGATCCGTCCCCAGATTTGTCTAGAGGCTGCCCTATTGGTAACATAGCTCTCCCTATTCTTTGATTACGCCTTGCGATATTTGCTACGAGCAAAACAGCTTCCCTTAAGAATACTCGGATTCTGCGAACGCTATATTAGCTCACCTTTCCTTCCGCAAGAATTGTGAGCATACAGAGTGGAAGACTTACTGGGCTCTCTCGTGAGGAAAACTCCATTTCCTTTCTGTTCCCAGTCCCCAATACCGGCTCCCAATACCGCCGTCGAGAAATGAATCCAACCATTCCTCATAATCTATCTTACGCTGCGATGCAGCTGAACCTGAGCCTGGTCCATCGAACGCGATGCGATTCTCTGGCTGTAGAAGCAAGTTCGTAATCACCTCTCGGAAACGCGCAAATTCGCCCGGAGTGAAGTCACTTTTCTGGCGAAGTACTTCTACAAACATTGTTATCGAATAGAGGAAGTAATGAATTAGAACTTGGATGTGTAAGTAATGGTAATGAGGTTGTGATGGCGGTGGGCTAATATTGGTCGGGCTTTATATATATTTCTCCAAGGGGAGAAAAACAATTATTAGGAAAACGCGATGTTTTTTAGAAAGTCTCACATCCTTAATTAATGTATTCTTTGCTAGGTCTCCGGGATCGGGGTTCGGCACGTCCCTTGTGGAATTCCCAGTAAATTATTGCATGTTGCCAGAAGCTTTGCGTTTTCCTGACAAGGAATAGTGAGACAACCCCACCAGGACCAAGAGCTCTACGAAAGGTATAATTGGCGTAGAGAACCCTCATGCCACTGCTCTCGAGGCTGGCATGCGAGGCTCGGAGGGCGGGATTATTCGCTCATAGGCTCACCATACAATTCATGTGAAACCCAGACTGCCTTCATGCTCTGCACGCAAGTACTAGGACCAATATATGACGATGGATGGGCGGATTTATCCGTCTCCTCGAGTTACCGTGCAAGCCTCCGCCAGACATGTAGTATTCTCATACGTAGTGCATATGCAATCAAAGACTATTAGCTGAAAAATATCTATTCGGCCAAAGGTGTGCGAGCTATCTCTATAGCGCATCCAAAATCTATCACTGTAAACCCGCAATTCTATCGGGTAAGGGAGAACCAGGCGAATGTGTTAAGTTCCAAGCGGTAGCGATCCCGCTTCAAGCGGAGAGTTTTGGTTTCCAGCAACCAATGCTTTGGTAGGCATCTGAAACTGGTAACAGATCGGTATGGCCTTCGTGTGACATGGTCCGTGCTCCGCATCCAAGGCCCCCCATCTCTCTTCTGCCCAGCGACCGTTTCCAGCATATCACAGAATCGTTCTTGAAACAAGTACCCGATGATGAGACAAGGTACAACCTTGTTTTTTTTCTTGAGGTTTATCTGTACACCCACACCTGCATGTGGGTTAGAAAATTGGTACAAGCGTATGGGGGGTGAAGTTGGAACGGCAAGGGTGCTGAAAAATCGTTTTTTGTAGCTTAATCTTTGTGGCTGAACATCCTGGCCGTTCTAACTTCACCCCCCGTACGCTTGTAAATCATTGACGATGGTTCGGTATCGCTAAAACTTCCACACAAAGTATTATCATTAGGGGTAATCGAGAGCGAAATTCCGGCTAGTCAACTACCCTGCTAAAGCAAAGTATGACTGTTCGTACCGTCTGGACCTCCACACCTTAGTTTCTGCTAGCTCCAACTTTTTTTTTGTCCCACAAGTAGCACAAACTTTCGGGAGAGCGGTTAAAAAACGGTCAGTAGGTCAATATGATAAGATCTAGCCAACCATCTTCCACTATCTGCAACTCCGGCGGTGACGCAAATTCTGATACCGAAGTCTTCACACAAAAGATCTAGCTCCGCTTCTTAAAGATCGAGTTGTGCCGGACACCTCCCGATTAGTCCGGGATTAGTACTATTCGCAGTTCCCAATTCAAGAAAACTAGGGCTCCGTCACTAACCTCCTGAGAGTCTGTTGATAGAACCGGGGGACATAGGATCAAAGCTCTTCTCCTAAATTTCTTATATTGCATAAGTGTTGCAGATCTGCACCTGTCTGAAGACAAGAACGGTGGCCATTAGAGAAGCTTCTAGTAAAACCTAGATATAGTGTTAACCAGAAGCAGTTTCAGCTTTGCTTTTGTACAACTATTATTTTCTAATCCAATCTGCTGGCATCAAACCCCTCCCCCCTTTAAAAAAACAAAACAAAACAAACAGAAAAACAAAAACAAAAACAAAAAAAGGGAGGGCATTCAGATTAGCATGAGCGCCACTAAAAGTACCAAAGGCCGAAGAGATACGAAACTTGCGTGACTTGTAAGTAACTTGATCAAGAAAACACCAGTGAATTACGCGACATTCTACCTTGAGCACGAACTTGATTCTGCTAAGACCTCTTTCTTGAAGGATAGGGATCACGTCAAATTAAAAATTTTGTAGACTATTCTCGTATCTTGAGTGAATATTGGCATTAGAAATGAATCCTGTAGACTCGGTATTAGGCTCTATGCGGCTTACCTTGCTGAAAATATATCCCTTCTCTGTGGTTGGTATCAGCTTTGTTTACCTTGACTCCGGTCATTTTTCAACCACATGTGCTTGGCCCACAGATAATTTAGGAAGTTGAAACGAACACTTCGGCCCTCGCTCCACTCCTCTCAACTACCCCTAAGATATACTTCCAATCTCTGCGCTCATCTAAGCCCACATTGTAGTAGACCATGTCCCCAATTTTCACACTGACCGCTACGATCTCTTGTTCTGGGTTCAAACAATGTTTCGCGCGCAGCTTTTGAACGAGGTAAGCTAATGTGGGAACATCGTTGCCATATATAAGCTTCATATTGCTAGTTCCAGCGAGAACACTCTCAAGAACAAACCCTGACGTAAGTTTCTCCTCGCGGCTGTGGGAAATCGACTTTGTTCTGTACGGAAGAGATTCTCCGTTGTTCATTTCTATAGGGATAGAGCTAATTTGTGGACGGGGTATAGCTTCTTTAGGAGGGCAAAATTTGAGCTCGTGTAGATTACAGAGTGACTATCGTTGCGCTCGATCTCGTTAGACTTGATCTCGCTGGGCGTGATCCCGTTAGACCTAGGGATAACTCGCCGGCTATGAATCGTTCCTTCTAGGCTGGTGGGGGATCGTGCACGTTTGGCATAGCTTTCCCCATCTTTGTAGAAGGCTTGTTGCCAGCGTGGCTTCTGTTAGTCAGTATGAGCAGTTGTAGCCAATCTCTCATCCTTGGGATTCATATCAATGTTGACAGTGGACACATTAGGTTTATCAACTGTCTCCAAGAATCTGCTTCCTTCTGGATATCTTGTCTCGCTGCTTGCTAGTGCTAGAAAACCACCGGCCCTGGGGAGGTGGAAGCCGTTTTGGGGTTGGCACTGGGGAAGCGTAGAGGGTCCTTCCAATTTCTCCTGGCTCCCAGCTAGCCTAAGGTCGATATCCTCTCTATCCAACGACCGTTTCTTCGAGCCTTGAGTTCTTACGTCTTGTCCAGTCTTAAGTATAGCTTCTCTCAAAAAGCTTCGAATCCTGTATGGCATGGGGTTAGTGAGCTACCCCAAAGTTACAGGCGCCTTCTAGAAAGACTTACCTGCCCCTATCAGCAGGGAAACTCCATATCTTCCCTACCTCTTGATTCCAGTAATCGTTTCCGATGCTGCCATCAATGATAGAATCCAGCCAGCTCCCTAGGCTTCTTTTCTCTCGGCTGATTCCATCAACCCACCTGGCCCTACAAGCCCCGCAAGCCTAGCAAGATTTTCTGGTCTTTTCATCAAATCCTTCAGAGCGCGTTTGAAGCCAGCAAAATCAGCTCCAGAGAGCCGGCATACCTGACGAAGTCTTTCGTATCTGAGCAGCGTCACTGGTTCCAGGGCCTGGGGTGTATTAGAGGTTACTTGCGAGAGGGAAATGACCGGGCGTTATGCTGTTGTGGTGATAAGGGTCGACGTTGAAAGGGGTAGCATGTGCTCACTGCATGTATTCAGTCCTGGCTTTGTTCAGTTGGCGTGTGACCTATACGAACGGCTTCGAGAGTAGTCACAAATATAATAAAATACTTATTCGCAAATCCGTTAATGATTTAGAACAATCAAATCTTCATCCAGAAGGCTCTGGTGGATACTACATGCAGTAAGGGAAATTGCTTAACATGGAGATGAACATCACGCCAAACAAATCTCTATCTCATTTTTAGCGGGATAAGCCCAAGAAGACTACATGCAGCTTACCACATACCACCATCTACTATATCGACTAAATACTGCCTCAAGTAGGGAAGCAGCTGTTTCAGACTACGCAAACGAATACAGCCCCTACCTTGCCATCGAAGTCCGGATGATTATGATACCTTTTCATCCTGAGATTGATTTCGAGGACGAAGCCGGGCTATTGCTGCTATCGCTTATTGACTGTAGTCCTTCTGGACTCTAGTCCCCCACTCAGTAGAAAATGGGAACGAGCCTACCTAGGCTCAGGCTTATTGGGATAGAGAAGTTACAAATTTGTAGCTACGATTCACGCTTGAAGAGGCTGATCATGAGAGACAAGTCTCTAGGAGAGATCAATCATTTTAAGTAACGAGCGATTTGCTGGCTCCCATACGCTTCATCAAAATGAGACGAGCATTTTTACAGGCTGCTTTTAATTATATACAATTCTTAAACCCACAAACTCTTACTCATTTCCAACTTCAGAATAGCACAAAATTTAACCTATTCTTACCCCATAGATACGCTCGCATGCGTTCTAAATGGCTTGGCAATTCATCATAAGAACCTCAACCCTCAAGCTGTGTACCATGAGCAACTCCAAGACATGACCCCAATCCCTCTCATCCGTCAGATCAATATGAATGAGCTTATTACCAAGGCCTATACGCTCTACTCTGATGCCTTGGACCTCATACTCCGGGGTTAATCTGTGCTTCTGGCGGAATACCTCTACAAAATGAGCGATTGTGGGGACATCAACAGCATGGACAAGCATGACGTTGATAGACCCAGCGACACTGGTCTCGAGGGCATACCTGAAGCTCTGATGAACAGGAGATGCAGGTGGGTTCTCGATAGTGCTGGTGATGTCTGTCTCCTCGACGGGATCAGGCTGCTGGGTAGCTAGAGCGTTCGCTTTTCCGACGGGCCTAGTTCCATTAGAAGGTTCTAGAAGATCGTTTTTGACCGATGGCGAAGGATCCCTAATGGAACCAGAGGGAGTATTCTCGCAAACCAGTGTGGGAGGTCGATAAACAGCACTAGAAGTTGGAATCTCGGTCTTTGTAGGACCAGTTTTTTTGGCCTCGATAACGGATGAAACACCGGCCTGGTTACGCTTAGTTTTGGAGGAATTGCGCGAGGTTCGAGAACGCTTAGGAGAGGGTGAGGCGATAGGCTCCAAGATTTTGTCGAGAACTTTCTTGCGGCTCCTGGCGCCAGAACGTGAAATTACAGCCTGGCCTAACCCCTTCCCACTAACGCTCGGATGAGAAGAAGTTGGCGTAGCAGTTGGCTTATCGTTTAGAGAAACGCTAGTCGACGCATCGCCGTGATCCACGCTGGGATCCTGCGTGGGCCTCCTCAATTCTGCTCTTTTACAGTCCCTCACGTAGCCTGCTGATTTCTGGACAATCACTTTCAGGTAAGGGATTATTCTAACGACGACAAAGTCAGATTGCTTTCATCATCAAATAATAGCCAACAAAAACTTACTTATCTCTTTCTTCAGGAAACCTCCATTTCTTGTTAGTCCCAGGACCCCAGTAATGATTACCAAGTCCACGATCCATCAAAGCAATCAGCCACATATCCCAGGCCACCCCATGCAACCGGCGGCCCTCAAGCCCAATACGGTTGTCTTCATTCCGTAAGTTGCTTCTCAGATCCTCAATGAACAGAAGCCATTCTCCCTCACCGAAGCCGCCGGCGGTCCGAAATTCTCGATGTGAATTTGATCTCATCTTATATAGACCACAGCCCTAGATGGGTTGAGAAACGCGAACAGAAGCTAGGGGGCTCGTTATGGAGTGGAGAGACGAATGGTGTGTTAGTACGAGGAGGATACTTTTCCTCCGACGCTGCAATTTATGGTAAAAATTGATGGCAGAGCCCCCAGAGCTCCAGTTTCTGACGACCAATAAGTGCTTTACCTTCCGCCATCAATAGAATAGTAGGGTTCACCAGAGTAGATCTTTTCTAAATACCAACACAGACCTATATAGTACAATGGCCCCACCAGAATATGAAATTAGAGCAAGTCCATATTCTGACAAAGTAGGTATTCTTATAGGGAAGCACTGGTACACATAGATCAATCCCTATTCAGTCCAGCCCGTGTGTTCTGGTGGTGTGAATATTCTTATATCTCAAATTCTTATAAAACAGTAATAGTGCATCTACACAGAACCTACAACCCTGAAAATCTTCCAACAATAGTAGTGATTTAACACCTAAGGCCATTTAAACCAGAAACTTTTGGCAAGCCAAAAAAGCCAATGCAGAAAATGCTCAATAACAACCAAGATTCATAAATTGCCCCAGGAAGCATGCCAAACTCAAGGCAAGATGTCTGCCAATGCTGACTAATCACGCTACCGAGTGATATTTCATGACTCATCTCGTGCGCTAAACCCACAAACATTACCGCAGTAGCCAGTACCCTTCTGCCAGTGTCAGTCTATCCCATTAGAGTTCCTACTCAGTAGTTTTGAAGGATTAATGCTAACTCATAGCAGTCTATAGGTAGACAGAAATCTAAAATCAGATTTCCCCGGCTGAGACTAAGAGCGCTAAGAAGCTCCCATATTAGCGATCTGGGGGGGGGCAATTAAGAAGCAATAATAGTTCCTCCAGATCCCTTAACTAGAAGCCTTCTCGCGATTGATGATCCATGCTTGAGCAACCTAGGGAATATTCGTTACCAAGATCAAACCAGCCATAAAAACAAACCCCTGATCAGCAAACCAACATAATACGAGTATCAGAGTCCCCTACACCAATCAACCCAGTAGACTGAATGCCACATGTATCTACGGGTATAATTTCAAACGTATTCATCGCCAAATATCTCCCGTTGAGGCCATCATCCAAAGTCTGTAGCGGGCATGTCAAATTATAGTCTCTTCCAGCTTGCTCGGACATAACAGAGCTTTCCTGCCGCCCGACCAGCGGCAGGTCACTGGATTGAACCAAAATCTTCGTATAACGCCCTTGTAGCGACTAAAATCGAGGAGATTGATCCAATGTCCGCTTTATTAGTAGTGCTTGGGCTCCTGTCGAAATGCGCCCCCCCCCCCGAAACTTAATAAGCAACGCAGATTGATAACTGAGACTCCTAAGTATATCACATCTAGGTTACACTCTCAACAATATGCACAAGACACTACTAATTAGTATTACGAGTCCATATACAAAGAGGTGGTAACTAATCACAGATAACCCATCATATACATAACCGAATCTAAACGCCCGCTAACGTAGTCTATAGTATATATCCACCCCCAGACCATCTATCCAACAACCCACGATCATCAATATCATCTCTAAAACCTCCTCAAAAGCAACCACATAAACGCCAACTGCACCCCATAACTATACAAAAACAAAAACTGCATTCTACGACTCCTCTGCCCTCTATCCACCCTCTGCTCACCTGTACTTTCCGGCAACAACACATATTTTAGGCTCCGCAACTACCAACCAATTAGTACTACTACAACACACACTACAAGCAGCTACATACCAGAAAGAATGCATTCGTATTAAAAAAATACGCGCCAACCGCCCACGCAACCCATCCAGGAAAGAAAGCCCCTGCAGCAAGCGTCATGATGATCCCCACGAACTTATACCCGCTGTACGCGACTAGATCTAAAAGCTGGCTCTCATTCGTGATGGAGAGGAGGTAGCAGCCGATCTTAAGGATACCAATTTCGATGAGGACGATGGTGAAGGCGAAGGAGGCGGTGTAGCCTAGTTGCTCGGGATTGAAGTGGCCAGCGAGGCCGAAGAGGATAGTTGATGTGAGAATGTAAGTTGTGAACGCCATTACTGTCACGTGTTAGTAGTTACACTAAGAGAGGCGGTGAGACAGGTACCTGGGATATACATATCGGGGCTATTAATGTCATCGCGTGGGGGGAGAAAGAAGCTTTCGACCTGCCCGTTCGCTCCGGTCCGCTGGGACCCGGTGCGGGACCAGGGTTTATGACGCCATGGGAAGATGACTAAAGATAGCTTCCGGAGGACGTAGCTATTGGATACATCGAAGTAATGTTTCAACGCGCCAACTTGGATATATTTCCCAAACTACACGAACCCAACCCTTAGCTTCATCTTAACACATCAGTAGGGAAAACATACATTCTGTTCCACATAAGCACCAGCAACCTGCGTCGCCCGACCTCCCACATCGAACGCCATCTGCGTTGTAGGATCATTGAAGAAGCTCCCATATGGTAGCTGGGACATCGCCGGCCCGTGGGCTGATTGAGCCGCGTAGGGCGAGTTGTAGCTGTTGGAGATTTCCGGGGGTGAGGGCGAGTGCATCACGGGGATGGGCACGTGGTGTTGAGGCACTGGGTGGTGAAGAGGTGGTGTTGCGGATGTGTGAAGGTAGTTGGAGCGTTGCATCGTGGGTAGTGACGGGAGTGTCGTGAAGCGGTGATAGAGTTTTGAAGGGACGTGATGAGTTTTCAGGGAGTGTTTTTGAGTGCTGGCTTCATATATGCAGGAACCAGGAACGGGCAGAAGTGCAAGGGGTATATGCAGGGGTAAACTTTAGCGAGGGAAACGAATACGGGAACATCTCGTTTCTGTGTAGGCTGTGGTGGTGTTTAACGTACATGTATGTAACGATGTTTGTGCTTGTGAATTGGGTCAGTTGCTATTACCTATTAGGCTTCGGGATATTTTATGTCGTGTAGAAGATGTTTATCGGTTGGACTTTCCGTTCTTGGCAATCACGAATTATCACTCGACAAAATTCATCTGCAATTTTTTACTTCTTTACCAAACAGGTAGACAGATAAGTGATTCATTCGGTGAGGCCAAAACCCAAAGACTTGTACGGACATTGAATCCAGAAATATTAGGACTTATCGCCAGCGAGGTTAGAGCGGACAAGTCGTAAAGGCAATTGCGTTAAGATCATCAGCAAAAAGGGTTTCGCGCCCGGGCGTCTGGGCAAGCGCCCAGGCGAGCTTCTGGATATCAGCACGCCTACTTGCGTCCAGCTGCGTCCATACGTCTAGTACGCCCATACGTTCACTCTATTGCTCGCCCCAGCACGCCCATGCGCCCATGCGCCCGTACGTTCTTTCTATTGCACGCCCCAGTACGTCCATACGATTGCTCTATTGCGCGCCCCAGCACGCCCATACGCTTGGTACACCTGGTATGCCTATACGCCTGGCACACCTATAGGCCTAGTACGCCCCTACGCTTGCTCCCAGTACGCTTATACGCCTAGTATGCCCATACGCTTGCTCTATTGCTCGCCCTAGCACGTCCATACGCCCATGCGCCTACATACACCCACGTCCACATACGCCCATGCGCTCAATCACTCTATCGTACGCCCATGCGCCCATAAACTGTCTCCTGGTCGCAAATTCAGCCAAGTCGAAACCCTAACCCTCGCTTACCCAACCCTCCCAGGCTCATCATGACCTCACACGCGCCTTCTGCCAGCAATTCCCTTATATCAACCACACACCCCACCTCCTGCTCGCCTCCCACCTCTCCACTTCCCACCCTCCACCTCCCACCCTCCACCTCCTACCTCTTCATCTCCCGCTCACCTCACCCCTCCAATCCCCACCTTTTACCCGTCAGTCGACTGTGCTAACATGCTTTACTATAGAGTCTATTCAGCAGTCAATTCGGAGTCTATTCAGGAGCCTATTCAGCAGTCAATTCAGCAGTCAATTCGGAGCCTATTCAGGAGTCGATTCGGAGTCTATTCAGGAGTCTATTCGGCAGTGGATTCGGAGGCTTGGAAACAGCCTATTCGGAGGCAGGAAAGCACGGGATTTGGAGTCTATTCAGCAGTCAATTCGGCAGTCAATTCAGTAGAATTCGGAGGCTTAGAAACAGCCGATTCGGAGTCTATTCGGGAGTCAATTCAGCAATCTATTCGGAGTCTATTTGGGAGTTGATTCGGGGTCTATTCAGGAGCCTATTCAGCAGTCAATTCGGAGCCTATTCAGCAGTCAATTCGGAGCCTATTCAGCAGTCAATTCGGAGTCTATTCAGGAGTCAATTCGGGAGTCAATTCAGCAGGATTTGGAGCCTATTCAGCAGTCAATTCGGCAGTCAATTCGGCAGGATTCGGAGGCTCAGAAACAGCCAATTCGGAGTCTATTCGGGAGTCAATTCAGCAGGATTCGGAGTCAATTCAGCAGTGTATTCGGAGTCTATTCAGGAGTCAATTTAGGAGTCGATTCGGAGTCTATTCGGGAGTCTATTCGGAGTCTATTCAGCAGGATTCGGAGGCTCATAAACAGCCGATTCGGAGTCAATTCAGGAGTCAATTCGGAGGCTTAGAAACAGACGATTCAGAGTCAATGCAGCAGTCGATTCAGCGGTCGATTCGGAGGCTGCTCAGGAGGCTGTTTAGGAGTCGATTCGGAGGCAGGCAGGCAGGCAGTGGATTCGGAGGCAGTTGGAACAACAGCGGAAGCAAGATAATGGGTGGAATTGCGCCCTACATGTACATAGAGCAGAATAGACTTTTAGTGCCATACAAAGCAGCGTGACAAGCAGCGTGACATTGTACACCAATGCGCCCAATGTCACCCAATGCCGCCCAACACGCCCATGGGAGGCTGTACGTCCAGTATGCCAGGCTCGGATTTTCCAGGCCTGCGCCTGGGCGTGGACGAGGCAGGTCTTACGCCCAGTGCGCCCACACATATGCCATACAAGTCAGTACGCCTAGAGCAGTGCCTAAAAAAAATCCCAGCCCAGTGCGCCCAGTGCGCCTATGGCACTGGGCGCGACTGGACGCAGACCCGGCTTTTTGCTGATGATAGCCAGTAGCCCTGTTAAGGTTCAAGGAATTGGGCCACTGTAGAGGAGCTAGAATATACTATTCGGGATATCAAGCTCTCTCGGCGCGCGTAGGCTCCAGGCGTTACAGGCTTCCCCCACATGTCGAAAGATAGAGAAAAGAGTAAAGACCAGAAACGCCACAAGAACGACAGTGGTCCCGAATCTCTTCACCTCAACTTTCTTGGAGAAGTTGATAGAACTAACAGTAGCGTAAGGAACTTTAACCAACGTTAGAATAACCCAAAACCAAAGAAAAACACTATTCGAACCATTTAGACAATAAAGCAAGAACCCCAAGTGCTGTTCACAATTATAAGAGTTCCGGAGTGTAACAACCTACCAAGCTACTTACAACAAAATACCATAAATATAAAGCTTCCACCGACCATGTCTTTAGAAGATTTACTTATATCTCTCTGAGAGGCCATCGTGGGAGATATCTCCTAACCTGTAGCAACGCGAGTTCAGGCCCGAACGGGCTTACATTTCAACATGCTCTTTTTGAACCTTAGTAACTTTACAACCATCAAAGATATCAACTGGAAAAAAATATATAAATTCAGTTAATAGTTAAAAGAATGACATATCGGTTGGATGGACTATAATTGTGAAGGGTTGTTAAGCAAGAATTGCTGGAAGTGGGGTAATGCGCCCATACAAAACCTAGCACCCACAACCACCACCAACCCCACCACCAACAGAGTATTAGAGCTACCATAAAAAATAAAAATCGCAAGTACCTTATTGATATATCAGATATTTAAGAGGGCTTACTAATTGGATGAGCCTTTGTGGATTTATAAGTCCTCAAAAAAGTAGTAAAATTGCTCAACTGGCCAAATTTGTATGGGTGCAATGGTCATTTACCCCAACTTACATCAGCAAAAAAAAAATGTCGCCCCGACACTTTCCTGTCTTCTGGAAGGCCATATTCCGCCCGCTGAGTTTGTGGCCTTCCCAACCGCCTAGGCGAGCTGCTCCAAGCGCTGGCCTGTAGGGCAACCAAAGACACTGCACCGGCCTCCTGGCGCTCGGCTGCGGCCACCCGCGCCCAGATGTGGTACTTAGCGAAATCCAGCAGGTTGCCCGATTGAATTTTTTTCTCTAAGTCCCTGAAAACTCGGGACTTAGCAAAATTCACGTCACCTCCCCCAGGCACTTAGCGATTTTCAAAAATCTCCAGGTCGCTTAGTCATCGCTTAGTCGTCGCCAAATCGTCGCCAAAGCAACGCCTAGTAAGACACCAATCTCCACCTCTCCCGTCCTTCCTACTATTGCTTCCCCCTATTCCTTCCCACCCATCCCCTATTCCCTCCCACCCATCCCCTATTCCCTCCCACCCATCCCCTATTCCCTCCCACCCATCCTCTACCTCGCTGTACCATAGTACTTTGCTAACATCATGACTTTTAGGCTCGAAGTACTAAGCTCTGCTTGCAAAGAACCTCCTAGGTAACGTCTTGATTCCGTTTATTTGACTCCCGCTGATATGCCCCCTAGATGCACTGCTTCTGCTTCCCCTGCTCCCGCCTAAGCGAGCCTGAGCCCAATATGCTGATCGATTCGCTGCCTGAGCTCCCTGAGCTTCCTCCGCCTCCTGGAGGTCGTCGATCTGCTGCCTGAGCTTCCTCCGCTTCCGCCACATGGTCGATTCGCTGCTGCAGCCTCCGCTGCCTGCGCCATATGGTTGATCCGCTGCCTGAGCTTCTGCTGCCTCCTGGAGGTCGTCAATCCGCTGCCTGAGCTTCCTCCGCCTCCGCCAAATGGTCAATTCGCTGCCTGAGCTTCCGCTGCCTGCGCCACATGGTCAATTCGCTGCAGCAGCCTCCGCTGCCTCCGCCATATGGTCAATTCGCTGCCTGAGCTTCCTCCACTTCCGCCACATGGTCGATCCGCTGCCTGAGCTTCCTGAGCTTCCGCCAATTGGTCAATTCGCTGCCTCCGCCATATGGTCAATTCGCTGCCTGAGCTTCCGCCGCCTCCGCCAATTGGTCGATTCGCTGCAGTTGCCTCCGCTGCCTCCGCCATATGGTTGATCCGCTGCCTGAGCTTCCTCCGCCTCCGCCAATTGGTCGATTCGCTGCAGCAGCCTCCGCTGCCTCCGCCATATGGTCAATTCGCTGCCTGAGCTTCTGCTGCCTCCGCCAGGTCGTCAATTTGATGCTCAACCCCCCCCCTACCCATAGAGTACAAAGAACAGATACATGTACATATAGAACTATATATAGATCCATAGAAACAATAGAACGATTGTAAACAAGCATATGGTGCCAGGCCAGGTGAAAGCTCCCAAACTAGACCATAGGGTGACCCGCTGAAAATGTAGTTCTGTGGGCGCGCTGCTCTCCCCCCGCTGTCCTCCAGACGCTCGTCAACCCTCCGTGGTCGCCCAGAGAATAGCCTCCTGAACCTAGGGCGCCCCCATGCCGACCTCTAGTAGGCTGTCGCCCAGACGTGAAGAGCAAAATTTACAGCCTGAGGGAGGGCTATATTCCGCCCCGACCGCCTGGGGTGCCTGATGCATTGGGTGGACCGGGCGACAATCTGTTTTTTTGCTGATGTAAGCATTAATCAACTTCAACAACCTGCCGGATTTTCAACACTTGCCCTAGCACATCAGCAATTTATAACCGGCTTCTCTATCTAATTATCTTTGACTCTGTGAATCAGCTACCTCCAATTCCTGTACAAAGTACAGAAAATTTAGTTGGGGGTAGTGGTGCTGTATTGGAAGAAATTATAGGTCCCCTCACTTAAGCGCCCTACCACCACCACAAAAAAAAGCCCTACTATATTGAGAATCAGTAAAATGATTATCCTGTTGGTGATTTAGCTCTCTGTAAAAGGCTGGTCTTATTGGTTGCCCAGCAGGTGGTAGAGCATAGGGTATAAGTTGTGGTTGATTAATTACAGTCGGTTGTAAAATCGCTACAGGTTAGGAGATAATCGGTCCTTCATTTTACAAAGTGAGATAGCTTAGGATTGCACAAGCTACTTTGAACCTTGATACCTCCCTTCACGGAGTTTCAGTATATGAATACGTACGACGTATGCAGTTTATACTATCAACGACCACTATTCACTACCCTCAGGTACCCAATCGGGACAATGAAGGCCGGGTAACCCTCCACCATCACAAAAAGGCCCGTACCTTACACACAATCGTGTATTAGAGATCACGACCGCAGAAAGACCAACCGGGAACAGAGCAGAGGAGAAATCGTGTAGGTGGCCAATAGCGATCACCATTATTGAAGCGTAGGTAGATGGAAGCCTCAGAAATAGCAATATAGCTTCATGGATTATCACTCGTATTTTCACTAACTACTATTAGAAATACAAGCTTCCCAATTCCCCTTAGCCTTAAGCTTTAGCTGGTTTAGTATTCTCTATACACCTACTTCGGTTGGGAGATAGTCGGGATACTATAGAGGTCTATTTAAGATCTATTCTCCGCTCTAGACTCAATTCCCTACCTGCCACGCACCTACTCCAAAAAAAATTAGATTACGATTCTCAAGGTATGCAGTTCCACCCAATAAGACGCGGAAGTACGAACCCTAACACAAACGCTCAGGGCTAACACGAGACAGAGCCAGTAGACAAAGAACCGCAACATTCTAAACCTTCCCCGTACAGTAGTAAAAGCCAATCCTCCCAAGTTACAGCGTGAACCCTAAACCAGCGACCAACACAATTACAACACCCCCAGGCTCATAATACTAATCCCCGAAGCCCATTCCTATCTTCAACACCCGCCCTCCACATTAACTAACCTAGACCCCACCGACCACCTCACCTTAACCCCAATCCCACTACCCACTACCCACCAGCAAACCTCCAACCAACCCCTCTATCCTACCCACAATCACTCGCGAAATCTCCCCAGCCTATCCCCGGGCCCCCACCAAAACCCCCACATGCAAGGTGCAATAGTACCATGCACGAGCAATATCAACCGTCTTGGCAAGGGAACTTCGGGTACACTTAATATACCACAGTAGTAAAAATCCTTGGCCCGTACTTGATCAACGGTCGATCAATCAATCAATCAATACAAACCCTTGGCAAGGCTATCCGCAGACGAGTGATAGACTGTGAATATTTAATTCCAGAGGACACTAACAAATTTCATCACAAAAACCTTCTTAAGAACTACATGACATTGTAGTAGTGTTACTCGCGCTTCCCACGCCAACCCAATATATGCATTTATGAAAAGAATATATACCCGTCGTCCCCGCTCAGCTTGAACACAAAAGAATATAAAAAAAAAGCAAAAACAAGTGACCGACTCCATCCCAATGACCGTGCCCCAGCTCCAACCGCTCACGCATCCAGTTTTTTTTCCCCCTACAAGCGTAAAGTAAAGAAAAGAAACATAAGGAAAAGAAACGAACGGAATACACAAAAATAGAAACTAAGAGTATAGTAAAAATCCTTTAAGAAACCCCTGTTATCCGCTGCGCATTTTTAAAAAAGAAAAGAAAAATAATCAATAGGTATAAAAGAATACAAGTATTTACTCCTCACCCGTGATGGCCAACAAGAACCAAGATAAGAAAATAATGAGCTTTCAAAGTGATATATAAGAAAAATGAACTCGTCAAATGCAAAATCCTTCTCCTCGGGCTCCTTAGTCATTATCGGCGGTATCTTGGCAATCCTCCTTCTAGTTCAACTTCATCTAACACTGGTGCACTTGGCCCAGCTTCAGCACTACTGCTGCTCCCTCCAGCATCATCTGGCCCACTCGCAGCTGCTAATAGACGTCTTCGCTCGGCTTCCATCTTGTCCTCCGCTCCGTCCTCTTGGTCGACTGGCGGAGCGGATGGATAATATCTTGGAGTGTCCTCCAAGGCTAGCGGCGGGGCGCTTGCGCTACCGCTACCGCTGCTTTCACCAGTTTCCAAACCTGGTGGTGCACTGGGCAGCAATGTCTGCTCAGCAAGCCGTAATCGTGATTTCTCATCCATTGACTCGTCTTCTTCTGGTGGAGGTGATTGTTGGTGGCGTTGGTAATGTGATCCACCCCCAGGATGCCGTGTGTAATTTGGCGCTTGTTCTCCACGATACTCCTGTCTGTCTGGCTCCTCTTGTCGTACCACTAGAGGGGACGCTGGCACAGCCAGTCGCACGTCCACCACTTCATGTGCTTCCTCCACTTGTGGAACCTGGACGTGCCTAACTCCACCTCTTCTACCTTTCCCACCCACTGAGTCGACACTCCCAATCACAACTTCAAATCTACAAAACACGATACTTTTCTCGCGTCTCCTAATCCTCTCTGTCTCCACTATAATTCCTCCCTCGCTTGTCATCCCCCCACCACCGTCTCCTTCACCACCGCTTTTCGGTCTAGGGAGACCAGGTATTGTTGACCCAGCGAACAAATCGTCTCTCCCACTCAACTTCCCACCAAGATCTACCACAACCTCAACATAATATCTAAAAGACACCTCGCCACCAGGGACCGATTTGATGGTGGGAAATACGTCCTCCGGTACTCTCAAATTAGCCCTTACAACGGTGGTAAGCGTTTTAGGGTCCACAATGAGTGGCATAACGGTTTGCGCCAGATCCTTCCTAAAAGTGCCTCCACCCCCTGTAGTCGATGAAAGAGCCTTCTTCAATGGCGGCTGGACGCGATGTATTGGGTCGAAGCGACTTTGTCGGTGAAGCGTCAGTATTATGCCGTTTAGCGATTTTATCGGTTTTGTATGGCGTATTGAGATCTTCACGGGTATGCTGTCACCACGAAGAGCTCCAGCTTTCATTAGTTCGATTGAAGCAGTGATGGTTTTTGATTTTATAAATGCAGGATCGGGTGTGGGTGAGGGATGACGAATTCCAGGGTCAGAACTAGGTGCAAGATTGGGACTGGAATTGTTGGGTGATGAAGCAATGGACGGTGCCGTTGCAGGTGAAGACGGTCGTTTTCGTGACCGTCTGGAAATGATAGGTTCTAGTGATATAAGACGTGGTTTTGGTGGTGTTAAGTGAGCAATGTCAATGGTCTCGACCATGTTGATTTTTGTTGTGCACGTTGTAGTCGGTGATATTGTAGTAGGTCGGGTCAGGGTGGACGATATGGTGTATGATATCGAACCTTTCTCAAACTACACTCTCGTTAGTTTCGATGTGCAAAACATGTATTTCTTGGCATCTTTATTTGGGCCAAGTGAGAAAAAGGCAGACGAACATCCAAAGAACTTGGCAGGCCCTCCGTCTTTCCCACAGGAACAAACATCAACTCAAACTCAAACTCGTAGACTCCAGGTTGTAGCGATCGACCATCTTCGCGATTTCCACACAACACAACCTGCTCCTTGCACAGTATTACACCACCGCCAGTCCCATCATCAAATCGATCATCCCATTCCTTCCGTTTCCTCCCTGAATCCTTCCCAGACGATAAATTTAGGTCGACACGGCCGACAAGACTGACAACGAGATGTGTGAGATTTAGTGGGCGCTCTACTGTGATACAAACAGAACCTTTGACGACATCGGTGGGCGAGTATACGCGATGGGGGTCGTCCAGACGAATATGGAAATCAGTAAGTGTCCTTCGCGATGGTCTCAATCCTGGGAGAGACAGAGATGATGTTTTCGACCTGAGACGATTTAGTAGCGACAGACGAGAGGAAGGTTTTGTCGCCATTGTAGAGAGAGAAGGAGATATCCGAGGAGCGGTTGCTCCTGGTGAAAGTTAATAGTGAACGTCTAGCTATGGACGGGGATGAACGCGATATAATTCAAGCACGTGGGTGACTCGGATCGGATACGGCTCCGACCGTATCGAACGAGCAGGATGGATGGATGGATGAGATGCAGCTGTTGCCAAGGGACGGAACAGGAAGTAGCAGCACGCGAACGGTAGGACTACAGATGGGCGAGAGAGAAGTTGGCGAAGGGAGGGAGGGACAAAAAGCCTGGTGGAGAGGGGTGATGATCAAGAGACTTGGCTTTTGGGGGGGCAAAGGGGAGGAAGGGAAGGGGAGGAGGGAAGGGGTGTGTGATCTCGGTAAACCCAGAGAGACCACAATGCACCAAGTAGCAGCAGCACCAGCACCAGCAAAGGCAGAGACGAAGAAGAGGCAAAGGCAAAGGCAGCAGCAACCCGCTGGGACTATTGAAGCTTGATGGAGATGGATGGGAAGGGAAAGCTTGGCTGCTCCAGGGCTGAGGTCCTGGGGATGATAAGCCTTTCTGCTGTTGGAGGAGCAGGAGGGATAGGGATAGGGCAGGAGAGTCGGTCACCGGAGAAAGAGGAGAAGGTGAGGCCACGGAGTGAACGGCGACGAGAGAGCGGGCGAGCGAGCGAGCGCGCGAGAGAATAGTGTGGGAAAGTGCACTCAGACACCACCCTCCACCGCGAGACAAAAAAAGAAACCCAGGGGAACAAAAAAAGTAAGGAAAGAGGACGGAGTCAACCGATAATAAAACCCCAGAAGGAGTGTGAGGAGAGCTGGGCTGAGCTCAGCTGGGCGACTGAGGCACTTCTCCCTCCCTCTCGAGGAGCAAAGGGCTGCAGTCGAGGATCTCCTTCCTTTCCTTCTTCAGGATGTGGATCTCTTGGAAGTGGCCTCTTGTCGGAGTCTTGGAAAATGCTTGTGTCTGCCTCCTTCGCGATTCGATCCCTGGGTTCCCGTTCTCTTGCTTGCTTGCGCGGTCTCCATGCCCAGCTTTTTTATTCTCGGCAGCATGGCAGCTCCGTCGCCCATTTATGAGCTGCCCCCCCACACCCTCCATGCCTGCCTGCGCTGCTCTCTGCAACTGCAGCTGCTTCTGCTGCTCTTTGGCTCTGCCACCTACCACCTGCCACACACATCAGACACACCACACACACCACACTCCAGATACGCGCTAAGGTGCGCTCGACTGGAACTGGAACCACCACCCCTATCCTTGGGCGTTCTGGTCAAAGGCTTGTTTTTGAGTCCCCTATTTGCTTTTGTCGCGCTTTTTTACGTCTTTGGGCTTGGGTCTTCGCCTATGCGGGGAAGGACGCCTGTCCAGTGACCATATTTACGGTAGTTCGTCTTTCTCCGGCTTCCTCCTCCTCGCCTTTCATGTTATCACCACCATCACATAGATTTCATATCGAGGTATCGGGCTGTCTGCCCGCGCGAAACAAAGAACTCAACATGTAACGTTCCAGGGTCCCTCCCTCTCCTCCGAGGCATCCAAAAGGGTTTCTCACTCCCCCTGTTCAATCCACTGTTTGCCCTGCAACTCACCAATGCGCGGGCTCTCCTCCGCTAGCAACGCCTGGATTGAAATAGCGCCCCGGACAACCCTTCTCTGTCTAGTAAAAAAAATCTCCCTTTCTTGCAAAATTCAAATCACAATCACCTCCACCCGTCGCTTCTTTCCCTGTTTCGCGTAGATGTTAAAGCAAGAGATGAAGACAAAGAAAAAAAGAAAAGAAAGAACCAGAAAAGCTCGTATTTAGGTCAACGTCCCCGCTTCGCCTATCGCTTGCATACCTGCTTGCCTACTTGTCTGCCTCCTTGTCCACCACCATCGTTTCTGGCGCGCGCTCCCCACTCCCGCCTTGGCAATGACTCGGCAATCACATCCCCCAATTCCGGCTCATTCCCGTCGCGTCGCGTCATAGTGGAGTGGAGCCAAGAAAGCCCAGCGATGCTTGTTTTCCTTAGCCTCATTTTTCCGTCCCGTTTGATTTTGACGCTCGATCTAATAAGACCACCATCGAGTAGTGAGCAAGACATAGCATGTGGGTGATGCTTGTTTTTACTCGGCGTGTTTGTTGGCCCGCGGGGTGTTGGTGTGGGGGGGAGGGAAGGATACGTCTGAGCGAGGCTCGAAATGGCATCATGGGATGTTCGATGCGAGGTGAGCCGTGGGAACAAGCAATTGCTTGGCCAGTCAAGCTTTTCTGGGCACGTTTTTTCATTTTCCATTTTTTTACATTTTACTTCTTCTGGAGACAGAGCGACACAGTCTCGGCACAGCAGATCCGACCGTTTTCGATCG
Source organism: Paragyromitra xinjiangensis (assembly GCA_038503065.1). Taxonomy (NCBI): domain Eukaryota; kingdom Fungi; phylum Ascomycota; class Pezizomycetes; order Pezizales; family Discinaceae; genus Paragyromitra; species Paragyromitra xinjiangensis. The sequence goes on along the minus strand of JBCAMK010000016.1, from coordinate 1,519,806 downwards.
AGGCACGATACTGAGATGCATGGTGACGGCTTAGTGACGGCGCGCGAGATGGACTGATTAAGGCGAGGCCCTGAATTTTACCCTCTCGTGAGTGGGGACGGCCTCTCGGATTGGGCGCGCGGGGCTACTTTTCGCTCTCTGATCGTGTGACGATCGTTGCTCTTCATTTTGCTCAGAAGCGATTGGCTTGGGGCGTTATTGAAGGGCTAGGGGAGGGATGGATGGATGGCTGGTGGATGGACAGATGTCACTGTTACCATTAGACCGGCCCACCGCGCAGGGAAATGGGGTGGTGGGTTTTGATACGTGGAATAATGAAATCAAATCTCCAGCCGTGATCTCCGTGAACGTACATACACTGGAAGCTGCTGGAATGGATAAACAATTACCAGGGAGGACCGAAAAGAAAAGAAAAAAAAGGGCGCATCCACCTTAACTCGTAGAGCAAAGCACAAGCGGTGTAGTGCATACATGTACTTTTAGGCTCCTTGTCCAGGTTGTCGGTGAATTACCCGCGAAATTTCGGTGTTTTCCGAGTTTGCCAGCTGGTGTTTAGCAGAGATGGGTGTGCCAGTGTTCCGGGTTGCCGGTGCCCAGTATCATAACTTCGCGTTTGCTGCTTGACGAGGGAACGAGAAGCCGAACGGCCCGATGGTTACCCGCCGAAACGAACGTGATTCTCGGAGCACGCGGAGGGGGTCCGCGTGTCAACCTCACTTCACCTCCATCATATGAACTGCAGCGAAGTAGGTTTCGATCATGGAGACTTCTGATACATCTGGAGGCAGTTCAGGTCTTGATTACTGATCTACCGGAATATACGAAATCGAATCGATGTGCCAATGAAGTGTAAGGGACTCAATGGCCCGTTTGAGCCAACTGTCGAATCACATTATTGACATACTTAAGTCTGTAGCAAGATTATGCCTATATATTATCACCTGCCTATCAACCGGAGAAAATTGCATCGAATCCAAGATAATCCGGATGGTATCGCAGTTATTACCTGTGCTGGATGCAGATCTTCTTCGAAAGCTTTCGAACGGCTAGGCTCAACGGGACATTGAAGGGCCCATCAGGGTCCATCAATGGCGATAAAGGATGGTATCACAATCATTTCAGAGTAAACTACGGGTCTCTGTTCCTTAAGACATCTTCTATATGCATGTTTAGGTACAGGCCCTGTTTGATTTAGTCTGAAACCGACATCCAACATGACAGATTCGCATTTTGATTACCTATCTGGCGGAATAAAACCACACCGAACTGAACCCACTACGACACAATCCGGATGATAGCACTCGTTCCATTCTTCCGGCGCGGTATCAGGTTCGATACAGTCTCGTTACTCTTGATCGAACCTTATCCGGGCTCCTGAACCGAGTTGATATCAAGGAGTATCATCCTAATCCAACAAGCCATGTCAACACCTTCTCTGCATGTGAAATTTCAGGCACGGATATTTCAAATTACCGCTCTAGACTCCGAGAACTGCTGGTAGATAATAGATGTTGGCTGATATCTCAGGCTGAGTTCTTGGACTTCTATGCTGCACGATTTCAAGAAAGAACTTTTTATACCCTGTGCCAGATTGCCTAATAGATGCGTCATCCGTCGCCCCAAAGAACACATTCTGTTGCTGCATGCAAAAACCAGCTGAACGGCTCGTTGTGCAGCAGACTCCCGAAACTATGCCACAAAGGAACCTTAAAATTCATGCTGTAAGCCTAAACGAAACTGAAAAGCGATATGATGTTTATCTCGATACGCCAATGATATTCTGTGTTTTTCGGCTGTTGTCACCGCAGTCAGTACAGCGTGTCGCTTGGCTGGTTTTTGCATGCAATACCAACATGTAAATATCCCCAAGAACCCAGGTATGGTCCAATTGGATTGCATTGGAGGATAACATTCATCCCGATAAGTATCCACAACTATACCAGGAGACGGAAACCGAATTGATCAACAAAAACCTAGACTTATCTGCCCGCAGGAATGCGGTCCCTATGCAAACAAGCACGTATACTCACTTATCGAATGCTTCTTTCTCGTGCTCGATCAGACTTCCGGTTTCCCCCGACCAAGCGACCGATTTGAAACGCTACAGCCAGTACGCGTTCTTATATCCGAATCATCATTAGCATCGAACGGCGTTAGCTTTAGGAAGAAAAGTGTTTGCAATGAGATGCTAATATTCTCTAATGCAACCATTGATCTGAAACATTTACATCGTGAACTCGAGTCTTTGGATGCTCAATTCACTTTACGTTATACAATACTCTCACTATGTAGAAAATATTAATGCAAGAACAATTCCGGGCCGCACCCGGTGCATGCCCGTGGAACCGTTCCCGAAAGTCTGGAAGTCGAGCTGATTTGTTCAACCAACAGCACAATTCGGCAAAGAATAAAATAATTTGGCGCTTGCACTTTGATACATGCGAGATCGATTTAATTACACATCTGCCGACAGGAAATTGAACCGTAGTTGAGATAACCCGAATGGTGATGCAACTTCGTTCATTCACGGGAGTTATTCGCCAAGGGTCGTGAACACACAGTGTGGCGGCGGCCGAGTGATATACGGCATTTGGTGATGACGGGGATTTTTTGCGTCACGGATACTGCTCTGGACCATGTGGCCATGTTCGAAATTTTAAAGCTTTATCTGCAAACTCCAGGCACAGACATCCCTTTTCACCGAATAGGATGTCGAGTAGACCTCAATATTTTACTTAAGGGTCCTCTGGGAAGGCATCAAACCTCATCGCTTAGATGGAAACATTAATATCTGGCGCAAGATAATGTTCCGAGCATGCCATAAGCACACGACCACTCCTGGGAGGGGCTCAGGCACCCGGGCCGGTTGGTGATTTTGTGTGTTTGGTGTGTTTTTACGCAGCTGCAATGACACGCATCTCGGTTCTTGGGCGATGTACTGTCTTTCGTAATGGTATTCAAATCTTCGTATTAGCCCAATCACCTGAATTACGATATCAGAAACAATATAAATACCGATATCAATCCGCAGGGAGGTACTGATAAGCTTTTTTGGTTGCTATGACACCAGGCAAGTAAATACGGATTAGCCTTATCGTCGGAGATGGTAATTTTGTCCCTAGACTTGATAGGTTCACTGATCTGTGAATACGTTGAAGGTTTGAAGCACTGCCACTGCATCGTGATGTGTTCAGAGTCATTACCAGCTAGAAACGGTAGTTGGAAGCTCGTCCACTCCATTGTTGACTGTGTTGATGATCAGGGTATTCAGATAAGTAGCGTGGGGGACAGTACTAAGCTTAGATATGCTCTTTCTGGGCCTAGGAAAATGTTGCTTACAGTGAGGTTTTTGAGATTTTTGATTGGATCTTGTACCAATATTGCTGTGGCAAGACCAAAAAAAACTCAATATTTGGTCACGAGGGAAAGAGAGTAACGTTTGATTTTCTAGACGGGACGTATCCCGGGAAATATTGGTGGGCTTTAAAGAATATCGAATGGCACTACATATGGTCATTTTTCCGATCCTCGATTCAGTGCTTATACCACCGTTGATCTATTTCCATCAGTAACTACGCCATGCTTGGCTGAGCGGAATGATATTGGCATTATTAACTTGGCAATAAACAGTTTCACAAAAAACCCGGACTAATAACCTAAAATGGAAACTTACTAATAGTGGGGACCGGCTTCTTTACTCTGCTGGTATTTTTATGCACCAGCCATTGACCAATCACTACTTATCCCAGTAGCTGGGGTTTCCGGATGACTTCTGAAGTTGCATGAGGAGAGGGATTTTGCTATGCATTTTCAATCTGAACCATGGGGCGTATCAAATATAGCATTGTTGATTGGGCTATCAAATTTAATCACAAGATTGAAGTTCACACCTAACGCACGCCCGCATCGAAGATCATAAGAAGTGAATTCCAGAACGACAGAAATGATTTGCTAGCATTTGCACCGAGTAAACGTGCTCGGCAGGGTTTATACTGGCTCTTTTGACATCTGATTGATTCATCCGAACTTTAATCCCCGATCTACAGCTGCATCGACTGCGGGAGAGCCGGTCGATCAGGTACATGCACATCATTGGTATCCACCTGCAATGTTGGCACAATTCAACGTGGACACATACATACAGGTTCAATCCTAATGTGGATCCCTCACATCTAGCTTTCGGATCCTCGGGTTGATTGAGCCGAGCTGCGGCTCTAGGCTGTGCTAATTTCACTCCCCGAAAATCTGGAAGCCAACCACATTCCATTACTGCGTGGTATGGGAACTGCCGTGGAACTATTTACAGGTGACCGCAGCCCAAGAATGCCAATGCCAGATACATATAGCGTTGGTTATATGGTGATTACTGATCTACCGGAAGGAACCGGACCCAATCGGACTAACGGATTTCTTTGATGGCAGCCGGCCGCGGTTTTTCCGTTACCGAAGGTAACGTAACGTTACAGTCTATGGTTTTTGGTCAACTGATACGCACACGCGGGGGCAAGGGCCTTGTAAGCCTGAGACGCAGCGATTAATGAAGCTTCTGCAATAATACGAGGAGTTTGAGCACCTTGGTCTGGGGGATAGAGAATTGGGAAGGAGTTATTTTAGGTCATTTCTCTCTTGGTAGCTTATATCGTAGCTCGACTTGTGGTATGGTAGATATTTTGTGTTACGAGTCATGGGTAATCACTCGGCCATTTTAACTGCTGGATTGGTTTCTTACTTCTTTCACCGGGTGGGTCTAGGCTAGATAGACTTTATGTAGCGGGAATAAGGGGATCAACTGACACTTGGTGTGTTCCTATAGTTTTAATTAAACTTTGGGCTCATTTCTTGAGTTATCTTATGCTTCTTGGTTTCTGGAGGCATTAGGGCAAGATTGTCATCACTCAACTTGGCACGTTATACCTTTAATTCTGGTTCGAGATGTCAATCATGAAATATCACTCGAACGGTAAATGATTCTATTCTCTCAACTATATTTCAGATTCCCTGGAATACCTCCAAACTGCCCATTGAGTCTTTGATCTTTATAAATGAAGCTTAAGTGAAGAGACTAGGCTAAATAGTAATATTTCGCCGACATAAAAGTAAGTAAGCACCGTCCTCCATTTAGGTGGCTCTATTGCCTCAGTATAACGTCTGCTGGGGATATATCACTTTTAGATTCTTCTTCGAACGTTCGCCTAGCGGGATAGACCAAAAAAATTACAAAAAGTCATTGAGTGCCAAGTCCTGATATTATCGAGTGATATATTGTGAATAATTTCCACCAACGTCTTCGTAATTTTCGACAGCCATCCTCTCTAACTGGTAAACCATGTTGAGCCCTTCTAGGCGCTATTACATCTTTATAAATGCGGTTCCAGCAATTTTCCAACTATTTCTCTTCCTAAACCTCCATGTTTCCTAATGTCATTTTTTCCTCCACATTTTATCTCCTGCCTGCTTTAATAAGCGTTTCCTCCTGTACTCGATACCTTTCTTCGGGTAGAGCATGACTTATATTCACGACCGTGTTTGAAGCCCTTCCTCAATGCGAGCCCAGTATATCTTGGTTGAACAGAAAGCTTGTATGAGCATTTACGAGTGAATACTTCCATCCCTCGATGATTTTCCGGGCTCCTAGAATTACCATGTTGTCTGTGAATTCCTTCTCCTGCTACTATTGGGTTTGAAATAGTTCCCCAGATAATCAGCGATCCTTCTTCTCATATTGAAGTCCCTGGGTTCTCACGAGGCAAACATTTCATCTTACGACCTACAAAACTAGTAGATCCCTAAAATACGCCTTCCGCTTCTTGCATTGTTCCGTCTTGTCGAAAGTCATCCATATTGTGAGGATCCAATAAATTCTGACTTTAGTGCCTGATTGAGAATGTGGTATGACATTCAGCGACATCGATATTTAGCTCTAAAGCTGATGTGCCACCTTGCTATACACGAAGATAAATGTGATTTTCCTGAATCGGAATAGACCCACCCGTTGTAATGAGCTTACGGTTCCGCTTTACCTCTTCAGGCGGCACATAAATTTCTCGTCGTCGTACTAGACATCACGGGCATCATGTAGTGTATGTATATCTGTAGTACTAAGCTTCTGGTGGTGCTTCGGTTATTTAATATCTTTTCAGTTAGGGGTTGGCGAGGCTCAGCGTGACAACTGTAAATGGACAACAAGCTTATGTTGCGGGGTTTAATAGCGAGTATAAAGAGGATTCGATTGATAGTCGTCTTGAATTTCCGTAAGTCTTTTAACGTGATTAGTGGTATGGGGTGTGGGTGGGTGGAGGTTGGTCGTTGCGTCTGTAATATAGTTGTAGACGCTGTTAGGGAATTGCGATATGCACACTGGTTGGAGCTGGAATTCCTGGGTCTTGCTTTGTTAATGCACCACGGTGGAGCTGGGACGCGAATGTGTGTGATACGCGTCAGTTGGTTTGATGATGACATGCCTCTGTTTTGAGATCTTCTTGTCGTGTATTTGGATAGACGGTGAATGTTTTTAGCTAACCCTTTAAGGGCAGGTTGGGGAAGTTCATTCCTGGTGAATAGTGTTGGTTATCGTCCCTATAATAGATAGGTCCATCACCTTGCTGCGTTTTGTCGTGTTGGTAGCTGAGCTCTGGTTTAATGTCGGCCAAGACTCGTTTCCGGATGGAAATGCAAAGATCGTTTGATACGGAAGTAACAACGATGTTGCAGAGATTGGCACTTAATGAACCAAGCAAAAAATCGCTGGGATTGTGTCGATGGGAAATCTCAGTGTTTCATAATTATCCCAGAGTTCGAGATGAGATGTGCAATGAAGATTCTGGTTCATCAGCTATTTAGGAGATGGTACTGGTAGGAGATTCGAGGTAAATAGAGCACTTGTTGTTAGTGGGTTAATTTTTTGAAATGCGTTCGGTCTGTGATTGCAGGGACTTATTTGCTCTTGTGGTCCTGTGGAATGAGTTTGGGTACAGTTCTGTCGAATGATGCTTATCAGACTCTTGGTGCCGTCATGGAGCGGAGAGCTGTTGGTATCAGTAGAATGTGTTTTTTGTCTAGATAGAAGAAAGGGAATTGTGATGGGAATATCTCTCTAGTGTTGATGGAGTTTGTGGATGGAGTCTCGTTTGTGGATGAGGACGGTTGGTGGGGGAGGATGGTTGGTGAGGTTTCTCACAGGTGATTTCTCACCAGAAGAGCCGCCAGTGACATCTCAAGATCTAGGGCTAGGGTTACAGTGTAAAACTAACGCAAGGGACAGCAAGGCAGCTATTCGACGCCTCATCGGCACTTTCGTCTATCTCCGCCTTGCTTTCGGCGAGAGAATATCCACCAATGCTCCAGTCCCCCAATATGCGGAATCTCACCATTCCCGAAGCCGAGGCAGACACCAGGCTTACTTCTACGAGCTTTACTGCCAAGATTTCTCGCCTGTTGCAGAAAACGCCTTAGCACATGCCTAATCCAGCTTCTCAACGTCCCAACCGCATCTTCCCCCCATCGCTGTGCGCCGAACAACGATCTCTTGAACCGCGCCCCCTTCTTCTTGCTTTTCTAGCCTTGTCCTATTCCCCATCACCGATTACGATTGTCGCTAGCTACGTGGTGTGTATAAATCCTTCGTCCCCCCCGGGAATGGTGCGGCGTTTCTGTTCTGCGCACGATTGTTGACGGTTGCTAAGTTTTAGACACCTTGTCTTCTTTGCCCGCCATTGGGTCATTACTCCCACGAAGGTCCGAACGACGCCAGAAATTACAACCCCGACTGCGCACCCAGCAGAAACAACAACCCACAATGTCGAAACTATCATTCGCAACCTTCCTAATCATCTGCCGTAAGCCCCCTTCCTTCACTCCTGCAGAACAGCAGGCTAACCCCAAATCCAGCAACATGTTTTTTCCTCGGCATCATCTTCACCAACTGGACCTACGACCACCATACCCTCTGGAACAGCATCCCCCCTTCGGAAGAAATCCTCCGCGCTATTGAATCACACTACTCCCTCCTCTCCTCCTCCCCCCCCATCATGGTGCGCGTCCTGGATATCATCATTGCTGTCGGTCTCCTTGGGTTCATCACAAAATTGTATAAGGCTTCCGAATCGAACATGCTGTTCGATGGTGCCTCGCTCCTCCTGTACATGGCCGGTGTGATCATGTATGGCACGAACGTGATCCGTGGACTGCGCATTGTCGAGTCGGGTAATTATGGAGAGGAGGTTGGCAGGGTTGATACGTTGAGGGTTATGGCTGCTAGTCAGGTTATTTTGGCGCTGGTGTTGGTTGGGGTGTTGGTTTTGCAGAGCGGACAGTGGTATGCTGAGAGGAAGGAGAGTGAGGAGGTTAAGAAGATTGAAGCCGAGGAGGCTGCGAGGAGGGCTGCGGTGGGTGCGAAGAATGGGAAGAAGAAGAATTGAGGAGTGTATGGTTGAGGGGGGGAATGCATAGTGTAGTTCTATTCTGTAATGATGTGTGGTTCTTTTTTTTTTCGTTCTTTCTTTTTGGACGGGTAGGAGGGGGAGTAATGGTGACCTTTATGAACGGGAAAATTTGGAGGGTTGCAAAAAGGAGGGAATCAAAATAAGAGAAACGACAGTCTATCTGTGAAACCTTCTAACTCAAAAGGATGGGATACAATGGATTGAAGATGTGAAACTGGGATAGGGAGTCTAGGCTGCTCCCATGTCTATCTGCTATACATGGGTTATATCTCGATACCCTGTGAGTCGACTCTCCTCGAGAGTGACAGGGTAACTAGGTTATTGGACTACATGCAGTACTCATGGCGTCGGGTAGTCGGGAACTTCCTTAGACTCGCATATGAGATTTATGGTGCGAGGATATCAGTACTTAATCTCAGATCTTTACCTGATTTGTGTGATATCCCGCTAAAGTAGTTGACGATCTCCCCCTAAGTAATTTACCTAATAGGCCTTATCCCAGAACTCAGCAATTTGAGGTCGGATCTTTCACAACGGAAGATAGGTAAACACTTTTACCACTGAAGTTAATGAAGAAATGTAAATATGTGCTTTATGGACGTCTACCGATATTCTTGTACCCAGAAATCAATGAAATTATGATTAAAAAAAAGGGATGTTTATCGTAAATGTATATCACCAAATGCTTTTCCTAATGCTTTTACATAGGAAATCGGAGGAATGTCGCCAGGAAGCGTGGTTAACAATCTTTGTCTCGGGAAGGCATCGGGTTTCCTTTGTTACGGCTTTCTTGATGCTTTGTGGGTACTTTGCCTATACAAATTTTCTGGTTCATTATCTACTAACTCAGGTGAGATGCATATGGTGTGGATATGTATTTCTCCTGTCTTGTTTTGTGGGAATATAATTTATGCTTATGCCAAAATGGTTAATGCTTCCGTGTACGTGGAGGATATGTATTACTGGGACTAGGTTTGACTAGCGGAGGAACTACATGTAGTGTATAAATACATGTAGTCTACCTCTCGGCTCAGTTCTCTGATCTTCGATCATCAATAAATACATATACAAAAACCCCTTTAACGTCCTCTCTTCAACAGTTTACTACATGTAACTAACGTTAACTATTCGACTAACCGCTAGAAGTAGCCTAATGGAGAAATGCCCAACTATACGTAAACTTCTTCACATACCGTAACGTCTCATACCGAGCGGAGCCGGGTGGTGGGTATTGATAGTTAGCCTAGGCTAGGTCATCGATTTGAGAAAAAGGTTAGGGTTTGGGTTTACCTGCAAGGGTTTCTGTAATTAGGTGAAGTGGAGATCGGCGGAAGTGGTATCATTTTTTGTGATTTTTTTTACCATTAACACTGACAAGGTGGAAGGCTCGAGAAAAGACTTAGAGCTTGGAAAAAGTTTAGTAAAAAGTTTAATTAAGGGCTTACAGTTGGCTCTCTCTATAAAGGTTCGGGTTATAAGGGTATGTATGAGTCCAGACAGGGATTATTTTGGGTGTACTGGGCCTTTCTTATTAGTATATCTGCCTTATAGGGATATGAAATCGCTCTATGAGATCGGAGTGATTGTACTGCAGTAAGAATTAGAAGACAACCCATGGCTCGAGAGTTTAATGCCCTATAGTATCAAGTAGCATCATTAAATGGCCTATCACGGTCTGGGGCAATTACCGTATTAACTGTCGACAGCGGACGGTGATACAGAGAGTCAAGTTAAAGTTCGGGCGTTCTGAACTAAAGCTGGTGACTCAAGATCTCTGTCACTCACTCACCCCAATTCAGTTCTAGCCAAGGAAGGAAAAAGGGGTTTTGTTCTCACCACTGGCACCAACAACAGCAGAACGACGCTTTTTTCTGATAGAGGCCTCGCTTAAGGGGCTGTGTCCTGTGTTTTCTTCTTTTTCCATGTCAAATATCTCTTTTTCTACCGTTTTTTACCCTGTTTAGAACTCGAGCACTGTATGCAGAGCGTTGATTAGGGTTCGTGTCACTATATTCGTGGTCGAGCTATGTGATACTGAAAACAAGCAGGGATGCACTTTCTCAGCCTTGCGGGCCCATCACCTTCGCTACTCTGGTTGAGAATACAAAGGCCCCACCACTCAAGCCGCAAGAAAGAGCATGGCCGACCCAATTTCTATACTGGGCTCAATCGCAGGTATAGTAAGTGTTACTACAAGATGCTCAATCGCGTTCACCGAGTTCCTTACGGATGTTCGCGAGGCGCCCCGCGACATACTTGCGCTACATCTCGAGCTCAAAGCGACTGAATCGGTGTTTTCAGAGTTGCAATCAACCTTCAAAAATAGAAACTGGTCTAACCCTCCTTCGGATGAGTGGATCGCGGACCTCGACTCTATCTTGGACAGGTGTATGGATATTATCATCGAGTTGTCGTTCATGATAAAGAAGCTGAGAAGCGACACGACGAGTGGTTGGGGTAGTCGTACTTGGAGAGGAATCAGATGGACATTTAAGGAAAAAGATATCAGATTGTTTAAGGAGAGGTTGGAGAGCGCAAAGAATACTCTGGGGTTGAAGTTGCAATCGTTATCTACGTAAGTAATCCTATTATTTAGGTGTGGGATGGCAGGTTCAACCCAGAAATTCTCATGAGCTGGGTTGTTTTGTATTACGTATGCTGATAGAGATGAACTTAAGTGTGGTAGGTATGCGTGTTGAAGGGCGTGTGGAGGCAATTCACGGCGGTGTAGATCGAATGCATAGCATCCTCCGACATCTAGTTGCGGAGCAGATTGTTGCAAATGAAGATGCCTCAGAGAAAGCCTTACTGGCAAGACAATGGGGAATTCCCTATGGCGATTTACCGTCTTCTTCATCCTTATCACAGTCAAATTTGTACTCCCCTGTTAGTCCAACAACCCCATATCCCCGAACTCTCTTATCGCCACCAATACCTGCTACTTCTCCTTTCGATGAAGCCCCCGCATCGGTATCAGCGAATTTAGGCACACACCATGTCTACCAAAGAACAGAAGTAGCACCTTTTTCAGGGAGCAACGTGGGTACAGAGAGCTCCCCACCCGGCCAACAAGGTCCCTACACCGGCCTGCCTAATCCAACTACTGAAAATGTGGTACGACTACCGGAATATGAGCCACCTACCGGCATTTCTGGGTTCTACGAGAATATCCCAACCCCCACGTCACCGCCACCTAACTCTCCATTTTCAATTAATTCTACAGAGTCACTTAGTTCTCCATGGCTACAAACTCGAGTCTCTGATGGATCTGAAGACAGTACTATCTCTCCTGCGCTTAAGAGTGGGGTTTCGCCCTTTGGCCCTGGTCCCTTTCAGTTGCCAATAACGTTAACAAATACCCCACTCTCAGCATACGCTCCATATAGAAAAGTCATTACAGCTCGATGGGTTAAGCTAGAGAAAAGGGCGATAATCGTTGCTATTAATTTCGTAGATATCCTACAAATTTCTTTAAGCTATATCAGTCGTACTGATGGATACGCTAGGGTATTATCAAAAGCAGCGTTACTTTTGCTTTTGTGGCTGGCGAAAAGGTGACGGAAGGCATCATAACCGAGTGGCCTCGCCAAAGATCGGAAAAAATCAAAGCACGGGTAAGTTTAAAATGTGAAGCTCGAATAACAGTGGAAGTTAATGACCACTTTAGATTTCTACTAGTATTGCTGGTGACTATCAAGATCCTGGCGGCCTGCAACGTGACTTATCGACACGGCATTGGAAGCAGCTCGAAACTAAAGAGGTATATCTTCTTTGAGCTATATGTAGTTTGCTCGTCTAAGATTGGTCGTGCTTAGGCTAGATACCTTCCTCTCTACTTAGCCCGCCAGACTACCAACATTCTCCTGCCTTTCCCTCCTAGAAAGTCTGCGATCGATGCCGTTGCAGATTACTTCTCGGAACTACGCGAGGCTGTGCGTTTGGTATTAAGAGACTATCTCCCTGAAATCTTTGAGCGAGAAGAGCGCAATATCAGATATATCATTGCTATCCCTGTAACTCGGTCAAGGGCGGCCGCATCAGAATATCGTACTGCTGCGGCTAAGGCCGGCTTCATTCGAGATGACAATGACAACCGTCTGACGACTATTCCGTACCCTGAAGCTCTTGTTTTATACTGTGTCAATGATGGCCTACTGGAGCTTGATGTCCATGACGTTGTTTTGGTTGTCGATTGCGACAAGTGGACAACTGAAATAGCCGCATATAAAGTTGACTCAGTAGTTCCTTTATATATTTCTGGGTTTACTTTTACTTCTGACGACTGCTGTGGGTCTGGGAATGTTGAGGCGAATTTTTCTGATGTCGTTCGCGCCAAGTTTCGGAAGCTGGACGAAATTGACAGCAGGGTTTCTGGTGAGATCCGGCGCCAATTTATGCTCCAATTTAGTTCTCAGATTATAAAGGACTTCAGAAATAATGGGCAGAATTGGGCCGTTGAGGTTTGTGAGGAGCTGGATTATCCCGAGGTTGATATTGCTGATGGCTATGCGACCTTCACGAACGCCGAAATTCTTCGATGCTATGAACCTGTTGTCGATCACATTATGGGACTCATCAAGGCTCAACAAGAGGCCATACTAGTTCGGGGTGGGGCATTACGATACATCCTCATGACGGGCGAGCTTAGTGTTTCAGAGTACTTCTTTCAGATGATCAGATCTAACGTACCACTACATCTCCGCAATTCGATTGTCAGGGCTACAGCTCCCGTTACCGATATCTCCAAAGGTGCCCTATTCGCCGGCCTCAGGGAGATGTTCACCTCCAACCAAAAATCAACCACACACTAGGACTTGTAAGGTGTACGCAACGAGATGATCCTCAGGTCCGATTTGAGGATTCTGTAATCAGTCGTGGAAGAGCAAATTAAAAAAACGAATTATGTGAGAGGATCGCAGAGGCTCACGTTGAGAGGATATTCAGATTGGTGGATACTTGTGTGAACATACGATAAAAGTTTCATCTATGACGAATCGGGAAGTATATATAGTGAGGCATATAGTTTTATGTCGTTAATTCTGATTAGTTCGTCTGTTTCTAAATGTTGATTGGGAAACCAGCCTATAGCTATATGACCGAGGCGCAGGCTTAGGGCTAATAACAACTAAGAGCTACTTTAAAGTAGTTCTTTCTTGAATAATGAATTTTCTTTCCACCAGTAGACCTTAAAAATTTCCTGTGAAATCCTTGATTGTTGAAAATCCGTAAGATGTCAAGGTATCGATATTACCCTCCTAGATAATGATCTGCTATCTACTCCCCCCTCACGTAGTTCTTCTACCAGCATTTACGATACTAGGCCTGGGGTACAATCCCAAAAACTAGGGTAAAGAGACGTACCTGAACAGAGCTAAATATTAGGCGGACACCATCGAACAGACATTAAGGGGGAAATAAAGTGAAAAGCACGTCTCAAGCTCCAACAATCTCAGTGAAATCAAACTGCTAGTAACTTCCGACACGTATTTCATTCTTCCCGTCCGATTGGGTTCCCTCCATCTGCTTCATTCCAACGTTGATCATTTTCCTTAAGTGTCAACACTAACGCGTAATCATATTCTTTTTGTGTTGCAGTATTCTTGATTTCTCATATAACATATCGGAAGTTCTGTTAGCTAACTTGTGCCCTGGAGTCAAAACTCTTACGTTCCTGTTTCTTAAGCTTACAGGCCCAAGCTTGCTTAATGTGTTATGAGATTGCTAGCCATGAACCCCTAGAGATCATCCACCACCAAAATTTAGTTTAGAGATTGGATAGTCTCAACCCCAAGGATCTAGGGATCCCTTTAGTCTTTGAAGGGATTATAACCCTTCTTAATGCATATAGGGACGTTTACCGAATGTGTTCCAAAGCGTTCCTGCAGTTTCACCAACGGTTTATCGTTTCAAGAACATGACGAGTTCAGCTCAGGTGATCTGATTGCCTTAGATAACGAAACCCCTTAAACATATTTTAGTTCGAGAAACGCGAGGGAACATCCATCGAATTTCCATGTAGGGGTACCTACGAAAAATGAATTCTGGTTTGCGCCCACGGTAGGAGCTCTAACTAGGACACAAAACCGATCATAGAAAAAACTGGGAAGAGGGAATATGATTGGGGCAAAATCTGCGACCATGGTTTCTAAGCGCGCGCCCAAGGAATAATCCAGGTATAATGTGTTTTACCATGATAACTACTCCATCCTCGAAAAATGTTGTTTACTGGCTTCGTTAATCTGTGTCTCGGGTAAGGTTGTTCGAGGCGGAGATGCGAGGTTCAGTGGTAGGTAAGATCGGACGAGCTGCAACCTCGGAAACTGAGACATGTTGATACAGAGAACCTACATTAAACTTCGACAAGGGGGAGGCGCATTGACTATCTTGATTTTGGCCAATTGGGAGTGGGGAGATTTACTGGAGTGTTGTCTTTTATTAACATAAGCTACTGTTAGCTGCGCGTTTCACGATCCCCTGGTTTCACTAGAGAGCTACATGTAGCTACAACTTTTGATCCAATTGACTACCTAGCTGTAAGCCACAAACGCTGAACCTAAATGTGGTAGAGTAGAAGCGATAAGGCTGCGTCTCTTTGTAGCTGAATTTCGCACTTCTATAGTTGGGCTCGTGGCTCTGGGAAATTGGGCTTGTAAAATTGCTTGAGAGCATATTGTGAAATCAAAGATCTATACGTATACCGCTCCATGTTGGTGGAAGTTACCTGAGGAAGTACTATCATGACCCTTGACAGCATTTGGGGTTCACATTCCAGAAGTAATGCGCAGCCACTTTTGAGGCTGCTGGGCGAGGAAGATGCCTTTGCCACGCGCCTGAAATAAGGTACAGTCTATTTTATCACTATGCGGCTGAATCGGAGGTTTCCCCTTACGCAATGCGCGCGCGTGTAACACGAGCCAGCAAATGTCGCTTTCTTATTTAGCACCTGAAAATTAAACTCATTTTATTACTACGCCACACCCGGCGATAGCAGCCAATGTTTTTGTGGGGTACGACAAGCAGTAAATATCTGACACGATTTAACGCACATCGCGTTGCAGGCTGATACCTGTGGATGTTTGGTAGCGAATAGAAGGTGTCTCCGTAATTGGGAGGGTAGTGGCACCCGAGGACTGGACGATACTAGGATGTTATAGATGCATTGAATACTACTACTGTGCAGGTTTAAAAGGCCACTCACTCCTGCTGTTTTCTTGCCCACCATCATTCGACAGCACAAGCAACATTCGCCGTCTTTAATACGTTGTTTCTTTTTCTTCTTTTTTCTTTTCTCTTCTCTTCCCGGGTTTGTTGTCCCTGTTCCGCTGTGCTTAAGTGGATATCATTCGATATTTTACATGTTTTCCTCTGTGTATGCCTTAGCTGACATCTCTCTTCACACAGGCTGTGCCCTTTCTTTCTTTGTTTACATTTATATTATTTGTTTACCTTTCTCCTCCCATTCTCATTCGCTTCCAACTTTCCAGCAAATCTCTTGGCCGCTACGCCATTTCCATTTCACTTCGTTCCTGAATACTCGGCTTCCACTTCCATCTATAAAGGACCCTTTTTCCCGATCTCTTTTTTTTAATTCACAGTAGACGCTACTATATCAACACTTCGTTGTCACCTGATCATCGTCTTCGCACTTCGCACATTAATCAACAGACTCCTACCTCGTACACTCCAGTAGTTCCTAATACCTCAATCAACAATGTGCCTCGTCCAACTCCACAAATCCTCCAAGTCAGTTTCTTACCAAGATATGTCCGACTACCCTGTACCAGCACGGATTGTCACAACCGCCTGCTCTGGGTCCTCAGACGAGAAACATCAAAAAGTCCATGTAATAAACGTTCCAACCCGGCGTTCATCTATCCATGTTCCATCCACCACAGCAGTCCACTCCTCGCCATCATCACCCGGCTACCTCCGCGCCCAGCGTAGAAACACCATGGCTTCCGGTGGACCCGCGAGAGCGTCCTATGTCTCCTCCCGAGGAGCTGCCTACCACCGCTACACGGAGAAGTTTTTCTACGGACGAGATAGCGGAGAACCACTTATATTGTCTGCTGAGGATATGGGATTGGAAGATCACTCCGGCGATGAGAAGTGCTCGTTGGATGGCCAGTCTGTTCGGTCAGCTACCTCTACTACTCAGAGTATGGATGGGAATGTTATTGTGAAGTATTAAGTGTACGGTTTTGTATATGGGAGTTGGGTTTTGGAATTTGGGAAATGGAGTTTTTTGCATAATTTGATTTGGTGCACCTGGAGTGTTTTTGATGCTGGTTTTCTTTTGGCTATTATGCTACCGACGTTCTCTACATTTCTGTTTCCACTGGGTGTTTTCTATGTATGGGTGTGGTGTATGGATATTTTGGGTATACGTAATTTGGGTAATTTTTTTCCTTTGTTGTGCATGCTAGAAAGAGGTGGCTGTGGTTCTCATCTTTTGTTTTCGAGTAAAAGCTTAAGGGTTTCTTATTGTTTACGAATCTTACGAGTGATGATTACGCATGTTTCGCTTTGTCACATTATATTTTAAGCCTCATTCATCTCTATTTGATCCTCCTCTAATTGAAGGTTCCCAAAAGTTGTTTGTTTAAATCAGTGACACACGATACCAATCGAATTTGAGTTTTTCATAGCTCGAGGCGCAGTAAATCAAGAAATATTTATGAGATATCACCACTGAGTCAGAAAAAAAATGACCAAATGTTACCGCGAATGTTTATATCCGGCACTTACCGCTATTCTAGATGAAGATATATGTGAAATATGATCATGAAACATCACTCGTGGAAGTTAATATTCTCCTGTATACTATTGGTAGCCCTCTTCCTGGAGCGGAGTTTTATTGTATGGACAGTAGAGCATCCAATGCCGAATGAGATTTACAGGTAGGGCTGGGCATAATTACCGTGATGACGGTGCATTAATGACTCCCCTTACTTGCTCAGTCATGCATGCTCTTGCAGCAAATTTAGCTGGTATAAATATAAGGGAATTAATTGATTGAGTACTATCCGAGGGGGCTGGGGTCGTGATGGGGGGGGGGTGGTGGTTTTGCTGTGAGGTTTAGATTATGGCCGAAAACACCACGAAAAGGGGGCGAATAAGAGTAGGGGTTTTGACATGGGGGAATCGGTGAAGAGCGTTGAGCAGGGGGAGGATCAGTTTTGAGAGCTGATAGGATCGCATGCAGAAGTGTGATGGGGGTTAATGGAAAGTGGAAGGTGAAGTTTAAGAGCCACCCCACACGAACTGCATACAATCCCGTATCCCCGGCTTTGTTAGAGTGATGGTTTACACATTGGTAAGCGAAAAAGACGCAATGGGAAAGCCCATATCACATAATAATCCGGGGGTTCGTGTTCGTTCCCATGGCCAGGTTTCGAGGAATGCAGCAAAACATGAAGAGTTGGCGTACGTGCGAAAGCCTCGAGGGCTTGAACGATCCCTGTAATGTTTGGATCTGACTAATGCCTCATGATTAAAATCCCCGACTATCTCCGCCCTCGCAGTTATTGCATGGCCCCCAGGTGTTGCGTGCAAGTTTTCGTTCGAGGGTGCGAATACCGAGCAAAGGCGACCAGCTGCAGTAACGAGCAAGTTTCAACGGAAATGGGTCGCTAATGAGATGAACAGGTAAGTAAAGATTGGCTGGAACTCGTTCCGGTATTACCCTACAAAATAGGGATACGGCTAGCTGCGTTTAATGCGTTATCAAAGAAACTTTTATAGGAAAAGTGATTCTGTCGCAAGGCGAGGTGCGGGATCGAGATAGCCGTCACTACGCACGGAGTCAGATCTCCTGGGCGAGTTCAACTGTTATTCGTCTGGCTTCTTATCAGCAAATTGGTCGACGATGGGCAATGCGGCTCCTTGCGTCGACTACTCTATGCGGCTCATGATTGTGGGTTGGTGATCGGTGCAACTGGTCCACGACAACCACGCGTTCAGCAAAGCTTATTCTGGCCCGGAATAATTCATCATCATTTGTCTCATTTCGGGAACAAATATCTTGTACCACTCGAGACCCGAGCTGCCAGTTGAGTGTGTTTTGAACCCTTTTCTCTTCCGAAAGGCTCTGGAAATAATCCCGAGGGTCCTGCTATTCGCCGCCACCTGTTCTTGGCGTACCTTCCTCACCAGTAATTCCTCATCTTACTTAGTTTTGCCCTGGGGAATAAACAAGCGAGGCTGCATTAGAGAACCTGTTTGCGCCATCGATGCAAGGCTGGCGATGGCTCCAACGCGTACGTAGTCGATATTAAGTCTTCCCCACAGCCGGAATATTCCGATCCCTTGCAGGCGGTTGTTGAAAAAAGTTCAGTAGAGTACCCAAGTCTGCCAACAGGCCAGAGGTACAAACACTTGTCAATCATCCACGACAGGGTCCATAATACAATAGTCGGCTGTTCAAGCGAGGGAAGCGCCTTGATGTAGGTTACATATTTAGGAGGCCTATTACATGCTGGAGATTATCTACGAGTTTCCACGGGAGGCTGCAGGAGGTCGCCGACGCATAATTAAAATCACATATATACCGGCCGAGTAACCCTCGAGTTTATTAAGTTGCTATCGGTCGATGTTGCTTGGGGTCCGTTAGAAACAAGCACTGTCTGCGGCCTTGGCGAAAAGTTACTTTGGAGATTTCGGGACACTCTATGATCTTTGGTGAGGGCAGTTCTTGTACCCCTAGGCACCGGACTTTCCCCCCCACCAATTACAACTGAGTAACCCCGACGAAAGTGCTGAAGGGTTACGGAATAGACGTGTTCACGATGGCGTTGATGGGTAATTTAGAATAACATTTACACGGCTGACCGAAATGGCTGCCAACACAGGTCTGAAACAACACGCTGAACTCGCCTAATGACCCTGCGTCGGCGCGCAAGGGCTACCGATAAAATCCCCGACTGCTTCAGGGCATGGTAAAACTTGAACAGACCATGACGTTCTTCAACTTCGACAGGACGGTAAAAAAACCTGGGTATCCTAGACACCCTGAACGTTCTAATTGAAACGTAAGAACACGCAATGCCGAACAACCGACATATTGATATGGTACTATGAAGCCATTAAGACGCATTAGATTACGCGTTAGGCAATGATCATCCTACCATAACGCTGCTGGCGCCACCGTGTGAAAACTCTTCGTGACTCCCTGAGCGACTGGTTTTGGAAGATAGGAAACCTAATTTAGTGCAGAATGAGCTGTTACTGATGAGCTGTTACTGAAGAAAAATGGAGCGAGAGAAGTAATGCTTGGGAGCACGGTATGACTTCCTGTTTGTTAACCGAGTGATATTTTATGCCGTATTTAATTGGGAGTGACACTCCGGTAGTTGTCCCCAGAGTTCTTTAGCCTAGCAACGGTTGCTAGGAAGGGAGCAAGCTACCTTATACGGGATCCTTGACTTGGTCCGGAAAATTATTTATTTACGTAAGGTTACAAAAAGTCAAAACCCCTCCCCAAACTAGGGTGCAGCATAGAAAAAAAATTACAATTGAAACAACACCTAAACCTTCTCGTGGTGCTCTGGGTTGGTATTGACTTTATCCAAAATATCTTGGTTGTCAACAATCCTGCCCTTCTCTTCAAGAACTTGTAAAGTCTGTTTCGCAAGTCCAGTTGCTCCATCACCCCCAACACGAGCTTCATCGCCATCAAAGTACTTGGCGATTTCCTCCAGGGGAGTGTAACGGGTTTCGACAAAGAGCTACGTTGAGTTAGTATTGTGTCTAGACTTCTGATCTGAGAGTAACTTACGAAGTAGACGACAACGAGTTCAACAAACAGCCAGCAACAGTAGACGATGTAGTATTTCCAACTGATATCGGCAAGAGCAACTGGGTTGACGTAGTTGTTGAAGAACAAAGCCAAGTTGACGAACAAGAACATAACCGCCATTCCTCGAGCACGGATCTCGTAGGGGACTGTTTAGGTGTTAGTTACCTCAACTAATACTCGGTGGGATATCAAACTTACGAATTTCCACGGTGTATCCAATCAGCAAGCCTGACCAAGCAGAGTTGTAACAAGTGTAGTAGACGAAGATCATAGCAACGACAGCGCTTCCAGCAGCCTTGTTACCGTTCACAACAGCCTGATTGGAAGCGATAGTCCAGGCGATGAAAGAAATCATCATCCCAAAGGTCGAAGCCAAAAAGAGAGGTCTTCTTCCGGCCTTATCAACTGCGAATGCCATACCCCCAGCAACAATCATATTCCAGATATTCAAGATCCCATTAATCAAATTCTGAGTCTCAGGATCCGTAATACCAACCTGGTTAAGGATATCACCGATATAGTACGACACCAGGGAGTTTCCAGACCACTGAGAGAACAACCCAGCGCAAATGCAAATAAGCATACGGTGGCGATTCCCCTTTGTAGACCAGAGTTCAGAAATCCCACGTTTGGAAAATTCAGCTTCAAGCGCAATGGTCTCCTTGATCTCGGTGAACTCAAACTGAACAAGCTCGTCGTTGGCGTTTCCGTTAGCGTGGCATTTCGCGAGGATAGTTAAAGCCTCTTCGTGACGGTCGCGGGAAATTAGCCATCTGGGGGATTCTGGGACTGCCCAAATGCAGGTAAGCATGACGGCTGCTGGTGCGGCTTGGAGTAGACTGGGGATTCTCCAACTCCAGGTACTGTCGATTCGGAATGTGCCGTAGGTTGTCCAGGCGGCAATGATCTGGGTTTTGTTTAGTATAGTACTCGAGTGTTTGATGGGTGTTGTGGACGTACCGAGCCAAGATACCATGTGGTGTTATAGAGAGACGTGATACGAGCACGATGTTGCATGTGGGCAAGCTCAGTGACTAGGAGAGGGGCAGCACCATGGGCTAGAGAGATTCCAAATCCAATCTATAAAACACGATTAGGATATTTCCGCCAGTAGAGGCTTTTAGGAAGGGAGAAACGTACCAGAAAACGGGCGGCGATAAACATTCCAAGTTTTACTGACGCTGTTTGGAGCGCGACACCGATGAACATGATGCAGACACCAATGATAATCGCAACTCGACGACCTCTCCAATCCGCAAGCCACGGTGAAATTGGAATAGCGCACATAGAACCAACTGACATGATAGCATTGAGGAGGCCTCTCATGGAAGGGGAGGGTTTGAAATCTATTGTAGAATAACTTTGTAAGTAATTCAATAACGGAATTAGGTAGTGGGTACAAACAATTTTTCCAATTATCCACGGTCTGTAGACCATTCATCATAGATCCATCGAAACCATTGGTTGCAGAGACTAAGATGACTGTTGCAAGCAAGGCATAAAGTTTCCGAAGACCTGGATCCTTATACCAGGTGATGAGAGGGAATGATTGTCCACCCAGGACATTGGCTGTTGGAATAGCACCTCCGGCTCCCATTTTTGCGGTTGTGTTGTTGAGCTTCGTGAAGTCTTTAAAAGTGGATTAAGCTCACGAAGAACGGCCACTGTTATTGACTATGGGGGAGGACTGCGAAGACTGCAGCAAAGGAGGATCAGCCCAACTTAAGTACTAAAGCTCCGTCGAGGCATCCCTGACAGCAACTATTCTCCGGGCTAAGATGCCGGGGGATTTTTCACGCGCCACCAGAGATAACAGATTCCAGAACCAAGTTCCTGGATATAGCCATTTATCATGCGAAACTTCCCCGGCTGAACTCGCGATGGTTTCTTTAGTCTAGTTAGTTACCTACGGGTACGCATCTTTGGTGGCAATTTTCCCGGAACGTGGTGAAAACGTGGGGCAGTCTGGCGGTTTCACTAGTTTCCTGTGGACCTTCCCTGTCAGTACCCTGGGGTCTTTGCTAGGGTTTATTCTTAAATTCTTGCTTTGGAGTCGCTTGGTGCTACTTTCGGACAGATTGGGGTAATATCGTGGGGATTTTGCCACCTTTCGCTGTTTCTGCAAGCATTTTGAACTCTACTACGTGGTATCTTTCAAATCTCTTGACCGTAGATTCAAAAAGGCTTTTCTATCCTGTTCTTGCGGCTCAGGGGTTTAGTATCACCCCATGGCACAAGCGTCGACTGAGGTTCAACCTCCACATTTTTTTAAAGTTACCCCACAGAAATGTGATGCCTCATTTCCCCCGCTTAATCTATGGTGTCCGCTGCAAGTTTAATGGGGAATAGATGGAGTACTCCAGAGTATCTTGACCAATTTTCCGGGCTTACTTGCCTCGTCTGTGTATCTACTGCTCGATCAGTCCCTTCAGGCTGCTTGGTCCTAAAAAGCCTATTTAGCTCATCTCGGCTAATTGGTAGTCAGCGCTTTGTAAGTACCTAGGAGGCAGAATGGCGACGCCATCGCGAGTCTGTCGAGAATATCGGGCCCTACTTCCGATACCTTATCCATTTAACCGGCTGTTTGGCGATTAAAGCAGCTGAACCGGGGGAGCGGGGAAATGGGGTAGAATTTGTAGATGAATAGTAGATTGGATGTTTTGTGGCACAGATTATATTCAAAGATACACATTTTAACTCAAACGACATCCAATTCCTGCCTCCATCGCATAGCATTTGTAAAAGTATCCTCTAATGGACAATTACCTCTAATGCACAACATCGCCCTCGATCTTACGTAGTACGATTATAACGACGAGTGTAATTTGGATCCGTGATGTGAACCTCCTCAGAACACAAACATTGCTTCAGGCCATTTGCCCCAAAATATGTCTTCCCATAGCTGATACTGAGTTCCTCGAAAATTTCGATATCCCGATTTGCTTTGAATATAGAAAGCATTTTTCCCCGCCAGGGGAGATGGGCAATACGGCAGTTTGGCTGACATGCATGGTTCACGAACCGGGTCCAATTTCCTAGGCGGAATCTTAGTAATTTCTCCGGGGTGCAGATGAAATGGGATTGACTAATACCTTTAAACTTTGCGGTTGTGTTATGGGCACGTTGATACCCACTAAGGAGGTAGCTGTCGGGACTGTATAAGACCTTGCCTTTAGCAACAAGCTCACCAATATATTCGCCAACAACTTGGCCCTTTTTGATGCTCTAATCGGGTTAGCTGATTACGTTAGTTTATCCTGGTCTTAGTGTACTTACTTGAAGCGTCCTAACACCAGCGCCGCGGTTTTCAGTCTGAATAAGCTCTACTTGACAAGGGAACCAAACATGGCTTGGACATTCGCATTCCAATTTCAAACAGATAGGGCACTGCTCTTCAGCTGTGTCTACTACCTCCATCTCTGGGAAAGTATCTTTTATGATCCTTGGGTCCCTATCAAACTCCATGCCCTCACCATATATCGACTTCTCCAACACCTCATAACTAGCAACTGGCTGTGCCGCCTTAGCCTTCTTGTCAAGAAGTGGGATAGACCAGAGGTGATGGTGGCCATGGTGATCATCCTGGTCCAACTTGATATTCGGCATTGACTCCCCTAGCGCCTTTTTCAAAAGTTCGCGCCAATCACGGCAATAGAAGTCTCCTGCAAGCTCGATACTGATATGGAGATCAGACAAACGAAGGAAAAATTTATCCCATGTGGGGACATCGGCGGTTAGCGCGTGCTGTCGGAAAGAGGGAGAAAATGCGAGAACGGCCAATGTCTTCCAGCCGATGTAACCGACAACTTGGCAGTATCGTTGCCATTGTCGGACAATAAGTTGGCCTGTTTTGTAGCTGTGTTTATGAGAAATCTTGCTGAATAGAATGGCTTCGCTGAGGTCGGTTTCTATTTGGATGGGACTACCGAAGTAGGCTTGTTGAAGTGCTTGGGAATTTTCTCCCCGAAGCTGGCTACCACACCAGAATGCAGCCTCTGATGTAAAGTTAGTTGGATCTTGAAAAAATTCCTACTGTAGAAAGACATAAGTGATCTTACTAACGGTGACATAAGCTGCTTCTGTATCAGCTGCCAACTGAGCGTCGACAACCAGCTTCGTGAAAAGCTTGAACCCCTAAATGACGTCAATCCTCCATCTACCTTTAGAAACAGGATATTTGAATAAGTACATCAACAAACCTATCCTTCACATCTTCAATGGCCCTCACAGTCTTCCCCCATTGAAGCGACCGACTCGTTGACATAACAGCCGTACGACCCTCAACCCGCTCGAATATATCCCGGTATATTTCCTCCCAAAGCCTAAGCTCCATTTTCTCAGTCCACTCAAGAGGTGGAGTAATTTCCTTCTCTGCAGAATCGAAACCATTCTCTATAGTTTTGATAGACCTCTTTACACGCTTCTTCGCGCGTTTATTAGCATTATCTTCGAGGACAACCTGCGAGCCTTCTTGAACATTATCACCATCCGAAGTAACGGCAACCTCTACATCCGGCTGCAGCCGCTTGCGTTTTCTAACTATCCTTGTGAGGGTTCGAGGCGGAGGTTTTGGTGTGAGGAAGACCCCGGCGAAGTTGGCCATGTTTTGGTAGATGTAGTCCATGTTGATAGTTTAATGCTACGGAGGAGTAAGGGAGAATGCAGGGGAGAACGCAGGGCTTCTATGGAGGATTTAGATTCTGGCCTTTTAAGTTAATGATGGAGGTCTAGGAGATTTGAATTTCTTTGTTTCGGGCTCGGGGATGAAAGAAATAGTTGGGTAAATGGTGCATTTGGATTTGTGTACATGGGCTATCATCAAAAACTTTATATTCGTCTGAGGAAACGTTTTAGGAATTCTGCCTGTCAAGGCCTTTAGATAGATGCGGTTGTATTTTATTGTATGAAGAAGCGGGAAAAGATCGAAAGACTCGTAAATACTCGATACCGTTACTATATGGCCCATGATATGGGATATATCTCTATTCCTAGTAGAATTAAGATCATAAAATCTTCGCCTGGAATTCGATGGCGAACTTCTTCTTAGACGAGTCACAAATTCTCCAGAGACAAATGTATTGTTTGTAGAGTTTGGTATCCTTTGTCGTAGGTTTCTTTGACTTCCTCGTGCCAAGCCAGCCCGTGTTATAGGAAGGTCCAGCCGTTTCATCACGTATCTGGCTTGCAACGGATCAGTTACCACTGGCTAAGGATTGGCCCCTGGGCTTCCCTCAGAAGAAGAAAAAATTCCACCACATGCAATTACATATGGAAAATTTCCCTAGCGTGGGGCCCTTAGTCTTGTTCTATCCCAACCGATTCCTAGCCGTTAAATGTCATGTATACCCGGCCTTGGGCTCCACGCTGAACGCCGGTTCATTTTCCCAGTATACCCGCCTTTTTAAAATTATGATCATGAGATCTAGGGGCGATTGCCTCAACTCAAGCTAACAATCCTAAGAGTGAATATCGTGTGAGAAATTCTGGGGTTTTAGGCTTGCAAATGTGTCTCAATTGGTAAGAACGAAAACGCTATTTCGGCAAAAGTGTAGGATGGTTAGTCAAGTTCTTTGAAGTATACGTGTCGAGGAGGATATCGATTCGTCACATTTTTGATTCGGGCGAGGCTTTGCACCCTAAGTGCTCGAATAAATGCTATTGCGCCCCTAAACTACCCGTAGAGCAAACGCTATGGCATAGTAACTAAGGAGAGTATCTTCAACACTACCAGGGGTCGGTGTAGGGTTCTAGGAAAAGTACTAATTTCTGGATGATCTGCTCTCGACATTTCCTCGAGAAAACTAATAGGGAGTACTCTTAGTATATGCATCTTTTGTCATGTTTTAATTGTTTGCGTACCCTAGACATTAGTAGAAGATAGAGGTACAACATACGTAGGAGCGATGGAAATGAGGTCTACTAACATCATTTCAACGAAACCAACCACAATGAAATAATAAACACCAAAGCGTCAGATATCAATAGATGTGGAAACTCAGGGCTTGCCTTTTTACGAGGAAGGGGGCAGCAATTATACCAGACAGATGTACGCAGTTGCTGCAGTCTAACCCTAACGCTAACCTCTATCTAATCTTTAAGATCTAGTTTGCTGCCATTGAATTGGCTCAATGCCAAGACAATATGAGTGCCCATGAACTCTTCTGTCACTATGTAGCCCCCAGCTACCATCTGTGAGCTTCTTATGCACTAAAAACTGACCACAGTATCTCTACAAAAATGGCAGCTCCTCGTCTGAGAAAGCAAGACACTAGCATCTCTCCTTTCCACCGACCCGGGCAAACAAAATTCCGGCAGCGCTGAAGGTATGTCTAGATCCTGATATTTGAGTTCTAGTCCAACCACCCCATTATTTCCCGTAGCTTTCTGAGAGGAGGTATACGACTATTACCAGCAGCAAGGATTGATTACGTGCGGACCGTTCGCTCGAAGGAAGAAGCACAAAGCCCTTCGTGCAGCATACGATGGAGGAGCATGATATTGAGGAGGCAGCGACGAGGGTAGCCGTTTCTATCTACCCAGCAAATTTACCCACAAAGGCATACAGGAAAACCCCAGACGGAGTGCCTACCGCGAAGTAGCTCCATGCAGTTCCAGATGAAGAATGGGAGGAAAAGAGCCGGTAGTGAAGAAGCTACCTTTCTCGCGAGAACGTTAATGGTTTTATGTGTATCAACGCTATTATTGTTATGAAGTACTAAAGTACGTGATGCTTTAGTGTATCGAGGCTCTTGTATTGCGCTACATGTAGTGGTGGTGTTACTTTTGCTTATATTTAGACCTCTCGTATATGTTCTCTTGCTTCATTTCCTTAAGCTTCTGTTATCAGACAATATGCATTAGACCAAACACCTCGTTATATACAAAATGTTCTTCACTCTAATAGTTATTACTGTTGCTTATACAAAAGATGCGCTTTCTGTAGCTCTAGCTGATCATGATTCTTGATCCCGGGGTGGGTTCAGGGTTTAGGACCTAGAGTCTTTGAACGACTACGTATTTGTGCTAGTCCGATACTTCTAGAGATTTTTTTCTGTGAGAGAAAGAATGACTAGATAAACGCTATCATTGATTGTTCCATTACAATGATGTTCGGCGAGGCGTGACTTGTCGCAAAATTTCCAAGTATTTAACGAACGCCTAGGGATTTTTCGCATTTATGCTACCTGGGAGGGGCTTTAGAAATTTTGAGAGCATATTTACAATCAGCAAAGCACAGTGGTTTTTTTTGGCTGTTTTTCGACTCAAAAACATGCATACTATTGATCATGGATAAGACTTAGACATAGAGTAAAACTTGAACAACCCCATAGTACAAACACCGCCACGGGCATGCATAAACCTATTAGAGTTCATTTACCACAACCAAACACATCCCATATCCCTTCCTCACACCTTTTCCCTTATTTCCTACACCCTCTCCCCCACATCTAGCTCCCTACTTCATCATTCTTGCATCCAGGAACGTCCTCCTGACTTCGCTGTTCATGCCTAAGGAGGTAGTCGAAGTTGCCATGCCTGGGACAAACTTGTCCTTGTTATCCATATGGATCGACATCTTTGTTGCAGCAAGATTTACCAGATAGGACAAAAAGAACTCCCACAGGCTATTCGTCGTCGACTTCACAAGCTCTTCAAGTCCCCCACACCGGAGCACAGTCAATCTTTCCTATCACGGAAATTTGATGCGCGAGAGTTTTTTGTGTGATGGCGTTATGTCTCCTTGACTCGCAAGCAGACCTTCGATTGACTAGAGACTAGCTCCAATAGCCTTGAACATTGTATAAAAATCCCCCCTTCCTTTTCCGTCTCATTTTCCTGCCTTCCCTCCATAGCATCACCACTGTTCATATTCCTCGCCTCGCCTCTACCTCGCTCCACCAGTTTCCCCACCACACTCCGCAGCTATATAATCGCTTCCCTTGCTGTCTGCAGTTCGGCTTCTGGAAGCGGCAGCAATTTCTGGTTCTGCCGTTTTGGTCTTTTCATCAAGGAGCTGGGCTCTCAGGGTTGATAGCTGGTTCGCATGACTCCTGGAGGTATTTGGTGTAGCGGTTATTTCCGACATTGGGAGTTATAGAGCAAACGAGAGGAGTGGTGTCAGTGATGGTCTGGGGAGGGTGAGGAGGGTGGGGTTGTTGATGGGATGTTGTGGGAACGTGGTCATCTGACGGTGTTTAGCGGTATTAGGGACAAACTACATGCACAGCTAAACTTTAGCCTCGTGCCCAGCCCCCCTTTTCACAGCTTGCTGCGTACCGTAGGGTCTGGTGTAGTAAAAAGCTTGGGGGCTCTCGAAAAAAATTTTCCCCGAAGGTACAAGTAATTGTATGGGACTTCTTCGCGAACCTGAATACCAAATTATCCCCGAAAATTCGGGAGCTTTTGCATTCTATAACCCTCAAAGTTACGGACGATCGTATGAGAGTTGGGAAATACATGTAAGTACCGATTACCCCACCAAAGACACCCGGAAATTCGGGGATTAGCCCCTCAAGGGTACAAGCAATTGTATGGACTTATTAATTGGACTAAGCACCAATTAATCCTCGAAAATCGTCCGGAGGCTTGAAGGTTTAAACAATTTCATCTTTCGGGGCGTATTCCATAGGTTGAGCGCTCATGAACCTAATCACTATGTCCGTCCACCAAACTCCTCATCCATGGGGAACTAGAGTACCCTCACCGCAGCTTCTGGCGGAGTGGGATTTACGTCAAGAAACTATAGCCCTCAGTGTGCCCCCAAAGCGCGTTATCCCTTCTATATAGGACCTAGGTAGTCTCGTGCCCAGCCCCATGCACGCAGCTTGCTGCGTACCGTAGGGTCTGGTGTACTAAAAGCTCGGAGGTCCTAAGAAGGCCCGAAATAAGTCAGAGGCTCTCCGGGGGGGGGTTTTACTCGGGGAGAGTTCTCCCCTCCGAAGGTACAAGTATTTCTATGGGATTTCCTCACAAATTTAAGTATCAAATTACCCCCGAAAACCTCCGAAAACCCCCGAAGCCCGGGCCTTTTTTTGCCCACCACAGCCCCCCCGAGGGTACAAGCAATTGTATGTAACCCACTAGTAAAATTAAGTACCAATTACCCCCAAAAAACTTCCGAAGATTGGAAGCTCCGAACAGACTTTCCATACAATCCGGAAGGGTAAGTACACCAGCCCCTACGGTGCGTAGCAGCTGCAGGCAGTAGGGGATGGGAACGAGCCTAGGACCTAGGTAAAGAGGATGCTCACATTGACAATACCTAAAGCGGTCGGATCTTCATGTCACTGCTCAAGGCGATGTCAAGTTCTACTAGGGGAAATTTAAGTATTCGGATGCCAAGAAGCCATAGGCTAAGGTTCTTGGCGTCTTGGCATCCGAATACTTAAAATTCCCCCTAGTACTGAGCTTCGCAGCAACAGGGTCCCTTATCCACCCCTCTTACAAGTAGCCAGCCCAGCTTCAATGAGAATCTAGTTATTGCGTTGCCAGTAGCACCTACACCGAGGGAAGGCAGGATAGTATTATCACAAAAAATCACTCGACAGCATAGAGGTACGATATTGTTGGAGATGCTTCCTAGGCCTAATACGGGGCTTGGCCCTTCGGAGTCGGAAATGATTGAGAGACAGGTACCCGAGCACACGGGCACTCGGCCACCCGAGAGAGCTATTTAGATAGGGGCCGTATGCCCACCTAGCAAGCAAGCAATCAAGTCTTCTGTTCCTCCCTACGTCCCAATATTTCAACAGATATGTCGGAGATGCTTCCTAATACGGGACGTAGCTTCGGGGTCGGAAATGATTGAGAGACAGGCACCCGAGCACACAGGCACTCGGGCACCCGGGAGAGCTACTACACGAGTATTTAGATAGGGATCATATGCCCACCTCTAGCAAGCAAACAATCGAGCCTTCTATTCCTCCCTATGTCCCCAATATTACAACACGATAATTAGAATAGTACTTCCTAATTCAGACGTGGCACGGACGTGTAGACAAAGCAATAGACAAAGCCAGGGGCAGTAGGAGCCGGAAGTAAATGGGTGTCGGTCAGCCCTTTGTACAGAAGCTGAAGGCTTTGACAGCCTATGCGTCAAGCCGAATAGCACTTCTGTTAGATCAATCAATCAATCCCTAACATTTCTACGAGTTATAAGTCTGGATCAACGCCTCCAGCCCCATCCGCCCCATCAGCTACGTTGCTATGGACATGCCTTTGATCCTAAACCTTATTTGAGCCGCGTTTCAGTATTGATATTCCAAGGGGGAAGTGGCTCTTATGCCAAGAAATTTTCGCCGTGGCGTTGTGGCGTTGTGGCGTTGTGGCGTTGTGGCGTTGTGGCGAGAATTGAGAGCAACGTTATGCAATTACAAACATTTGCGTAACCTAATGTATTTATATGAAGTTTTGTACAACTACATATGTTAGGCGGTCATAATTAATGAGTAGATTTTAAGAGTAGCCAAGTTACTTTAGAACCTGCCAAAAGAATACTCCCCTGTGTTGGCAACAAATGTTGTTGCACCTCCCTGATTCGTTAAGCTACTCCTACAAAGATCATCATAGGCATGTACCGCAACCATGAAACCCCGAACGTTGCGTCTAGCACCTCTATAGGTAACCTCATTGGAAACTTCTTGCATTTCCTTAAGGAAGGCCAATTGGAGGTAAAAGTTCCGTGCAGCGCTTCCCCGCTAGATCAGCCAGAGGATGCTTTAAAGGTCAATTATCTCTAATTTCTGACACCGCTCATGACCACTCACCAATTTCTATTTCCTTTTTTTTCGCTACGGCTCTGACCGGTTCTCGTTACCAACATATTTTTGCCTAGATACCGACCAACGGCACTGTTCCACTACCATTTTTCCAGATTAACCTTTCCTTGGCGCCTATCGGGATGCACGTATACTGCGCAGCCCTTCTTTCCGGTATTGCATCTTAGGCGACTAAGAATTTGTGGCGTAGGTGCCTAATTGATGAAATAAATTAATTCCAATGGAACGTTTGCTTAACTCTAACCCTTGTTCACTCAGACCTCATGATCAAGGAACCAATGATTATACCAACATAATCGCCCCACTTCCGACAGTCCGAACGACAGGGACCCGATATTATCTCCTTAGATACTATTCTTACTACCTTTACTGTTCCTACGTCCCTAGTAGGTAAACGCCAACTCTGCTGATGTGGTCCAGCTGAAACAAAAATGAGCTCATCTTTGGCACGACAAAACACTAAATCCTAGTACATAGTATGTGGTCATTCCAATTAAAAGTGTCTACAAACATGATTTACGTAGAATCTATTAAGGTTTTACTGCTGCCTAGGGGATAAGCAACTTGTACCTCTAAACCACCCCTAGGTCCGTCACAGTAGGTGAAAAATGGGATCTGTAGAAGCCATGTACTTGCATTCGTATTTGAGCTTAGTCTATTACCATAACCCATCAATCAAAAAAAAAAAAGAGCTATATCCGAGTCCATACTTAGCCATCACACCATCTTAACCCCCGATCACCCCAACCCCACCAAACCATCTCCCCCCCCAAAAAAACCCCGCCCACCCAGCTCCCCCAGAATCGCCCTAAAAGCCCAAAAACCATTAGTAACCCCGATCCTAACAGCTCAGCTCAGAAACTGCATGAGACCTGTATCCCCGAAACTAAACAGGAAGTTCAACAGCAAAAGCCACCCTTGAAACCATCCAACGCCTTCCTAGCTAACCTCGTCACCGCGGCTACCCATCACCTACCCAATCCGGGGTGCAGGTCTGCCAGTTGTTGAAACTCTATCTTGACTAAAAATATATCCTAATGCACGCATGATCTATCGGTAGCTCTAACTTTCTGCTTGCCTGCTGGCCTGCGTGCTCCATGCACTGTGATAGCTATGAGTGATACTTTATAGTAGCCTGTATCCGCGTGAGGAAGCCGAAGAGGGTCGAGGAGGGGAAAGGTGAGACGGTGCCCGTCTCCCCGCCATGTAGCGAGTGAGAAATTGTGAAGAAGTATGGGGGAGGCTACAATTGCCGGTGACACAGAAGGACAATAAAGCCACGTGGGGGATGCAGCCTAGGGTATCGAAAGAACTTACCTAGGTGCCACAAAGAGCAGCGGTTCTTGTATGCCAAACACTGAAAACTGGTAGTATGCCTTGCGGAGTGCTGTAAGTTATACATCGATGTAGGATAATACTACCGAGCAAGTTATCCATACCCTTCATCAATCAGAATTCTACCTTGCTATAAATCTTAGGATAGAGCTTTACGCGACAAATCGGCAATGGGAACGCCGGCCTTCCTAGTTGGAAACTCGAGCGTTCCTGATAACGACTGCCAAAAAAAGGAACTATCACTTCGAAATCGACCGGAACTTCCCACCAACTCTACAGCAGGCGGTTCACCATTAAACGCCGATAAATTTTCTTCTAGAAAGAGTAGACGATCCACGCAAGAATGCCCACCCACAGAAATACAGTCATTAACTACATACATCTTACACACCACGACCTAGAAAAAATCTCGCGTACAATTACCGAAAACCCCTCGAAGTCACTTAGCCTGGCCACCAGAGCTCGAGAATAAAGAACAGAACCAACGTACACCTAGACTAAGCCTACCCAAGAACACCAACTTGTAGGTATTATTTCCAACCTTGTGTCAAGCCTACTTTATCCGGCTAAGGGCAACAACACACAGAAACAGGCCAATGATCAAAACCCCAACCGCAAATTTCCAAACACATATTCCCTTAAAACAAACCAGCAAAATCCCAAGCTAACGCAAAGCACGAGTCCATCTATGTAATTTGATCCCTCAAAAGCACCTGAAGGGTGTCTGCGGGACTTTTGGTTCTCGTTCACTTAACCTTGATAATTGATCAAAATCCTTTTTTTGAGATGGATCACTGTGACCCGTTAAACTGGCGAGAACACGAAAAAAAAATCCGAGGTAGGTATACGGAGAACCCAAAACATTCCCGTAAGCTATATTCACAAACCATCACTCGACCATCCCTCCCTTCGAAGAGTAACATACAGCCGAGGCACCCAGCCTACAGACCCACCAAAACACAATAACCTCCATAAAGCCAAAAACGTCTACGCAACAATCCCAAACCCTACACAGGCCCCCTCTCCACCCTCCCCACGCTCTTCTCCTTCTCCACAACCCACATCGGCCTCCCCCACCCAAACACGACAAAAAACGCCCACTTCCACCTAAACGGATTAACCACCACACACTCCAAAAACCACCACAACAGCTCTCCGTAAGTAAAGAAATCAAACGCCGGGGTGGGACTCCTCATTTTCAAAAACCTCGTAAACCCCACCCACGCCTTCATCGCGCGATCCGGCGGCCTCGTCAACGGGTCGTTCAAAAACATCAACAGGATCCTCGTATACACGCCAATATGGAAATGTCCCACCGTGCCGATCGCATTAACGTACGTGCAATTATTCGCACAGATGTCGACATGGCCTGGTGGGAAGGTCTGGAGATACCAGTTTGGGGGAGCGTAGGGTTCGGTGAAGACTTCGTCGGGGAGGAAGGAGAGAGATGGTCGGTGGTAGCCGGTCGCGAAGACGATGATGTCGGCGGGGATGTGGGTGGTTTTGCCGGGGCCGTTTTTGGGGACGCCTTGTGTGCGGAGGTTGTAGGAGATGCCGGCGCGGGTTAGGGTGTTGATGTCCCCGCGGAGCCAGTGCGCGGTTCCGGCGCGGATTTGGGAGAGGACTTGGTCGTTTACCATTGGGGTGGATTCCCAGATTCCTTGGCTGCCTGGGGGTGGGGCGAGGGAGGATAGGTCGCGGTAGAAGAGGTGGCGGAGGAGGAATTCCGGGATGCAGGAGAGGTAGGTTTCGGCGCCGAGGACGTTGAGGCTGAGGAGGGCGTCGATTACTGGGTTGCGCGGGATGATCCATTTATCGGACTGGAGGAGGTATTAGTTAGGTTTGGTAGAGGGGAGAGGGGGGGGTACTCGGGCGAGGAGGTTAACGGTTTTAGCACCGTTGGAGGCAGCGTATTCGAGGACTTCGACAGCACTGGATCCCCCACCGATGACGGCTACGGTTTTATCCTTCATGTCAACGCCGTCGAGTTGAGACGAGTGTACAATCTTCCCTTCAAACTCGTCTTGACCTGGGACGTGTGGGAATTTCGGATCCCCGCAGGTTCCGATAGCTGCGACAATACCATCGAATTTCCAGTCCTCGTTACCATTGATTATCCATTTTCCATCCTTCAGCTTCCGGACTTCCGTCACTTTGGTGCCGAAGTGCGTTTTCTTCTCTAGTCCGTACTTCCACCATACACCCTCGATCTGATGCACGATTGCTTCCCGTTTCGGGTACTCGCCTGTGGAGTAGTTTACTGATGGGTGGAACCGGTACATGATGCTGTGGATCTGGAGGCCAGAGGTATGGTTCACGCGAGACCAGATCCCTCCGATTTTATCGGTGGCTTCGAAGATGAGGACGTCTGAGCCATGGGAGACGCAGTGGGCTGCAGCAGATACTCCTGTGAGGCCTGCACCGATGATGGCGACTCGGGGGCCATTGAGAGGGGCGTCTGGACGGGGTGCTTTAGGGGAGAAGAAGAATATGATTAGACGCTGGAAGAGGTCGTAGAGGTAGAGGATTGGGTTGAAGGACATTGTAGAGAGTAGGAAGGACGGGCTGGAGGTGGTTGAGGAATTGTTTGGCGGCCCATCTGGTCTATAAGAGGGTGTTCCGAGGTGGTTGAGAAGGTGAACGACGTCATTGTAGATCGCTGCATGGTGCCAAGAACAACGGAGTTGACAGCGATTGAGAGATATCTTGATGAATCCCTGCTCTTTCTAGAGATAGACAGCTATATTGGATCCTGAGGGTATTCCGAGGTACTCATAGGGCCGTTGACTGCTTAAACGAGGTTAACGTCGATGCCAGATGCCAGGAGGGATTGCTTACCGTGGATTCGCAGACATGAGACAGTCTCGCCCTGCTGTCAAAGTTGTCTGTCAAAGTTGTTTACTGCAGAGAGAAGTCATGGTTCAGCATGTCTGTCTGTCTGGCTGGTTGGGAAGGATATGAACCTGTTAAGTCGTGTAGGAACGCTCTGCATCCTCTAAACCCCAGACACGAAATACGTGCAATTGCTAATAAGTGACAATAGCAGCAGAAAACATCTCTTCGCAGCCAATTCTCCATGAGTCCCCTGTGCAAGACTGAATTGAACAAATCTCCGAGACTATCTCACCAACATACTCGTTGGCGTCACGTCACGTCACGTCACGATGTCTAAGACCTCAGCATCGCGAACCCAACCATAGCATGCAGCGACTAAGTCCAATTTTCTCAATCGCCAATCTAGTCCCAAATGCGGAAAACCGATAGAACGAAAAAAAATAAATTAATTTCATCTGCTAAATACCCCGCAGTCTTGTTGGACCATCTAAGCCCAACCGTGACTACAATTCCGGCCACGAACAGCGCATTGCCGTGACAACCGTTGCAGGACCAATTGGAAAGCGAGACACTACTATGCCAGGATAATTCCAATACAACCTTACTAGGGAAAATGATAGTCTCTGCAGAGCTGGGCTAACACGTAGTCTATAAGAACTTTTCTATAAAACGGACATAAATCTCCGAATCCACCTTCAACCCCCCTACTCTCGTATATCTCTTTCTACCCTCCTAGCTTCACCTCCACCCAGCAATAACTCCCAGTACCCTCCACCATGTTCCCCAAACCTTTCCTCTCCCTCTTCCCCTGCCTCTCCCTCCTCACCCTCACCACCGCCCAAGGCCGTGAAAACCTCGGCCTCGGCGTCCTCCCCCCAAACCTAACCGGCGTCCGCCCCGGCTTCAGCCCCGAGCAAGCAACCTACTGGTCCCCCAACGCCGCCTGCTACGTCGACCCCAACCTCTTCGAACAAGAAATGACCGACCTCCACAACCGCTACCGCTCCGAACACGGCGTATACCCCGTTTCCTGGGACCCCAAACTCGTAGAAACCGCCCAACAACTCGTCGATACCTGCGTCTACGGCCACTCCGTAAGCCCCTCCCCCCTCGTCTCAGAAAAAGCTAACAATCCCAGGCCGCAATGCAGGATAACGCAACGCCCTACGGCGAGAATATCTACTTCGGCTACGAGACCGTCACAGCGGGTGTGTTAGCGTGGGGAGAGGAACGGATTGAGTATGCGCAGGCGGGATATAACCTACAGAGTCCTGCGCATAATTTACTGCATTTCACGCAGATGGTGTGGAAGCCGACGAATACGATTGGGTGTGCGAGGAAGAAGTGTATTGCGGATCAAAATGGTGGCGGTCAGGTTCAGGAGTTGTGGTATGTGGCGTGTCATTATTATGTTCGTGGGAATGTGTGGGGTCAGTATGAGGCGAATGTGTTTCCGGAGGGTACGCCGGTTGGGTCGCGGTAGAGGTGTTTTGGGTTGGTTTATGGAGTTTGGTTAAAAGTTGGGTTTGGTTCTTGGCGTTGTGAGTTTGGGTTGGGTTGATAACAGATACTTATTATTCTGCCACCCTCTTTCGTCGTCTATACTCTTTGATATATATTAGACTTAGAGTTTAATAAATGGTTGTCTTCCGTCCGCACCCCACGTCCTATAGCTAAGAATACAGCCTGAGTAAAGTCCGCAGCAAGCCAAACAGCTACAATAATTCTAAGAACCGACCAACTCTTATAATACAAACTTCACCTTTAAATCCTAGATAAGTCTCAGGCTCACGCTCTACTCTCCGCCACCTCAATTCCTCCACGACAACTTGTATCAGTATTACACAAAGATAGCTGGTTTGAGTTAGGGCATCCACACCTACTCAACAGAGGCTCAAGGAACAACCCCCTATTCACTTCGTTCTAGAGCCTTCACCCCTTAATCTATTCTTTTCGGTAGGTAACACCTTCAATCTACTATCCCATCTAATCTAATCTCTATAACGTATTCCTAGACTGCTTCCGCACTGCGGTGGTTTGTTCGATTTATTGATTTAGTACATCTAACTCCCTAGGTTATAGCACTGTTTCTAATGTTCGTTAAATACTTCTCAATCTCGCTTTTAGCTCTACCATTTTAACCATAGTGATTAATTCTCATAAGCGATACAGCGTGAGATACACACGCATGCAACCCGAAATTACCATGATGAGACGGCCACGAACACGCACTGCTATTAGCTAGGAAATGTGTTAAGCCACTGAGTTCCTAGCATGTATTCTTGCCACGCAATACGTATCGGGTATATTATCGATAAGGAGAAAAACATTGTATAACCGTCGGGTGAATCTGTCGTGAAGATAAGCCATTCTCCCACGACCGAGATACACTTCTTAATCCTAGCCTCCTATATCAGCTTAAGCTCAGGACCGAGGAAGGGGTATAATTCCGTTTACTGGTTTTCAGGACCTAGCCACTCCAATGGCACCGGACCACGAAAAAGGTAAAACGAGAGATATCCTCCTTTTAAAGTCTATCGGAAAAGACTACTATCTAGACTACCAGAACTCAGAGAGAGCATCAGTGTGGTATATCCGATAACTCATCCCAAATCTCAATCTACCGATTCCACGGCAGTTAAGACGGATAACACTCAGCCTTGTTGCCGATCACTCCTTTAGCTATCCCTTAGTATTCAGCCCTACAGGGCATTCCCAGTCCTTCACGCCAATAAGAATCTGCCAATACTTAAGGCGGGCCGCATTGAATTCACGTGTTTATCCATGTACTAGGATCCACATTCCCCTCTCAATGGATTAAATGAAAGATACGTAAATTAAGTTTTCAATCGGTGCCTGACCCGGGGGACCATCCAAAGTAACCCTAACCCATACCGGAATGATATAGGCAATGATCGGTAATGGGCGGAGTGCTTATATCCGGCTGTGTTTGTCATGGTTATGTATGCTAGCTGGATAATCCCTCAAGGCACTACCCTCTCGGGCCGGTTACGAGTAACTCTAGGGCCTAGTTGTTAGTAAGTGGGGTGATGCTCACTCCAATCGCCTGAGGTATTCTGTAACCTAGTCTATCATACTACCAGCTACTCCACGACAACCTCATGAAACCAAACCAGTAGTTTATCCAAAATGATGATCTGCAGCTGACCTGAAATCAATCGGCTTAAGCCGATGTTTGTGCTGGAGATGTAAGAAACTAGTTTCATAGGTATATCTTTCCGACAACTACCCCTCTTTATTCCTGTTAGGCATGTAAGTGTCGAAGCAGGTATGCACACTATACACTACGGTTCGTGATTTTAGACTATGACTCATATCTTCCGATTACTGATTAAATCCCCTCTAAGAGTTGGCGATCGAACCAATATGCAAGGCACCCCACTGATCGCGAAAACCGTTGTCGTTGAACTTCCTAATGCAACACTCACTCTCCTCCGTTAGAACAAAAACCCCACCATAGAGTTCGATGGAACACCCTACGCCGCAAACTCCGGCCTCCACACATCACCACGGCAGCAGTTTGCCGCAAATCTATGATATGCAACCTGCATGAGACCACCAACCTTGGCACATCCCACGCTATCTAGCACCAAATTCCATGGGACTTCGTGGGGTCGAAGATGATACCCCTACAAGGATCATGTCGGTGGAATCTATGGAAGGTTCGACTACCACTAGGTTGGGAGCTTACGATCGTTGGCTGTTATTCATCCGGATCTCGCTTCTGCCATGCACGATTTACGAGTACAGGGCATAAACTTCTGCAGATATTTTAAGGGCTGCTCCTATATTGGTTCTGCTTGGCTCCTGCGTTGGATTCGACTCGGTTATGATTGTGGCTACCTGATGACGCTGTTGGATGTAAAAATGGGGCTTATAGATCGCTAGTTTAAGCTCAAATCAATGGTTGGTAGAGTCAGCCCTGGCAGGCTGTTCATCGTCAGTCCATATCGGATCAGAATTCGTAGGTGACTGAAGATACCTGGGATTTCTGAACAGCGCAACAACAAGACCCGAAGGAAAAATTTTCGAAAATAAATCAACAACCAACAGTCAGAACAAGAAGCAGAGCACATATTCGGAATCAGCAGCCTTTTCTCTATCAGTATACCCCTCTGTGAAAATCCAACTCACCTTTCACAGCTTTTGGGTGTTTCTACTCCATCTTTTGGGTGGCACCCCACCAAAATTGGCCAATCCTCCCCCAATTTTCGGGTTTTTTAGCACTTACACAACAACCACAAGGCACAACAAAGAGAAAATTTAGGAAAAGCTGCAGCTGATACAGACAGAGATAACCAGCTACTTTGTTTTGATAAAACTGATAAAAAACAGCTTCAACTTAGGAAAATCTCGGCGGAAATTTGAAACCTAACCCACCCAAGGACAGCGCATCACAAATCTGCCAAGACTTCTAGCACCTTCCGGAAGGTACTAGACAGATAATCAAGATAAGACTGATTAGATAAAACCGATCAGATAAGATCAACCAGATAAGACAAGATTACATAAAAATCCCCAGTAGTATATGCCTACAGTCATCAGCTGGGCTGTCGTACTCACTATTTTCTATAGAATACTAAAGAAAGAAATCACAGCCACTGCCGTCATAAGCCTACTAATCTAGAAGGAAAAATGAACAAAGCAGGAGCTTGGGGTAGGACAGCGACAATCAATGGCACCAAGTACGAAGTATTCATGAAATACACCGGAGTTTGCCACACAGGATACCCCGGATACGCCAGAGCACTGGCAGGACCTGAGTACGGAAACCTACTGGAGCAAGGAACGAAGTGGTTCGTCCCCAGCGGCATGAGCTTGAGAAGCAAAAAACCAATCCTGGAAGAAATCGAAGAAGAATTCCTGGACAGAACCACATGGGATGAAGAGAACAAAAACGGAGGCAAAGGAGTGAAAGCAGAGGTGGTCGAAATTCCAGACAGCATGGAGGAGAGCGACGAAGAGTCATCCATCACAGAACAGGCAGCCACAGGAATTTACGGAGACGGAGGAGCATGGAACGAACTTGCACTGCTACCAAGCAGGGAGTCAAGCCCCTTGAGCAGCCAAGCGTCCAGCACAGAAGACATGGACATCCAGATCGAGAAGGTAGAGGCCATGATACAAGGGGCAAGTAAGGATGTCCACAAAGAAATCGTCGAGATAGTCAACGAATACCGAAACAATCACAAGGACGAATACGACCCAGCAGAAATGGATATTACACAAGACAGCAAGGAGGTCCAAAGTAAAGGTAACATAACACCGGAAGAAGACTGCGATGCTGACATGATGGAAGTGCAATGGATGGAGACAATGAGGGAAGAAGACTGGCATGCACTAACAGCACAAGTCATGGAAGGATACAAAGCTAAAGGAGGAAATGTGAATGAACAGGTTAATGCAAAGGAAGTCCTGGTTAAAGCCATTAACAAGGAAAAGGAGTCTAGAAAGGAAAAACGGAAAAGACCAGCAAACGACGTAGGCTTCAAAGCCACACCAGCAACTACAACACACCGCATACTAGCAAACACCAAGAGAGTCATCACCGAAAAAGCGATTACAGGCCTGCTAGCCAGCAAGCATGCAAGCGTGAACCCACCAAAAGGCAAAGAACGAGAAGCACCCAGAACTCGGACACCACAAAGAGGAGAGCCAGCAGGCAGAGAAATGACAATTGAGCAACGAATGGGAGCAATGGAACGAAGAATGGGAACCATGGAGTGGAATGTTAGGGAACTAAAGAAGGAAGTTGAGTATTGGAAAGGGAAATACGAAGTCAGCGAACAAGGACACAGGAAACCCACAACTGCAGCCAACCGCCCACCCCCTCCTCCAGCTGTCCCACATATCGATTACCGCAAAACAACAGCACCAACAAGACCATACACTGCAGCTACTGGAGCAAATAGCGTGCCCTTGAGCTATGCGCAAACGGCCACCCCACACCGCCCAGTTACTAATCATCAGCAATGGCAAACGGTAGCCAACAAGGACAGCGCCGCCAGGATCAAAGCAAGAGAAGAATACACCAAGCGCGCAGTCCAGAGAGAATTGAAGGAAGAAAAAGAGAACGAGGGAGCGGTAGTAATCGACATGGGGGACAAACCAGTAGCAGGGGCGTCGCTAAGCCAAGAGGTACTAATTCAAAAAGCAGCCGATATGGGAATCGACAAAACTAGTATCCAAAAGGTCAACACAACAGTCAACGGTAACCTTAAGGTCATCATCAAGGTGGCAAGCGAAACCAAAACAGTAGTCAGCAAGCTAATGGAACGGGGAGTAAGGTCCCGAACCCTGGAAAGTTGGGCTGGCATAGTAATCTGCGGATGGAGTGTCAGTGAATGGAAAAACAAGATGCCGGAGCTGGGGCAGCTCATTGAGGAGACATGGGGAGTCAAGCTGATGAAAGAACCTAGATGGCTAGCTAACGACAGGAGCGAAGGAGCCGGAAAGGACAAACAGTCTATTGTTGTACACGTCGCCAAAGCCTCAGACCGAGCAACAATCCTGCAGAACAGAAGCTTCCAGATGAAGGACAACGAAGGGTACACCGTCAGCAAAGGACAACAAGGTTTCGGCATGTGGATGAGGGAATTTACCAAGAACGGAGGAACCAGCAAGGAAATCAGATGCAACCGGTGCACGGAAAAGGGACACATGTGGTGGGCATGCAAAAATTTGAAGAAATGCAGTCACTGCGAAGAAGGCCACACTGCATGGGAGCATGTTACTCGGGGAATAAGAGGAGACACCAATCCGAAACCCACCCGTAAGTAATGATGAGTTACAACACATCAGAGAATAAGGGCGACAGCAAATGCGTGACGATAATACAACAAAATTGCAACAAATCAACCATAGTCATGCAAAACCTAATGGACATTGGAGGAACAACGGACATTCTAGCAATACAAGAGCCATGGATAGGCGAGAAAAAACGAAAGCGAAAAGTTGACAGTGCAGTTGACATAGGAAATGGCCAAATAACCGTGGGACACAGCGGCTACGATATAATATTTCAACACGGAATCAATGGAGGAAAGGCAAGAGTCATGTGGATGATAAGAAAAGATAGCGGGCTCAAATGGACAGTAAGGGACGATTTATGGAAACATTGGGACGCAAGTATCCTGGACGTGCGGTTAACTAATAACAAGACCTTACGGATAGTTAATGTATACAACCAGGATCACGGCGAAAGAGAAGGATGGTGTATGAAAGACTTCCCTATTAACTTGGGAATAGAAGCAGACCTCATGGTGCTAGGCGACTTCAATGCGAAGGGAGCATTATGGGATACAAGAAGCGAAAGCTTAAGAGAAGAAATGGTCATGAACATAGTGGAAAGAGAAGAGCTAACGTTACTTAATGAAGTAGACCGAGTTACCTGGACAAGAGGCGCCGCCAAAAGCATCTTGGATCTCACATGGTGTGCGATAAACATGGAACGCCGATGTAATTGGAAGATCGATGAGGAACTGGACTTAGGATCGGACCATGCCATCATCCAGATCGAATACCACGAAACGGCGGAACGAGTCAACAACCCATTGGGGAAAAGATGGGATCTAAAGCACGCAGATTGGGAATCAGTCA
This sequence comes from Paragyromitra xinjiangensis, assembly GCA_038503065.1. NCBI lineage: Eukaryota > Fungi > Ascomycota > Pezizomycetes > Pezizales > Discinaceae > Paragyromitra > Paragyromitra xinjiangensis. The sequence continues at coordinate 1,477,000 of JBCAMK010000016.1, read as the reverse complement.
GAAGAGAGATTGAGGAAGCAATAGGGGAGAAAACGGCAGAATGGGCAAAAGCAGTGGAAGATAAACAGGTGGAAGTTATTGCAAAGCTGCTAGAAGAAGTCATTAAGAGAGGCATGGACAAAGGAATACCAATAGCAAGGATGACATGGCGAAGCAAAAAATGGTTCGACGAGGAAGTGCGAGCCAAAAGGAAAAAGGTCAGCCAATGCAGAAGGTGGAAAAAAGGAAGCAGAGGGGGGGTAGAAGAGGACGTCAGCGAGTGGAAGAAGCAAAGAAACGAGCTGTACAGGTTAATCAGAAAGAAAAAGGTTGAAATGTGGGACACGTTTATCCAAGAAGCCAAAACCCAAAAAGAGGCCTGGACAGTTTGGAGGACGTTAAACCAGCGGATATACACCAAAACACCCACAATTCACACGAGAGAAACCACAGCAAGAAGTTTCGAAGATAAAGAAAGGATATTCAGAAAGCAGCTCTTTCCAGAAGCACCGGCAAGGGACCAGGAGAGAAAATTACCTGGGGCAGGGTGCCCAGCATACACTAAGGTACTGGATTCGGAAATAAGAGCAGCAATCGAAAGCCAAGGAAACACCAAAGCGCCAGGACCGGACCAAGTACTCAGTAAAGCGATCAAAGAGGCAGGCCTAAAGTTCCATAGCTGGATGCGAGAAGGCATGGATGTGATGTTAAGCAACGGAGAGCACCCGAAGCGCTGGCGCAAAGCAATTGGAGCCATCATTCCAAAGCCAAACAAGGGGGACTACACAACGCCGCGAAGTTATCGACCAATATCCCTGCTGAATACGATGGGCAAGATATTGGAAAAGATAGTTGAGACGAGAATCACCAAACACATGGAAGAGAATATGTGTTTTCATAACATGCAATGGGGAGGAAGAAGAGAAAGAGGTGCCGAAGAGTGTGTTGAATTCACTATGGAGTGGATAAAAAGGAAGCAAGAAAATGGAAAGAAGGTCGTTCTAGTAGCAATGGATGTGGATCAAGCATTCCCGAATGTTGCAAGAATAAGATTAGGCAACAGAATGAGGGATGCAAGGGTGAACGAGGAGTCAGTGAAATGGATTGAGAGTTTCATGGAGGAAAGACAGGTCAAGTTGAGGTTTGACGGCAGAGAAGGGAAATGGGAGGATGTTAGCACAGGAATCCCGCAAGGCAGTCCCATATCACCACTGCTGTTCAACACATATATCGCCCCCCTCCTGAAACACCTCGAGCAGCACACAGACGAGAACTACCCAGACAACGTGATCACACCAATGTTTATCGACGATGTCACATTAGCGGTAGCAGCAAATACGTGGGAGGAAGCCATGGAGAGAGCAGAAGAGATGATAGAAGAGGCAGAAAAATGGGCCAGAGAGAATGATGTGAAGTTTGCGGGAGATAAGTTGGAATGGATTTGAATTGGAAAAGTTAATAGTGGGGTAAAAGAAAGATTATGGATGCCAGATGGAGCAAGTAAAGAGGAAAGTATAGTTATGAGATGGCTGGGGGTGTGGATTGATAGAAATTTGGATTTTAAAGAGCATGTAAATATCAAGATAAAAAAGGCGGAAAGAGTAAGTGGAGGACTTATGAGGTTAGCTAAAGGGGAGAAAGGATGTGGAGTTGGGAATTTGAGAAGGATGTATATAGCATGTGTGCGGAGTGTGATGGATTATGGATCACGAGTGTGGTGGAAAGAGCAGAAAGGGCTTGCGGAGAAGATGGATAAGGCGGATCAGAAGGCTATGCGAAAGCTAGCAGGACATTTACGAACAGCCCCGGGAGGCGCGATCCAAGTCGAAAACGATCTCATACCGAATGAGATACGCATGCGAGAGAGACAACGGCGAATAACGATACGAACACTGTACAAAAGCGAAAATCATCCGATGAGGGAAATGGTGGAAGCAGAAATAGGAATTAAACAAGAAGAAGAAAACTGGCAAGGAGGAAGAAGGAGGAATAGGAAGAAATTGTGCGGAGTTAAAAGGGGAGTGGAGTTAATTGATGAAGAAATTGGAGGAAGATGGAAAAAGTTAGAAAGACACAAAGCGATAGAAAAGAAGGAAAGCAAATGGGAAAAGAGAATAAGAGAAGGATTAGTCATACGAATAGGAAGAAGCAACGAAGAAGGAGTGACAGAGCAGAAAAGAAGAAGGGAAGGAGAAGATGAAGTGGTTATGTACGCAGATGGATCGAAGATAGATGGGAAAGTGGGAGTGGGGGTGTGCAGGTCTCAGGGAGCGAGGTTTCAACAAGCCCTTCGGTATCCCCAAAGGTGAGCAGTGCTACTTGAAAGAGACTTCGCTACAATGATTATACAATGTTTTCCACAGGCCTCACGTAGGGTAAGAATCAAGGTGATTCTGGGGTCACAGCGACAGCGACGATGATGTTTCTGGGGTAGAAACAGAGATGATATTTCTATAGCAGTAGGGTAGAAGTAAAGTAAGAAACGTTGCTTAAGGAAAGAAAGAAAAGAACAATTACAACCACGGAAATCCATCGCTTATATACCCAATCTTCCCCTTTCTATGACTCATTCATGACTCAACCATTCGAAACAACCCAACCGAATCACAAAGAAACACAACGAAATAACACAATGACTAATCCTTAACACCGCACCTGTGCCTGACCCTTATCCATGAAAGTAGCCCCCTCCTTCAAGCGTGAGCTCCTGCGAACCTAAGGTACCATATCATTAAGTTTATCGGGATATCGTTGGTGAAAAATCTCCACGGCCTGTGTTTCTTGATGATCCTTTGCCGACTCCCAGGTAGGTTGAGCATAGCCCGTCCATTTGACCAAGTATTCCAGGTTTTCATGTTGTATCCTCGAATCCAGGATTTCGTCAATATAGTATTCCTCGTGATCATTGACTTGTACCGGAGGTGGTGGTGGAATTATATGTCCTGGCAAGGGGTCTGTTGCGGTTGGCTTTATCAAGGATACGTGAAAGACAGAGTGGTATTTGACTGAGGAAGGGAAATCAATCTCATAAGCGTAGGGTGACACGATTCTTTTAACCGGGTATGGGCCCATCCATTTCCAGTCCAGTTTCTTTGAGGCCCGGGAAGTGCGTATGTTTTTGGTAGATACAAAAACTTGATCTCCGACTCGATATGCTGGGGCTGGGGTTCGATGCCTGTTGGTGCTTGTCTCATAAACATCTTGGGCCGTCCGGATCTGTGTTCGTAGGAAGTTTCGAAGTTCTTCCATGCGCTGGGCGAAGTCCTTGGCGTCGCGGGCTTGTGGATCCCGGGATGTTGGCATTATCAAGGTGTTAAAGCGAGGGTGGTAACCGTAATTGGCAAAGAAAGGTGTCACTTTTGTACTTGCCGATTCTTGATTATTTGCTGCGAACTCCGCGATTGGTAACCATTTAACCCAGTCTTCTTGCTGGTAAGACACGTAGCATCGGAGATACTGTTCCATTACTGCATTGAGTCTCTCGGTTTGCCCGTCCGTTTCTGGGTGGAAAGAGGTTGACATCCTGGCCTTGATTTGTAGCCGTTGGCATAACTCTTTCCAAAACTTGGCGGTGAACTGTGTACCACGGTCGGAAGTGATATGAGAGGGTAAGCCATGGATTTTCCAGACATTCAGGAGGTACAAATCAGCCACTTGTCGAGCATTCACAGTAGTGTTGCAAGGAATTAGGTGTCTCATTTTCGACAATCGGTCAACAATAACCATTATTGCATCAAAGCCTTCCGATTCCGGTAACCCTGTCACAAAATCCATTGATAATTCTTCCCAAGGTCTATTCGGAATAGGTAGGGGGCGTAAAACTCCTTGCGTGCCTTGCGTTGTTGGCTTTGCTCGTTGACAAACGTGGCAATTCCTGATGTAGCGGCCGATATATTCCCTCATCTTTGGCCAATAAAAATCCCTAGATACCAGCTCGAAAGTTTTTTCTCGTCCTGAGTGCCCTGCTGCCGGTGTATCGTGATATTGCTTCAGGATTTCAAGGCGTAGTGAATCGAAATCGGGGACGAAGAAACATTGGCGGTACTTGAGGAGTCCATTACTGTTAATGCATTCGGCCAGTGAGATTTCCTTTGATTGTCTATCTCCTTTTTCTAATGCTGTAAGGATTTTCTCCGGGAATGGGTCAGCTTTATATCCTTCTTTGAATAATAAAAATAGGGTGGCGTCCATTTCAGCGGGTTCGTTTGATAAAGAGCCCGCCAACAAACTTAGCTTAGGATCCAGATTTTCCTTTTTTAATACCACTTGACTCTGGTGTGCGAGTCTTTCATCCCCTTCTTCAGGGAGGTCTCCTGATCTCCTTGTCAATGCGTCCGGTTTTCCTCCTTGTTTTCCTGGTCGATAGGTAATAACGAAATTGAAACGTGAAAGGTACTCAGCCCATCTTGCTTGTCGACGATTTAATTGTTTGGTGGTCATGAAGTATTCCAAATTCTTATGATCGGAGATAACTGAGATGGGATGTGCTGCCCCTTCCAATTCCGGTCTCCATTCCTCGAATGTGCGAATAATGGCTAGTAGTTCCTTGTCGTATATTTCATAGTTGCATTCTGCGGGGGAATGTTTCTTTGAAAAGAAGGCTACCGGGTGTAAAACTCCATTATCGTCATATTGAGATAGAATACCAGTGGATACATAATCAGAAGCGTCAGTTTCCACAAAGATTTTCTTATCAGGGTCGAAGTGCATGAGGATTGGAGCGGTAGTGAAAGCGAATTTTAATGCATCGAAAGCTTGCTGTGCCTTAGGGGACCATTCAAACGGAGTGTCCTTTTTTGTTAATGCCGAGAGGGGGGAGGAAAGTCGTGAAAACCCGAATATAAACCGTCGATAAAAATTCGCAAACCCCAAGAAAGCCTGGACATCTTTAACCGATCTTGGTACACCCCACTCTCTTACAGCCTTTAGCTTCTCCTCATCCATGCTGATGCCATCTGGGGAAAGGATCAATCCCAAATATTTAATTGATTGGGTATGAAATTCGCATTTCTCAGGTTTGAGAAGGATTCCTTGCTGTTTCAGAGCTTGAAGTACCTTATTAACGTGTTCCTTATGCTCCTCCAGGTTATCACTGTAAATTAAGATATCGTCGAGGTAGGCGGTACAGAAAATATCCAAGTATTCAGTGAGGCAATCGTTAACGAAGCGTTGGAAGGTGCCAGGTGCATTGGTGAGTCCAAAGGGCATAACTTTGTACTCGTAGAGGCCATAACGGGTACGGAAGGCCGTTTTCCACTCTTCCCCTTCTCCCATTCGTATTTGATTATAACCCATGCGAAGGTCTAACTTGGTATACCATTTAGCTTTGGCCAGGCGGTCCAGAGTTTCGCGGATGAGGGGGGAAGTATAGCGATCTTTAATGGTGATACTGTTTAATCCACGGTAGTCCACGCACAAACGGAGGGATCCATCAGCTTTCTTCACAAAGAGAACCGGGGCTCCGGCTGGTGACGAGCTGGCTTGGATAAACCCTTTTCCAAGGTTATCTTCGATATACTCTTTTAATACCAAGAGTTCTTCTCTTGACATCCCATAGAGAGGCCCGAAGGGTGGTTCTTTCCCGGCGAGAAGGGGTATCTTGTGATCATAAGGACGGCGTGGGGGGAGTCCATTGGCTTTGGATTCGTCAAACATGTCCAGGAACTCATGGTATTCCAGGGGGATCCGTTGTTTCCATTCTTCTTTTGTGGCTTGTTTGTCTAAAATTTTATTAATTTCACACAGGGAAATAGCGTAAATCTGGGATGTCCGTTTCTTAGCTAGCCGGCTAAAAGCTGCAGCTCCGATGAAATGGACTTTAAGTTCTTTTGGAGGTTGGATGCCGTGAGTTATAACCGGAATTTTGGTGGGGGCGCAATGAGTGCGGCAGTGTTTGGATCCAAAAGTAACTTTATTGGCTGCAAATTGTAGGGAAACGTCATGATGCTTCATCCAAGGGATTCCTAGGACTAGCGGATAGTGACCAAGTTGTGTCACAAAGAAGGGGGCTTTTTCCTGATGATCTTGAATAGAAAGCCCGCAATGTACAAGATGAGTGATGGCGCCCGAAGAAATGGGCCTACCATCGATAACTTCGAGTTGGCGAGGGATTTTGAGGGGGATAAGGGGGAAATTATGGTGACGCGCAAATTCTTCATCCATGAATGCAAATCCCGAGGCTCCAGTGTCCAATAGTGCGTGAGTTTGTATGGTTTTATTGTTACTTGAAAGGTTACAAGAGATAACAAAATGTTCCCCATCCAATTTATCCTCCACGCACACATCAGATACCGAAAATCCCGAAATAGAAAAAACAGACAGAGAAGAAGAAAAAGAAACCAGAGCAGGGTCACATAGCGACTCTGGTTTTACAAGTTTAAAGACTGGGAAATATCCACAGCCGTGAAAGAAGGTAATGGATCAACAGATCCCGACAAGGAAGACGCTGCGGGAGCTGTATTTACCAGAGCTCCTCTCATTGCGGGTTTTTTTGGCGCTGAGGGGCAGTTGGCGTAGGAATGATTTTCACTCACGCAAAACATACATTTGCCAGTGGACCGACGCCACTGTTTCTCGAGATCCGAAAGCTTTTTTCGTCCGTTAATCATGGTGAACCGTTGATCTGGTGCGGGGCGATCCATATTACTGGTTCTTCCAAAGGAAAGGTCCATGGGGGCCAGCCCTCCCGGGATATGGGAAGGATGGGGGTTAAAGGAGGCAGGAGCGGGGGCGACAAATTGTCCCATGTTGTTTCGGTTGGTATTTTTCTTTTCCTCCTTGCGGGCCCTGATACGATTATCTAACCGAAGGAGGAGCGAGGTGAAGGTGTTAAAGGTGGTAGGAGGATCTACTATAACAACCATTGCTTCCTTCAATTCCTCTGAGATCCCATATTCCAAGGTGTCCATTTTCGCGGTTTCCCCATACTGAAGGCGTCCCATGATGCGTTGGAAATCTGCTAGGTAAGCGGAGAACTCCCTCTTTCCCTGTTTTAGTTGGTGGAGTTCCCTCCTCGCTGTTCCGGTTGGGTCGGGGTCGCCAAAGGCGGTTTCCAGGGCAGTAATGAGTTCGGCGGTGTGGGCGAGTGCGTAGGAGACTCTGCCAGTTTGACGCAGAGATCTGATATTCGCTGCCTTCGCGCTGTGAAGAAGAGACTGCGTCGACGCGGACTTCGATGTCCTATAGCGAGGCACATATATGCGGATTATTAGGCGTGGAATCGAGCGAATAGGAAGGATATATTCGATACGAATAAGGCAAGGCAAAAGCCCGCCACAAAGGAATACGATACAAAAATAGATAGGTAGGTAGATAGATAGGAAAGAATAGAGTAGTGAATAGGAATAGAATCGACAGGAAATGTTGAACAGTAATAGAAATCCTCCGCTGTCAATACCCCTAACCCTTATACACGTGACCGCGCACGTGACTTATCCATCGCTTCCTTCCACCTCCCGCGCGCCCCACCACAACCCTCCCCTCCTACAATGGCCGTCCCCTGGCCATTAACCCCCTTCTAAAACAGAGAAAACAAAGGAATCATATGCTAATCTATACGTAGGAAACACGAGAAACAGAACGAAACGAGAAACAGACCAAACCAACCAAAGAAACCTCCCCTCCTAGGACTCCGCTCTCCTACCAATTCATTCGCTTCCTCCGTCGCTTCTTCTTCCCTTCCGACGACGTGGAAAGCTTCCGCTTAGCAGGAGACTGCGTCGACGCAGGGTCTTCTGCCAAAACGCGAGGTTCCGGAGGAGGCATATCCTCATTAGCAACAGGCGGGGCAACGTCAGCAGCAGACGAATCCTTAGCAGCAACAGCAGCTGCGGCGGCGACATCAGTAGCGGGCGAATCCTTAGCAGCAACAGCAGCTGCGGCGGCGACATCAGTAGCGGGCGAATCCTTCGCAGCAACAGCAGCTGCGGCGGCGACACCAACCGGCGGATCCTCCAATTCCTCCAATCCCTTCTCCGAGTCCTCCAATTCGGGCTCTATTTCCTTTTCCACCTCTAACTCCTCCCTAATAGGAGAGCCCAATTCCACCTCCGACTCCACCTCCACTTCCGACTCCACCTCCACCTCCGATTCCACATCCGAACCAAATCCTGCCAGCGAATAACCTCCACGCAGCAACGAATCCTTGCCTTCCTTGGTAATTCGCATGGGAGGCTCCCAAGTGCCCGTATCTCTGGCGTGGAAATAGGAATTCGGACCGAAATCTCGCCTCTCCGCCCACTCCTGGACCTTATACCCCTCCCTCATAGCCTCCATCAACTTCCTCCGCACCTTTCTCACCAATTTCCACGCCTTCCGCTCATCTGCCCCCAGCAAGATCTCCAACTCCCAACGCACACGAGCCGACTCCCAATCCACCAATCCCAACAGCGCATCTCCAATTCCCCACACTCGGACCTCGGAGTACTCGCAAAACGTGCTTTAGGGCGGCTATGGGCATTGATTTGCCCAGTAGGATTCCGCGGCAGTACGGTCAGCGAACGATGTGCTTCGGCGATATCGGCACGTGAGCCCATCTCCAGGAATTCCATGGCTTCTCCGTCTCCCTGGATGGCTGTGGGCCAATTATTCACCGTTCTTCGCTGCAGAATTGCCTTATCCTTGGCGCCAGCAGTTGCCCCGTGAATTAGATGCGGCAGCGTAATTCGGAGATCTCCAGGCGCGCAGACGATATTCGTTTCCTTGCCAAACGAAGCTTCATCCTCCTGCAGATACGTTTTAGTGGTTCGGAAAGAGTTGCCGTCTTTGGCATCTCCACGCGCTTCCACTCGAGCCCACCAATCCCCGAGGTGATTCTGGAAGCCTTCGACGACCGCGGTACAGCCTTCCGGGATCTCCTGATCCAGCGAGAGCGAGGTCTGGATGTGATTCACTCCCACGCCCGTATCTAGAGCCTTCCGAGGATTCAGATCTATATGGCGGAATTGCGTATAATCTCCAGGCAACGAAAACTTGGCATAGTGAGGAAATGCCAGCATACGATAGGCGCGGTCCGACCTCGCAGCCAACACCAAAACGTAATACACGGGGTCTTGCCTAATTGCCTGCTGTAATACGGAGTGATAGCAATTCCGCAGCCAGCCCGTTGAATCACTCCGTTGATGGTGGAGATATAGGTCGAATTCCTCCGAGATCTTAGCCCAAAGCTCCGTTTCCTCCGTCAACCACCTAAACGCCGGAACCACACAATTGCCTTTCTCCAGAAACGCATCCCAAGCCTCCTGACTGCCAAAGCGCGCAAAGATTTCCTCTATCAAACTGCGGAAGTTCCTACGGAATTGGCTCCCACAACCCAGATCCCCAATCGTCCGCCTCCACTCTAGCCCTCGCTCCTTTCCTAAACCAGCCATAAGTCGCTGCGGCAGCGTGAAGATTCCCTATTGAATCCCACTGCCTGTGGATGTGCTGCAGGCGCAGCGTCATCTCCGCGCGGTTCAGGCGCTTGACATACAGGCCAACGTACGATGCCAGCCGCTGTAAGTGCTCCCAGCACAGATTATCAAGCCCTGCCTCCACGCCATCCAGTAGATATTTGCCCTGCGAGGCAAGCGGTACCACCTCTGCACTTCGATATTTGCGCAGATTAGAAACCCATGCCTTGGAGAGATATTCTCCACAACCACATGCTTCGGACTTATGGATATCCTCCTCCTCTTCCGTTTCCACACCTTTCTGCACCTCTTCCGCCTCTTCTTCCGCCACTTCCTTCCCCTTTCCTTTTTCCAGTTGGCGCTGCGCTTGCGCCTCCACAGCCTTACCAACCACCTCATCCTCCTCTGGCACCAAGCGAGGAGTCTGCGTCGACGCGGAGTCCTGATCTTCCGCCCCACTCTCCACTTCCTCCACTACTCTCTCCAGCGACTTCCCCTTCTTAGCAGCCTTTGGCTTAATCTGCTTCGGCCTAACTTCCACAGGCCACGCCAACACCAAATCCTCATCCCGAACCTCCTCTTTCGTTTCCTTCCCCTCTCCTGCCTTCGTTAACCATTCCTTGGCATATGCCACATCTTTAGGCATGAATACCAAGGCTTTCTGTTGGCCGGAGGTTCGATCCTGCAGGCGCATTCGATAGCCTGCATCCAGCGCCTTCCAGGCTTGGCTCATTGACCACCCATCTCGAGCAATTGCCGCTAATTGACGTAGGAAATGCTCTGAGAATTGGCGCAGGCGGTACTCTTGTGGATCGAACTCCTCCTCCCATTGGTCGCCCCACTTCTCACAAATCAACTTCCTCGCCCTCTCCTTCCTGCCATCTGTGGCTCTATAACGCTCTTGCGCCGGCGCAATCACGTTATCATAGTCCATCATAGCCCTAAACGCCGCTTCTCCACCAAACTGATCCCATAGCCCCTCTTTCTCCACATAATCGGCCCAAATCCGCGAGATTCCCTCATCTGATACCTCCCGCGCCTCTGCAAACACCTCCAGGGCATCCTTAGCAACGGCGGCTCGAGATACGGGATCTTTGTGCGCTGCCATGGTCTTCTCGATTAGACTGCGCAGGCCATGTTTGGCGCGCTGCTGCAATACGCTTTCTCTCGTGATTTCGACGATTTCGTTGGTGCCCGTATGGCCTGAGGTTTTCGGCGCTCTGTGTACCATTTTCTTGACCGTACTTGGCGACAGCGACTCTGACTTGCTGCTTCTCGTTTTTCTGCCTTCTGGAGTGCTGGGGCCAGCCGGCTCATTTATGGGAGTGAACATGGCGCGCTGCTGTTTCATGATGACGTAGTAAAGCAAACAAAGAAATGGTGCCCAACTTGAAAGCGCTGATATCTATGCGTCGAGGGTCAACTTGATATCGAGGGTCAGCTTGATAGCGAAGGAATCAAACTGATTGCGGAGAGTTCGACGAGATCCTTCCTTTAGGCGAGAGATGTAAGGGATTAGTCCTAGGAAGCAGGTTTGCTTCCCCCTCCCCTCCTAATAAAGAAGAGGTCATGGCGTTTCTGGTACCTCTGCGTCATAGCCCTAAGCCCTATCCTGCCGGCGATTCCCGCAGAGCCCCAACCTTAATTCGACTTCCACCACCTCTTCCACTGAAACATAGGAAAATACACTAAATCCGCCAAATACAGGTACAAAAATAGGAAAAATACAGCTAATAGAAACATAGAACTCCGAAGGAATTAAACAGGAATTGACTGAGGAATATACGAAGGAATAGACGACTAGATACGAAGGAAATACAGGCAAATAGAGACGAATCAACTGACGAATTGACGAGGAGTATACGAAAGAAACGACGAATAGTAGACCAAGGAATACACGAAGGGAATACAGGTAAATAGATACGAAAGAAACGATGAGTAATAGACGAAGGAAACGACGAATAAGAGCCAAAGAAACGGTACAAAGGAAACTCGTAAGGGACCCCCTTTTAGTGGTATTAAGGCAACTGCACGTAGAAGCCCCAGTCTTTCTTAGGCTTCACACGCTTACCATCAACCACAGAAACATCCTCTTCCTCTATTTCCATATCTTCTTCTACTTCCGCCTCTTCTTCCGCCTCCTCCTGCGGTTCCCGCGTCGACGCGGACACTTCCGCGTCCTTCTCTCCTAATTCTTCAGCGGATTCCTCTGCGACTTCCCCTGCGCGTTGAAAGAAGCGTTTAACACGATCTGGAGGCGTAGTACCGCCTAAAAGCGTGCCATCAAGCTCCTCCAAAACCACAGTGCCTACAGGAGATATTTCCCGAATTCGAAAGGGTCCACGCCATCTATTCGCCAGCTTATCACTCCACTGCTTTTCTAGCTTCGTATTGTGGAGAAGCACGAGATCTCCAACGCTCAAGGTCTGCGAATTAGGCCGTTTTCTCCTATGGGAGTCGAAATACCGCTTATTCTCCGACCTGCTTTCTCTCAGCCGAATTGCTGCTTCCTCAATATCCTCGTCTCGCATCTCCAATTGCCTGGCCCGAGCTGCCAATAAATCTGCCCTAGAGTGGATATCCTGCCACTCAATACTGCCCCACGAGCTCATGGTTATCTCCACTGGAAGCACACACTGCCACCCAAAAACGAGCTCAAAAGGCGCCTTTCCTGTGGACCTTCTAACCGTAATTCGATCCGCCCAAAGCACAGAGTGGAGATGATTAGGCCAATCTTTCGGCTGTTTGGAGATCTTCTGCAAAGCATCCACTATTTGCTGATGCCCACGCTCGACCAGCCCATTTGCCTGCGGATGATATGCAGAAACGACCTTTCTATTGATATTATACCGATTGCACAGGCGCTCCGTAAATGCCTTATTCTCTGGCCCTCCATCCACCACAATCTTCCTAGGACATCCGAATCGCGAAATCACCTCCTGGAATAGGAAATCCGCCACTTTCTCCGAGCTCCCTCTAGTCAAAGCACGCCCTTCCGCCCAGCCTGAGAAATCATCTCTAGCGAGAACTAGATACCGATTTCGATCACTTCCAGCAGGCATATGCACGATATCCACACAGACCTTCTCGAATAGCGAAGTGCCAAATGTAGGGTGTAATTCGTCAGGATATCTGGCCGAGGCTCGAAGTTGGCATTGCTCGCAGGTCCGAACGAATTCCTCCACATCCTTGGCTAGTCCACGCCACCAAAAGCGTTGAGAAATCTTCTTAAACGTGCCTTCTCTGCCTCTATGCCCTGATTCGTCGTGGAGATCCTTCAGGATTTGTTGCTTTTCTGGTCCATGGCATATCACTCGCTTTGGCGGCTGATTCTCACGACCTCTCCGGAATAGATGCCCGTCTCGAATTAGGAATTTGGTTGCTTCTCGCCTAAACGCCTTCCGCTGCTTCTCCGAGAGGTCTTCCGGCATAGTAAGCGATTCCAGGAATTCGCCAATCTGCTGCCAACGACCACTATACTCTCCTTTGGCTAAGCATACAAAAGGATTAATAGGACCTCGCGTCGACGCGGACTCTCCTGCGGTTACCCGGCTGGCAAATAGTTGATCATCGAGGAATTCCTCTAATTCCTCCACATCTTCCGCCTCTGCTTCCGCCACATCCTCTTCCGTCCCCTTACGCCTCGATAATCCATCTGCTGCAGTATGCTGCTTTCCTGGAACGTGGACCACGTCGAAATCGAAGAGACGAATCCACGCAATCCAACGAGTGACCATTGCGCCTGGAAGATCATTAGCAGGGAGATTCAATTGGTGAACCAGCGTTCGAGCGTCGATTTCCACACGGAATCTAACTCCATAGAGCCAAAAGCGCATCTTCTTCAGCGCCTTGAGCAGTCCTTTGCACTCTTTCTTCCCCGCGTCATACTGCCTCTCTGCAGGCGCCCACAACCCGCTCTCATACCTGCAAGGGTGCCTTATATCTCCTAATAATTGCATTAAAACGGCACCCCAACCTTCTCCTCCGGCATCCACCCCTAAAATCAGCAGGCCTGCCAACGGACCATATTGTGGCGTAGCCAGCGCTGGCGCAGTAGTAAGTGCCTTTTTGATCGTTTCCATTGCTTCCTCCTGCTCTTCCGCCCATACGAAAACCACACCTTTTCGCTGCAGGAAGAATAACGGCGCTGCGATAATTGCAAATCCTTCGATCCAAATCCTATAATAGGTGGCAACTCCTAGAAAGGCTCGGACTTCCGTAACTGAGTCGCAGGCAGGCCAAAGTACGATCTTTTCCACTTTCTTTGCATCAGGAAATCGCCCTTCTTCCGTACAAACGAATCCCACGATCTTGATTCCAGGCTTGCACCAAGAAGACTTAATTCCCGCCACTGTGGCACCTGCTCTCTCGTAGTCCGCCAGGACTCGGTCCAAGTTGACGATATGCTCCTGAACGAATCTCCGAATTCCAGGGCTTATTTCCTCATCATCATACCGCGAAGTTGGCCCTTTTACGCCTACATCATCCAGAAAGACTCTGCAACGCTCCGGAATATTGTCATGCTGCGCTTTGGAGTTGATACGTTGAAATGCTTGGACTGAATTCGTGCCTCCCTGCACCATCCTGGTGTAGCGAAGTAAGCCTAAAGGGGTCTGAATAGCGGTCATATCTCTGCTTTCTTCTGCTAAATCCACCTGATCATAGCCGGAGAATAGATCAATAATCGAGGCTATTGCCATTCCAGCGAATTCTTCGCTGAATTCGTCAACCCTAGGAGGCAATGCCGCATCTAGTATCGTATGGCTGTTGGCTTTAGTGAAAGAGGCGACTAATCGATGCCCGCCCTGCTTTTTCTTTACTAGAAACCAAGGATTTCGATACGGCCCGCGGCAGCGCTCTAGAGTGCCTCCTGCCATCCGCGCCTTTAGAATTTCAATAACCTCCCCTTCCAGGGCTCTGGGTGTCTTGAAGGGAGCTTCCTGCCAGGGCACGTGTGGAATCGTCCGAATTACGTGTGGAGGCTCAACTTCCGACTTGAATAAGCCAATTTCTGTGAATTCGAATGCCACAGCAGCCTCCCTATTGTATAGCATTTCCATCAAAGCTCTCGTTCCTTTGGTGAAGATGCCCTATATCCATTTCCGCTATTCTTTCTTTCGTGAGACGAGACCCTCGTGGTACACTGCTGAATTTGGGCGTAAGGATATGATCAAAAGGGCCAACGGGCTTATCCAGGCCTCGCCTCTTTTCTTCCTTCAGGCAATCCTGCTTCCACCCGATTTCCTTCTGCAGCGCCGCCATCACCTTTGACGTTCTGCGGCGCACTTTCTCCTTCTTATTCTTATACAGCCTCCTGCTTACTCCACTTCCTGCTCGCTGAATTTCATTCCAAACTGCCATACACCGCCGCATCCGCACCTCTCTTTCCGCACCTCGCAAGACTCCGCGTCGACGCGGAGTCTCCTGCGCTCTTCCGACCACACCCTCCACTTCTTCCACCACTTCCGCCTCTTTCTCCGGAGGTTTCCGCCGCCTCTTCTCAGTAAGCACCTCCGCGCTTACTGAGATCTCCCGTTTCCCGAGCTCTGCTCACGCCTCCTCCGCATCCACTGCCCCTTTGCTTCCCTTACTGAAGTGCGCGCATATCCTTCAGGCGGAACTGCCATGAATTTGGCTTTCTTTAGGCGATCAGAGGACCAAATCGTGCCCCACATTGAGCCATCGTCCTTATTCGTCCACTTTAGTAAGGCAGCTCGCTCGAATGGGCGCCCTAATACGAACTCGCCTTCCATTCCCGGAGATGCGAATATCGGTGTATAGACTACAGCACCCCCTACACTAACGGGCGCTTCGTGGATACAGCAGGTCAGAGGTGTGGAATCGCCAGTAATTCCAGTCATGGTCCAGTCTATTTGGTCGTCGTACGGCAAATTTAAACTCTCGAATTCCGACCAACCCATTCGATTGATTTCGGACCCATTATCCCCCGTTGGCTGCAGCAAAACGCCGTTAATAGAGATGGGAATTAGGCCTGACTCAGCAGCGTATTCGACCTGATGCCTAATCCTCTGGGATTGAGAATCGCATGGGGATGCATGTGCTTTGGAAACCTTCGCAGCAGCCGCTGGCGGCACGCCTCTGCCGTATAAATATTTCTTGAAGGGCGGAGAAATAGAGACTAATTCCGAAAGGCTGATATTGATCGACTTTTCCGTTGCCAGTCTGTGGAAAAGCTCTTCTTCGGAGGGGGCGCCTATGGCATCATCTCTAAGGGCCCTGCGTGGCGCAACGAGCTTCTTTTCCGGCTTATTCGTAGGCTTATCTTCCTGCATCTCCACTTCCACAGTTTCCACTGGAGGATATGCCCTGGGCCTGGGTGCCCGAGCATTTGGCAACCCTTCCTGCCTCTCAATTCTTTTCCTCAGATCTTCTACCTTCTCCTTCTTTGCTGGCGCCCTGCGCTTCTCCACACGCGCAGGTTTGACTGCAGAAACGTACCAATTCGCCTCTTCCTCTGGTTCCGAATCCGAATCCAATTCCGACTCCAACTCTTCCTCCACAGCCTCCTCCTCGCTGCTTTCTTCATCTAATTCCCCTAAACGCGCCATTCTGACCTCGAAGCTCGGACCGCGGCTAGGACTGGGCGCAGCCTTGATTCGCCTTACGCCCGGCTGTTGCGGCGGCTGCGGAGGTTGCTGCTGCTCTCGGGCTTCCACTTGCTGCAGCATATTCCTTCCCGTACTTCTCTCCCACGGCTCAACCACATCTCCTCCGGACCCTTCTCCTCCCCAGTGAATCCTTCCACCTACAGCCCTGTGCACTAATCCTGCGCGCTCTTTAGTCATCAACGCAGGGCATTGATTCTTCAAATGCGTGGGATCCGCACAAAAGATGCAACGCCTTGCCGGAGCATACTGAAGATTTGGAGCGTACTGTTGAGCCGGCTGCGAATTCCGAAGCGGAATTGCATTTGCTCCCGAAGCAGGCCCTGGCGCGTTGTAGGCTTGCGGCGGAGGTGCTCTGGCGCCGACGTTGGCTCTGCTGAAGCTCTCCATAAATTGCGCCTGTTGGCGTAAAACCATGGCTTCCATGCGCTTCGAAATGTCGTCAATTGCGCTTGTGACATCCATACTATGGCTTTGGCGTTGAGCTGGCTGTGTAGTCTGCGCAATCTGCGCTGACTGCACCGGCTGCGAGCCTCCGAAATTGGCTGATACTGAAGGCTTCGGCTTCGTTTCCTGCGCTAAAAGCTGGTCAATAAGCACCTCGGAAGAAAACTCACCCTTCTTCATCAATTCCTCCGTGCGAAGCGTGCCTAAGCAATAATCCTGAGCTTCTTTCCTAATCAAGGCATATTTGCCTTGAAAAGAGCTGGGCACGTTGACATCCAATTTGAACTTGATAATCAGCTTCCTGGCGAGATCTAATTGCAGCCCTCCTAGAAACAGCTGAATCTCCTGATATTCCAAAAGCATGCCTGTGGTCTTGAGACTAGTGGAAACTGCCGTAAACGTACGCACAAAGGGGCGTATATCGCCTGTTTTCTTCTTCTGCGCGGTAGTCAGCTCTTCCAGGAATCTTACCGTATACATCTGTTGTTTCGTATCCTGCGCTCTATACTCCTCCAGAATCTCCTTCCGCAACACCTGCCAGTCTCCATCCACATATCCCTGCAAATAACGAATCGTGGCGCCAATAGAGCTGACGCAATAGAGAGGGAGCTTCTTCACAGCCGCTTTCTCCGACTCTCCGAATTCTTCGTATAGAAGCTCATAATGCTCTAGGAAATCCGTGGCATCGTTTCCATCGAAATGCGGGGCGCCGTGGGTTCCGGGAAAGGGCATATGCGTCAATTGCTTCCGAAGTCCTTCGATAAGCAAGTCTGCAGAGGCAGTGGTAATTGGCGTGCCTGCCGTTGGCGTGGAGTTGACTGTGGACCGTGGAGTCGACATGCTTGCTGTGATTGATAGGGCGAATACGGTGAATACTGTGAGTGCTGCGAGTTCTGCTGTGAGTCGTACGAAGTCTGAATCTTTTTGCTCTTTTCGCGGGGTGTTGGAGGGATATAGCCTTGTGGCATCTGCTGCCTTCCTGCCAATTCGGCTGCTGAACTTCCGAGATCCCGTATTAATTGTACAGCCTAGCCCTTCCATAGAAGACTTCCCTGCCACAAATTTTTCCTTGCGCAGTCCGTCGCTATCGGCAAGCCGACCTCTACCGCAATAGGCACAGTCTAATCCGCTACGGAATTTCTCTGCCGCCTCAAATGCTCTATATCCCGTTACTTCGCAGCCTATTCCGCACCGGGAATTCTCTGCCGAAGAAAACTCTTCTAGCGCCCTATAGCGTCTCCACAGTCTATTCCGCCGTGGGAATTCTCTGCCGAATAGCTTCTCTAGACTCCGTGCCTTCCGTGTGTGCGTGTGTGTGCGATTCGCTGCGTGACTGCTTTTCTTCGTACGTAGGAAGCCTAGCGTATCAATCTCTCTGGTCGAAGGGACCATTGTGGGCGAGTGCGTAGGAGACTCTGCCAGTTTGACGCAGAGATCTGATATTCGCTGCCTTCGCGCTGTGAAGAAGAGACTGCGTCGACGCGGACTTCGATGTCCTATAGCGAGGCACATATATGCGGATTATTAGGCGTGGAATCGAGCGAATAGGAAGGATATATTCGATACGAATAAGGCAAGGCAAAAGCCCGCCACAAAGGAATACGATACAAAAATAGATAGGTAGGTAGATAGATAGGAAAGAATAGAGTAGTGAATAGGAATAGAATCGACAGGAAATGTTGAACAGTAATAGAAATCCTCCGCTGTCAATACCCCTAACCCTTATACACGTGACCGCGCACGTGACTTATCCATCGCTTCCTTCCACCTCCCGCGCGCCCCACCACAGCGGCGTTGGTCCAAGTGGTTGTCCCATTAGGGAGGACAGTGTGACGGACTTGTTCAAGAGCAGCCCCCTCCAAACGATTGATGGTATAGAGAATCTTATTATTCTCGTTGGTGAAGCGGTCGTTGTTGACCGATAGCTTGGAGCGGAGCTGGAGAACAAAACCGGGGAGTTTATCGCGAGACCCATCGAACTTCTCTGGGTCGGGCATTTTTTCTGACCGGTGTTGACTTACCAATGGGGGGGGTGGAGGTGGTGCTGGGGAGTGAGGACGTGATTCTCGTTGTGCTCCCAAGCGAGCTTGATCCCTCTCCCTTCGTAAGCGGTCAGTGGTTTGGTTGGCTTGTTGGAGGGTTGCATTGGCGTTGGTGAGCTGTATTTGGGTCGTGCCCAGGGTTTGTTCCGCGTTCTCACGGGCTTCATCACTTGCTTCGATTTGTAATTCAAGCCTATGGATGTAGGCGCGGGTATCTTGGTAAAGTCTAGCGATATCCGTGCCAGCCAGTTCAGCAAAACGGTCTTGGGTTGGGAAATCCCAGGTTGCGGATGTTTGGGCATCGGAGGGCGCGGGGTTAGGTACAGCCGACATGGTGAAGATATTTCCTTAGGTGATTTTGGAAATGGTGGAGTGGGTTGAGTTGGTCCTTAGGTATTCGTGATCCAACCAGTCAGGTACAACTAGCGTTGGTTCAGGGGTTCTTCGGGCAGTTGTGCAAGGGAAAAGGTGAAGGATGGATTGGTAAATCCGCGATGCAATGCCCATAGAGCGTGCGTTCTTATGGTGAGGGGTGTGGATGAGGAAGCAACGTAATCTCAGGGAGCGAGGTTTCAACAAGCCCTTCGGTATCCCCAAAGGTGAGCAGTGCTACTTGAAAGAGACTTCGCTACAATGATTATACAATGTTTTCCACAGGCCTCACGTAGGGTAAGAATCAAGGTGATTCTGGGGTCACAGCGACAGCGACGATGATGTTTCTGGGGTAGAAACAGAGATGATATTTCTAAAGCAGTAGGGTAGAAGTAAAGTAAGAAATAATAATAATAATATATTTTATTTCGCATAGAAGCAACTAAATGCTTATCGCGCGCCAACCAAACCGCCAAAAAGATAAATACATAAACGGGTTACTTATTCAACCCACGCAACATGAGTAAATCAAACAAAAATATCAAGCGAAAAATAAAGGAAAAATATCGTAAAATAAAACCTTAACTGAAACTTAAGCGAAAGGAAAAACTAAACTTCCATCGTGACTTCCTTCCCTTTACCTTTGTTGCTAATGGCGTATTTGACCCTTGATGGACAATTTGGGTCGTCGGCTTTGTGACCAGGTCTGCCAGGGCAGTTGGCACATCGGATGGGTGGGTGAATGCATGATGAACCTCCTTTACAAGAGGAACACTTGTGATTGCGAGTGAGATGGGGTTCTGCGCAAACTGCGCAACGACCGGTATCGTGCTTGCACATTGTGGTGGCATGACCATAAGCGAAGCATTTCCTGCATTGAGTGTCGGGTTGGAATGAGACGTAGGGCTGAACCTTGCAGTTCCTATTGAACATGATGAAGCTCTTGACACCAAGGGTGGACATGTTGTAAGAGCCGTTAAAAGATAAGACCATGGAGGAATGTGCTTTTCCTTCACGGGACTGGGGAGAGGAGAGCCAGCGTGGGAGTTGTGCGAGAGTGAGAAAGGGGTAAGCTACCTTGAGCTCAGAGGCCACAAGGTTGCCTGCATCGGAGCCGTCGCCAACGGAGGTGGGAATGCCATGGACGATGAACTTGGACCAAACTTGATTAATGTGGATTGAAGTGACCGAAATCCCTTCTTCCTGGAGTGCTTCTCCAATTTCCTTGGAGTAGACATCTACAACGGAGGCTGGAGTGTCAAGCGGGGTTTCGAGAATAATATTGTTACGGGGAGTACGGCGTGCCATGATGATACTGGCACCGGTGCTGTCTAGGACTTTGTTGACAACCGATTTAATCCTGTCGTCTGTTGGGGGGTTGGGAATGGGGCCCTCGATCTGAACTACCAGCTCACGATTGACCCTGGTGTAATCTGGTTTGATGAGGGGTGCAGGCTTGGGTTTGGGGGCAGGTTTGGAAACTGGAGCTGGAGCAGCGGCTACTGCAGCCCAGTTAACTGGTGGAGGTGGGGGAGCATTGACTGTAGTAGCCAAAGCAGCAAGAGGAACGGGGACAACTGGTGGTGGAGGTGGGGGAGGGGGTCGGTTGGCAAGTTTAAGAACTTGCGAGCGAAGGTCACGGGACTCGGTATGGAGACGAGCGACCTCTCCTTGTAGTTGCTTGATGGTTTTCAAAAGGGGAAAGGTGGCATGGTGCGAGGACCAGGCTTGAAAACTGGCCATGAGCCAAAGGTCATGGCTAGGGAAGGAGGCTTTGCAGCCGGTGTAATCGACGCTGTTGTTGAAACCTGTTTCAAAATCGGCGTCAACTGGCGGGCGGGGAGGTAGGTTGGTGTCCTGGGACTCCTGGAGGGGGGTCTGGCTCCATGGGATGTTGCCAGAGTGTTGCGTGAAGGAAAGGGATGGGAGGGGGAGAGGGTTGAGTTGGCTGAGTTGAGTTTCCTCGACTCCTGTGCTCATCTCTGTGTCCTGTATCTGAACTGGTGAGGATGGGCGGGAAGGGAAAAGAACTCCCTTATGATCTGGGTGTCCTGGGTTAGCAGGACAAGTCTGGCAGGCGGAAATCCAATCTGGATCGTTGGTTGCGAACCAACGGCCGAGGAGTTGGTCAATTAATTTGGGTTTTCTGACTATGATGGCCCCTGGGATTTTGGTTTCAGCCGTGACCCCAGCAGGTGGGGAAAGGTAGTAAGGTCTTCCAGATGGGGTACTGGAGCGAGAGGGAGTTCCGTGAAAGGGGATGGTGGTTTGAACATGGTGTTGGGAAGGCGTCTCCGCCCTCCCTGACTGGCCTGATGATGCTCGCTTACCGCGAGGCATGATTTCGTCGAGAGTGTATTGATGAGCCAGTTTTGACGCCGACCGTATCAATAACTAACTGGTGGGTAGAGGAGAACGAGGGCTCTGTGTGAGTACCCTTTGGGCGAAACGAAGTTGCGTTGGGGAAGCGAGGCTCAACGTATCGTTGTGCGGGGTAGGCGTGAAGCCAAAGTTAAAGAACTATCGTGAGAAAGTGGAGAAATGTTGGCGTTGCTATTTCCTAATGGGGAAGTTCGCGTAGCGGGGAGAAGAAGAAACGTTGCTTAAGGAAAGAAAGAAAAGAACAATTACAACCACGGAAATCCATCGCTTATATACCCAATCTTCCCCTTTCTATGACTCATTCATGACTCAACCATTCGAAACAACCCAACCGAATCACAAAGAAACACAACGAAATAACACAATGACTAATCCTTAACACCGCACCTGTGCCTGACCCTTATCCATGAAAGCAGGTTGGGAAGAGATGGCAGGTTAGAATGGGGAGCTAGCTTCGGCATGGGCAATGAGATGGAAATTATGGATGCAGAAATGGTCGGGATTAAGAAAGCAGTTGAGCAAGGGGTGAAAGAGTGCAGGCGAAAGGGAGTTAGGAAATTGGTGATAAGGATAGATAGTCAGGAAGCGATGAGAAGGATAGGGAAGAGAGAAAGAGGGCCTGGAGAAATGATGGCGCACAAAGTTAGATGGGAAATGGATGCGGCAAGGACCAACGGCATTACAACTACCTTTGAATGGGTAAAGGCTCATGTCGGAATAAACGGCAACGAAAAAGCGGATGCCTTAGCAAAGAAAGGCACAAAGCAACCCCGAGATAAAGATAGTTTCATATCTCTAGCCTATTTGGAAGCCAAAGCAAGATCCGACAGCATTACACAATGGACACAATTCTGGAAAAATCATCCAAGTAAAGGATCAAGATATGAGCTTGAACCCACACGACGAAAAGTGGTGAGATTTGCAGCACACGAACGAGAAGGCCCAGTAATCCTCAGCAGGCTGAGAACCGAACACATATGGGTCCACGAATACGCAAAAAGAATCGGCAAACGAGATGACGATAAATGCGAATGTGGAAAAGGCAAACAGGATGTCAAACACGTGTTAACGGAATGTATGTTCAGTTTGGACGCAAGAGAGGAAGCAATAGAAGTGTTAGGAGAAGAGTTGTCGATTGCGCTACTTCTGTATACGAGCGAAGGAGCAAAATGGGGGATTGAGATATGGAAAGAATTTAAGCGAGGAGTGAGAGAAGCAAGAGGGGAAGTCGAGAGAGAAAATGAGGAATTGGATTGGGGCTTTGGAGAGTTGGAGCGTTAATAAAGTGTTATAAGATGGTGTTTTATTTTTATTTTTTATTTTATTTTTATTTTATTTTTAGGTTATGCGGTTGCTTGGTTGGCGGTTTGTGTTTTTGTTTTTATGTTTGGTTTTGGTTTGGTTTTGTTTTATTTTTGTTATTTTTGTTTTATTTTTTGTTTTGGTTTGTTTTTAGCGTATATCGCCATAGCTTTAGGGCTGGATGCGTAAATGAAATATCTATCTATCTATCTATCTGGGATTTCTGAATAGTAGGCGATCAGAACCACGGATCCCAGGAGATGGTATCTATTGTTTGGCTCACCGCTATGTCGGTGTAGTTCCAGGATGCTAGTGATATTGGACGTGCAGTAGCAGTTGCCTTTTTGAGAAGCTCTAATATTCTGTCGTATTGTATGTAGCTTAACAGTATTTCACAGCCTTGTTTCCCCGCAGTTTATTAATTAGCCGTTAGTCGGGCATAGCCGAATAGAAGGTCCGGAAGTCGGAACTATATGGCTATGATGGGCCGAACGCTTCCGGAATGGTGGTGACTGCGCCCCGATCTTGGGGGTTGGGAGGGACGAGTGAGGGTTTGTGATTGCTTATTAGACGAACCTCACCTTACTGTGGTAGCGTCGTTAGCTAGAGTAAATCACTCAATATATCGATATCATCATCAATCGATTATATTACTCTCGAGGTTAGAATGTAAACCTATAGGCTATTAGCTGAATTAACACTAAATTTAAATCCTAAGCCAGGTGCAATCGGTCAGAAAGCTCCGTTACAAGGTTTCTTTATTTTTTCTTTAGATGAATTCCATGATACTTGCCGTTTGCTTAAGCTTAATAAACTATATATCCGCTCCCTCCCGTCCTCTATGAATAACTCGTATATCTCCCAATATAGTTTCGCAAACAATACTGCAAACAGCAAACTAGATTAACCAAGCACAGTCATATTGTATAGGAATTACTACAGCGTGGTTGTCTTCGTGGTGTTCTAATAGGTAAAAATAGGATATGTGGAGTGGACGTCTTAAGCGGAAAGAGTACTTTTAGTACGCAGCCAACAGGCCAAAATTGGGTATGAATTAAGTAGCTACTCCTCACCCTTGGCCGCATGCGCAACCAATAATACGTATCCATCACCTGATAACCGAATTAAATCCGATTTCCCACTCCTACAATTCCCTACATCCTATCACTCAACGGTCGCGCTATAGCGAATCCCTACCACCACCATTTTCGGTAGAAATCCTCACGGGACCGTGCCCTTTGTGAATGCACGGCAGTGGCACAGAACCGAAAGGGAAAAACAAACCTGTGTAACACCACTTGGCAGGGCTATTTGGGCGATCGTGCACTCTGATTTGACGTCTAGCCGCCGGAGCTATTTTCACCATGGTTCTGAAAATAGTGCCACTACCATGTCGTCCCGACACTTTGGGTCCGGCGGTAGGAGCCTCAACTTGCCCCCCTTACCCCCCTACCCCCCTTGAAGACCCCTGTGGGAGGGAGGAGATTTATGGACCGGTGAAATGTGGCATGTGAATATGATATCGATAATATAAACAAAACGGAATAATCTCGGAGGAAGTGTAAATTTGCGGTGAGAACGAAATGAAGCTATAGGATACTTCAAAAAAAAATTTACATTTAGGTAGGAGGAAAATGTACAGACGGGAAAAAATAAACAGCGTAACGAGAAAAGCAGATGCTAGATGGTGTGAAAAGCAAAAAGAAAAGATTTGCTGTAGATCGTCCGCCTACAAAATAGGCCGGGCTTATGAAAAAAGAAACGAAGATGAAGGTGATTACGCAAAACCCAGTTTCAGCGAAGGCGAATTGACTCCTTTTCCTTCCAAGGAAGATTTAATCTCCCCACTAATACCACCAACTCTTTCGCGAATAAAAATAAGAAAATGCGCCTTTGCAACCCTAATAGGAAATAAGACAAGGGAATGGAAGAGCTAGAAAGATGGACGCCGTGCTGAAGAAACAGGAAAATATATATGTAAACCACAAAACCCCTTAGGCAATCTATTCGATCCTTCTCCTCTTACCCTTTGGGGCAGGCATGAGACTCATCCTTGGGGTGAAAGTAACCGTGGTGGTGACGACTTGCTTCACTGTAACCTGTCGCTGGCCATTCGCTCTAACCTCTCCCTCGGCTTCTTCATCAGACGGTGATCGCGAGGTGGCGGATGCGGGGGATTCAGTGGAGGGAGAGTGGTTGGATGAAGCAGGCGATGATGGAATGCGTAGCCGCCTGGCAGTTGATTGTGGTAGAGGATAGGGTGTTGTCGGGGTGTAATACCCTTGTGTATTTGCATGTGCTTTTCCCGATGTTGGAGGATATCCAGGTGATTTTAATGCTGGGCTAGTAACTGTATTTCTGAGAAATTCTGTATAGGCCGCCGGTGGTGTTATTGGAGTCTTGAGACATTCTTCGTGGGTCTTTAGGCCGTCAAAGTGCCCGTTGATGGGTGTTCGGGGAAGCTCTGAGGGTAGAGGTGAGAATGGAGCCCGTGAAGCAGAAGTAAGGCCGATTGAGAGTGGTGTTGGTGGAGGCATGGCTGTTTGAAGTTTCGGGATAGGAATGAATTGAGGCAGGGGCTTTATGAAGAGTAGACTTCAGGATGGTGGAAGCTTTCTGGAGGAGTGAATAGTTAGCACAATGGTGGGGTGGGAGGTCATTATTAAATGAAATGCCGAGTGCCGCCTGTTTGACATACCTTAATTGCGACTTGCGTGAGATAGATACAGACTGAGTGAAGTAGGCGAGATGCACACCAACGTTTTTTTCTTGCAAAACCCGGACGGCTTTCTTATACAGGGGGGAAAGGTAACTATGTATGTGTGCATGCAAAGGAGCTTTCAAGGACTCAGGCCACAGGTATGCGGGGGTGGCTATTCCAGGACGCAGCAAGGTAGAAACGTGGCCGCCCGGGGGTAGCTGTATGATCGAAGCGGACGGCTGCACCTTGTTCATATAATTGGGGGCGGCTGAATGATAGGGGTGGTGGTAGCGCTAGGTGATGAGTGAAGCGCAGGGATAAGAAAAGTAACAGGAAATAACTTACGGACAAACATCGAGCTGTGTATTTCATTTCGCCTACGAGCCCGTTACTCGGTATACGAGACGTGCCGGAAATGAAGTCTGTATTCGATGTGTACTCTGTTTGTCTGGTGGGCAGCCGCTTTCGCCCCTGGGGCGGTTAGTCTTGCAAGACGAAGAACTCCAGGAAGGCGAGAATGTGCGGAAACGGAATTGTTGGAGCGGAGAAGTAGAGATTTGATTACCCCGAAAACAATTGTACCTCCATCTGCCTACTGGCGAATCTAACTACTACAATTACTGGGGACATGGGGCAAAGCCGCGACGGTAGCTGTCGGCGCCAAAGTGTTTGAACACAGTGGCCGCGGGATCAAACATTTTGGTTGGGGGAGGGGATCGACAACTCTGATTGGTATTGACGCGATGCTCTTCGCAAGCCAACAGACCCAGACATGGCCATTGCGTAACCTTTGTTGTCACTGGTTTACAGCCCTTCAAGCGAGAGATGCTTTGTGAATAGCTGTGCATACCGCGCGCCTAGACTAATGACACTGAGGCTGCGATCAACCAATACGCGATCATTCACTCAGCAGTATTAACTACACTCATGTTATCTTCCCGCTTTGTCTATTTCTTTAGTGATGGTGGCTTCTCGTTGGTGAATTCGACTGACGTTGTACAATAAAGAGTAAAGGTCGTTTGGTACACGCGCGACAGTACCACTATGTGCCACATAGCGGGGCGGATTTCTCAGCTGTTCTACTTTCTTTTGTATGACACTGATAGTCACGCATTGAGTTCTTTCCCGCCAGGGAAGCACGTAAGGAGGGTTGAATTTTGCGTTTATTCTTTATATAATCTTGTCGCTGCAGGATAGATTTCGATACACAGAGCAGAGGTACAAGATGCTGTGTTCGACAAGAAACACAAACTCCCTAGGGAACGGTTATGCGTAAGTATTAGCTGCCGAGTTCGTCGAAACCCTTCAGCTAGTCCAGGAAGCTCAGGCGACGGCGTGAAGAGTAGAGCAGGCCCTTGAACCATACGGGACACGGGTACGTTAAGTTATGTGCATATGAAACGACGATTTACAGTGTTCGGATAGAGTTTGCATCAGTCACACAGAGGGTGGAACGTAAACCACCCAGGCAACGCTACATGCACCAGAGATCTGCAGTATATTTCCTGGATTGAATAGAGTTGAAATTCATGCACTGGCCGTTGTGGGGGCATACGAATTTGTAATATCTAGTGTCTATTCGAGTAAAGGGACAGCTTACCTAGAATTGATATGCATTTTCGTAATCATTGGTAAACCAGAAACGAGTTAAACATTTCTAAATGCTTGTTTAACATAGACGATCACCGTTATAGTAGTCGCTGCTTGACCGATTCCTCCCCCATGTCTTATGCAGTAACGAATCACTGGCTAAAATGACTGAGGTGTACCCCCGATGAACAAATGGTTTTCCAAGATCTCGCACTAACGCTATCTGGCCTGGCACGAATTTTTGGGGGCGGCAGTCGGGTACTTGGAAACCAATTGCGTGCCCTTCGGCATTTCATGGGATACAATTGTACTAGTAACCTAGCATCTAGACCAACTTCGTTTAAGAGCGTTTCGGTGAGTATTCGATGCAAGTGAACACAGCCAAATAGCGATACCACATATCTTGTGTATCAGAGAGCGGTCAGATGGTTGGTGGCCAAGCCAACGACCTTGTTACCTAAACTTTGCACCTCGTCCTTCTTCTGCCACGTTCTTTCCTCATGGGGTTTGAGCGGAAGTTCTTACCGAAAAGGTTCTTGAGGAAGTCTCTGGAAGTTTGGTATTAAGCTCATTCCTATTTAGTTCAATGTGGAGGATACGTGGCTGAGTTAGTATTAACGTCAAGATATCTTTCATTATACGTCACTCAAACTACTAGGCTTCGCATGAAGTCTTGTTCAACGACTTGCCTAGATCACTAGCGTGTTACTCCTCTCGCTAGATTCGGGTATAAACTATTGTTTTAAAACTCTTACAAAACGCTATCAGTGAGAAGCTATTCTTGTTGAAGTTGACGTTGACAGACACGTAATTCCTGATAGGTTCTAAAGACTTCCAAGAAAATGTCTCTGACTGTAAAGGGCTACGCCACGACAATAATGAGAGAAATAACTCGGAGAGTATCGGCTGTGTTCACTGTACCCTGTTGTAGGCGTTACGACAACCAACTGATGCTTCATTCGCAGCTGACTTTCTTCTGGTGAAGTCTTCTATAGGTTTCAGCTCTAGGATCCTTAGAGTTCTCTACCTGGAATCATCGCGGAAAGCATTGTCGAGGCTTGGCTACCCCGAAGCCTAAAATTGGCTCGAGTTTCTACTGTCAAACCGTGTGACCTTAAGGACCATGAAAGTCCTTATATACCGCTATTTTAAGAGATAAAAGAGGTAATGAATTCCATAAACCTACCTTGAAATACTTTGTGTTCTATAATTGTTAATTGTGTTTTCCGGCAAGGGGATATGTGGAGGTTATGATAGTCCAGATTGTGCCGTTTGGGTTATCCTGTCCTCCAACAACTGTAAATCTACTAGGATTTACTTCGAAAAAGCGTATGCAAGAGACTGAAAGCATATAGAGATAATATCGGGGTAAATAGATCGTGGCCAATAACGTATCTCCATCGTCTGCGAGCTGAATATAGACCGGAATCCCTCAGGCAGTTTCATTTAGCTTGAGCTAGCAGCACAGCATTGCACATCCCTAACGACATCTGGTTAAAAGCAAGGAAAGCAGAGAGATATCGTATCACCGGAAACAAGGTCGAACCGATATGTGCTTCCTACCTACCGTAGGAGGATGATCTAGCGTAGCCTGGGGTTTCACCGACAAGATTGAAAACCGAAATTATACCCGGCCTTGACAAAACAGCACAAAAATACCGTATCAGAAATAACTCGGAATGAATTTCCCTGCTCAGAGTTCTATAGATCGATTTTTAGCGGATATCTATGACTGACAGACCACCTGAGGCTTTATGGAATCCCTGAAAGTCTTCAAATTCATCGACTTACACAGCCCCGGGTCTCCCCTCAGTCCTCACAGACTTCCTACCGATGACCTTCTACGATTTACAACTAACATTCCGATCTGCGAGGAAAGATTTAGTCATCGATCAGAGTTCTGGCAGGTACTTTACCCTTCACTCCATGAAACCCTGGGTGTAGCAAAACTCTCAAGGCAAGAGAATTGGACTATACGGCACATGACTTAGTTCTTATTAATAGTTTGGAATAGGTGGGGAAACCTTTTAGTTTAGTCTTTTCTTATAAATCGTGATTCGGCCTGCCGGTTTCGCGGTAACTCCGAGCCCAGCCCTGCACGTCCAGTTGACCAGTTCAAGTACACCACCCAAAGTATATCCCTAGTTCAGCACAGTTAGATTCGTAGCCTTCACTTTCGAGGGTTTGGCTTAGCCCTCGTGAGCAAATTTTTCTCGTGGATTAGGTATACTGGCAGTTGCATGCATAGAAATCACATAATATCACTCGACTCATTGCCACCTTGCTACGCTCACCTAGAGGAAGCTCAGGTTAGACCTTGAGTCTTGAAATTCAAGAGTCTCTGAGAAATGGATTATGATATGTCCACTTGACCAGAATAGTAGCACAATATCAGTAGTGGAGTGTTACATCGTTGTTCCATGCACCCTGATGTGTGAATGGCACGTCCCGTGGGAAACGCCAAGGAGCTATGTAGTTCTACAGGAATAAGAGCAAGATTGGGAAACTATAGGAAACAGCGGCCGGTTACCGGCATTCACCTCAGCTTGTAATATCGAAAATGCCGTAGAAAACACCCGCCGTACCCTAGAAGTGGTGATACTACTTCTTTGAAACCCTATTCGCTAGCTCGGTTGATTATTAGGTAGCTAGTTAACCTTTCACTATACTCTATTTGTCGTTTTACTAGGGATGGATATGTTTTCCGTATGAGGGAGTGACGGACGAGATGGGATGGTTATGTTGCATAAGTGGGGGATGTCAGTTGGAGGCACACCATCGGACGTGTTTGTAGATCTTTTCCCCAATATTTCCCCACTGATAGGATGCTCTGATGCTCTTGATAACTTTCTCCTACGCTTATGGTCTTATGGATAGGAGGTGACATAGAGTTCCGCTCTTCAAGGTTTTGCGCGGCAAGAGCCATGTAGGTTTTCCAACTCATGTAGTGCCCGAATAAGTTTCCGGATTACAAAATACTTAGAAGAGGAACAGGTTTCTCTATGACTAGTTAGATTATGTAGAGTTAGGTAAGAATTAGGGCATATTTTACAGCCTAGGGTAGCGGGGGCCGCGTTTGGTTGCCTGACGTTCTAGGCTCGGGGGGTGTATGATTCTGGTTTTACGTTCAAATACCTAGCTATATGCCTAGGCCTATGGGAGAAATGATATGTTTCGGGCACCTAAATTAATCTATAAATCGATTAGTTGAAGATCAGGATAGACGTTCTATGTGTTTCTCCTAAGATCCCTCTTCTTTTCTGCGCTAGTAATAATTTTTCCGTAGCAGTTGAAAAATCTCAGACGGACTCGACGTCAGCGAAATGGTCCAGGACTAACCCGAGTGATATATCGTGCAAAAGATTGTCTACCCACGGGTTCAAATGCCGATAGTGTTGATATATTTCCGCTCATAAATGACGCGTAGCCGATTTCCTTTGAGTTCTATTACTACAAAGGAATCTCTCGAGTCTCTTGTCTATAGCTATCATGAACCCGCGTGCCACGCGGGATATTTTGGGGTATTACAAATCATATATGGTGAGCACCTAGATGAATCTTTTCATTACTCCCCAGTTTCATTTGTATTAAAACCAAACTATATCATAGCCTTTGGCCTCCATTTAACATAAGGATGCCCCGTAGAATCAGGAATCAAATGATCAATCATAGCAGTATTCACCAATCCCGGGTGAACTTGCGACAAATCATTGACACCACACATCCTCATAGTTGTCTCCAATTCATCTTTTAATACTAGAGTAGGCGAAAAATTCAGTTACTGACCTATCACTTCGGGGAAGCAGACGACTTACTCTGCGTTAAATGTGCGATGCCTTCTGATCCATAGCTTAGAGCGTAAAGGTAGGGTCGCCCGATACCAACGGCTTTAGCCCCTAAACATAAAGCCTTGAAGATGTCTGTGCCGCGACGGATACCGCCGTCTATATAGACCTCGAGGTGGTCGAAGATTTCGGGGCAGATCTTGTGGAGCTCTAGTAATGTGAAAATTGCAGGCGGTGATCTATAATTCTATTAGCTGCGAGAAAGAATTCAGAGTCTTGGGGCTTACGTGTCTAGAGACCTTCCACCATGGTTAGATAGTACGATTCCCTGAACGCCGTACTTAAGCGCTAGTTGCGCATCGGCAGCGGTTTGGATGCCTTTGATGACAATAGGCAAGCCCCCACAGGCACTTTTGAGCCAAGGTATATCATCCCAGTTGAGTGTTCGATCGACATATAAACCCATGAGTCTCCCCATCCCACCACCCTTTTTGTCATTGTGGCTCACAGCACCGCTCACAACACTCTTGACGGGAACATCGACTTTTAGCCTCTCATCTGCTTCTCGTTTCCCGGCAATATGGGCGTCCACAGTAACAAAAACCGCCTTGATACCGGCTTCTCTCGCTGTTTTTAGGAGCGCTGCAGTTTTTGAACGGTCTGTGTTTACGTAAAGTTGTAGAAAGTGGGTTTGATTCTTAGGGCCGAGACCTGCTGCGATAATGTCCGGTATCGGCGCGGAGGAATTTGTTGAAATCTAATCATGTTCCAAAATTATGACTAATGATCTCTGTGTTCTCTGAAGAGCTTTACTCACGATGTGAATTATGCCCTCAGGTCCTGCCCCTTTTGATACTGCAAGTTCCCCATCTTCATGGATCATTTTCGCCATCGCTGTCGGCGCAACAAAAAACGGAGTTTTTGTTTTGATGCCTAGGATCGTCGTCGTTGTGTCCACGTTTCTATTATTCCTCATGACTCTCGGACGGAATAGAACACGATTGAAAGCTTCCTTGTTTAACCTCATTGATATTAGATCCGTCGCCGCGGATGAAAAGAAAGCCCATGTCTTTGGGCTACTGGTTTTTTCGGCGACTTCCTCGAAGTCGTAACTATTGATGAGAGTTTCTAGAGGTGGTTTAGTATATCTCGATATTGAGGAATTCTTTTCAGCATCGAGACTAGTTGCAATGGGAAGTTGCTGGATATCAATTGGGCCAAGATTTTTGATGCTGGATGGAGGGTTCTTTTCGATAAGCTCGGGCATGTGTACTGAATCGTAAGCTCCGGTAGCATCAGCGCCGGCATAGGCCAAGAGCACTATTAGTGAGTTAGAATGTAAATTTAGACTTAGCGAGCTTTAGGGAATTAAATACCTTCAGGGCCACCAGGATGCTGTTCCAGAAATTCCGTAACGTTATACACAATTCCCCGAACTGCCATCCAACAGTCTGTTTGGCTGTTATGTTTAGAAACTTCGTCTATGGTCAACATCTTGATCTCACTAGTTTCAAAGAATTGATGCCTGGAAACGCAAGGGAAACGTGCACGTGTAGATTTAATATACAGGCTGTCTTTGAGATTTGGCTCCCAGGGCTCAGGTTTCGGTACCAAGAATCGGCTATCTCGGATTTGTCACGCGGGGCGCACAACGTTTGTCGGTAATCGGCGCAATTAGATACGACGGTATCGCGGCCCTCAACCCGGTTGAATTGGCCCTAGTAGCGTATACGCTAAGCCAAAATTGATGAATTATCTAGAGTCACGCCGAATATCTTCCGTGACGTTTGTTCTATTGATTGGTTTGTGGAGGGGTGTGTGGAGCGTGACAAGAGGGTATTGTTCCAGCACTTGCGTTCTCAGACATACGGTAAAATGATATAAAATACCCGCTCCCGAACGTCTCGGCGAGGCTTGCAGGTCGAAACCTGGGGCCCATGTTCGAGAAACTTGCACCTTTAGTTAGATATGAAGCTTGGAATATATAGCCATAGATACATGGCTTGAATTGAATAAAGTTACATGATATGAAGTGATAGCTAATAAGTAACCCTAACCCAGTAACTTCTGGATAGGTGGTCACACAATCTCTTAATCTGCGCCGACCCCTACTCTAGTTCGCGAATCTTTAGTTCATTAACTAGGACTGAGGAGCCCCTATTCCTGATTCTGGTGTGTGGTGTGTTGCCTCTATAAACTCCCTAATCAATTCAAGCCATACCACAAGTCAGCTAGTAAGTGAAAGAGCTACCCAGGCATCTAAATACAGATATTAATAGTTGACTTAGCATAGTTATACCGGCGGCATGTATCAAAACCAGCCCATCCCCAATATCATCGACGCGATCTCCCACGGAGACGAAGAACTAGTACAGCAGCTTCTTAACACCGGAACGAATCCCAACCAACGATCCACTTACGACATCCCAGCTCTTCATCTATCAATCAAATCAGAGAACTGGACAATAACAAATCTACTACTAAAAGCTTGCGCAGACGTCAATACCACCTCCGGGGAAAAAGACAATTTGACTACACTACATCTGATAACCCAAGATACCAAAGCCATATTCAAATAGAGGGCTGAAAATACTCTTCGAATTTGGGGCAGACCCTAACTCCCGTGATTCTCGCGGCGGGCGGCTTTACATCATGCCGCAGAGAGCGGGAAACGAGACGAGATCTCATATCTGGTAGAGAGAGGCCTCGATATTAACTTAGCCGCCAACGGAGGATTAACAGCTCTCATGAACGCCTGTTACTTCATGCAGAAGGATTCGCTAGAAGCTCTTTTAGACTCCGATGCCGATGTCAACGCAGTCAGCACTACGGGATTCTCTGCACTCGGATATCTAGCATCTGGGAAAAGCTCCAAAAACCGGAGGTTATTCAATAATGATCTAAAGGGAATGATGGAGCGATTATTGCAGGCGGGAGCGGACCCTAATCTCGGGGGAGGATATTGCGCTTACCCCCTACATGCGGCGGCACTGTATTCTCCCCCAGGGCTTGGATACGTCCGTTTATTGCTGGATCACGGGGCAGACCCTTTAGCTGAGGGAGGAGAGTACTTCAATGCCTTACAGGCAGCGGTATGCAATAAGCGCCACTCAAGTCGTGAGAATATCATAAAGATCCTTCTAGAGAGAGGAGTACCCATAAACGCACGCAGTGACAAAAACGAGACGGCTCTCACCAGAGCCGTTAAAGCGAAGTGCGAAAAATGGGTTATTGAAGAACTCCTAGATGCCGGTGCAGATATCCATATAAACTACGGCTCTTCGGAGAAAAACTACACTATTCTCGGACACGCAGTTAGGGTTGGTAATGCAGAAGCTGTTGAGATACTCCTTGAGCATGGCGTTAGCCTAGATACAATCACTGGGTACTGGGAGGAAGATCCGTTGACGTACGCTTCCTCTAATGCTTCCAGAGATGACACACGGATCGTATCAGCGCTACTGAAAGCTGGTGCTGATCCGAATAAACCTGGACATCGCAGTGAAACAGCGCTGCAGGCTGCAGCGAGCGAGGGTTATCTTGCGGTGGCTCAACTACTCTTAGACCACGGCGCAGATGTCAATATGGTCTCTCCCACGCATTATGGTGGAACGGCGCTTCACTACTCCGTAAAAGGGCTCGGGGTAACTCCCATGGGGGACAATCGAGCTGAAATGGCAGCCTTGCTGTTGAAAGCTGGCGCTGACGTTCGAGCTGTCAACAACAGCGGCGCACTGGCATTGCATCTTGTGTCGCTGAGGGATTGTGATTGGAGCGTTTTCAAAATATTGCTTGATGCTGGCGGACCTACAACCGTGAATTTTCGGAATAAGCGCGGGAGCACTCCTTTACATGAGGCAGCTGAGTGCGGGGCGGTTAAGATCGTGACAGAAGTCTTGAAATATAAACGGATTGTTGATATTAATGCAGTTGATTCTATGGGGAGGACGCCTTTGCATCTTGCAGCAATAAGAGGACATGAGAAAGTTGTTTCTGTGCTCCTCTTTAATGGGGTTAATTGTGGAGCAAGGGATTCTGGCGGTAAGACCGCGTTGATGCATATGAATCATTGGTCTAATCGTCAAATTATTCAGTCTCTTGAAGACGCGGAACGAAGACAGTCTAGGCCTTCATTGCTTAAAACGTGTTTATTTGGCTTTTTTTTGTTATTTTTAGCTTTTTTCCTAGAGCCGGTTGAACCAGAGACGTAATGACTCGTAAGTAATTTAGATGGGCGGCGTTGCAGGCCTGAAAGGTTGTGATGAGGCATGGGGAAGTAAGCGCTACAGTTGATTGTGACTTCAACAGCTGGCATAGGCTATTTTGTGAACATACTCGTTTTTCGAAATCTCTACGGTATATTTTTCACAATTCCAGACGATAAAACGGAATCAAAGCAGCCCCTACTATAACACTTAATCAGAACACCCTTTACCCTTTTCCCTCGAAGGATAATCATTAACCACTAATGGAACTCGCTGGCTAATCTTGAATTTGAATAGTGAAGGGAGAGCAGCACATGCAATATTGCCTACTCAGCCCACTAGTGAGGATTCTAGGCCAGTAAACGCCTTCCATTTTAAGGTAAAGTTGGTAAAAGTAGAAAATACCACGCAATCAATCTAGTTCCTTTGCTAGATGACCAGTACTTTACAACCCCTAGCATCGCTGACGAGAAGCAGTTCTTATCAAAACAAACAGAGCTCCCTGACTGCTTCTGTTATCCGCCCATGTTGGGAAGATCTAACAGCGTCGGCATTAAACCCCAAGCCAAAGAATAAATTGTCGTCTCCAGCATCATTGACACCTTGAGGAAACGGGTTTCCGCGGCCCAACCAACCCGAGTAAAACCGAGCTTCATACCAGCGGTTGGCTACAGGCAATTCACGGAGCAGCATACATGATAGTCGTAAACGCCCGATATGCATAAGCGCCCCAAGAAGTGTGGAACGTCATGTACTTTCAGCATCCCGATCGTAGCTTCTCCGATTTCATGTAGATTATCCTTCTGGCCGAAGGCGCGTAGATTGCCGATTCACTTTTCTTTTGTGAAGATTGATTGAATAGAAGCGCCCATAATGACGAGATACCTGAGGTGTTGGACGGACTTACCGAAAATCTGCTGAGGTATTAAACAATGGTTGGCAGATATAGAGGAGTATTAGCGCGGGCTGATCTCGATCTACCATCTCGGTAAAAGCCTCTCTCTGGTTTAGAAGCTAGATCATTGTCACTCGCAAAATTGCTCACAGAAGCGAGCCTATTGGTAGGGTTGAACTAGCGAAACCGAAAATGGAAAGGTGAGAAAAGGATACGCGTCCAGGGTGGGAAGAGCCTCAATCTTGGCAAAGCTTAGCCTTCAGAAGGAACGCCGTGCCATCAACCACCCTCGATACGGAATACTTGGATTAACGAACATGAATCACTTGTGGAAAAAGACCAGAGTTTCTGCCACAACAAAGTGGGTACTTTCTTCTACCCTACGGATGCAATTCTATCAGACTGCTAAACCATATGCAGGTGGAGCTCGAGCACTCGTTTCAAACGAATTCACTGCAACCGACAGTTGAGAGGATGAGCCTCAAATCGATGACCTGCCCTCAGAAACACAATACTCTACCCGACAGTGATGTCACATTCGGGTCCGGGTCGTACGGGATTCTCTCGGTAAACCATCGGTATGATGACAAGGAACTTAAGGCCCATAGCAGAGAATAAGGGCTGCAGGAGAACCAGTTCAGCCCTACAGTGCCATCACTCGCACCCTGGAGATACATGTATGCGAAATCAGCAGCCTGCAGTCAATGGGTAACATGGACCATATGACTTGATCTAAGAAACCCCCCATAAAGCCTGACGAAATGCCCCAGCAAGACCTGTGAGTCCAAAACGCTGGGAAAGGCCCACCGATAGAAAATATCACGTGATATTCAATAACGTGGACCCTTAGCTCCTAGATTAAGAGCTTCCCCACAAGACAATCAAGGCCCTACCGCCTCCATTTGCCTCAAAACAAGAACGACTAAACACTTTCGCTTTACATTGCAGGGGTTTCCGGTGTTAGTACGTCAAGATTGCACGAACGACATGTTCATTGAGAAGCACGGGTCACCATGGTTCCGCTTCGGGATTCAAATGCTCTAAACTGTGCAATAAATACCCATTGTTCACATGTTTCGGTCGGCTTCGGCACCATCTAATCTCGGAACTCCTGAAGGGCCCCTTATCTAGGCCCGAACGAAATTTCAAACTACACTCACCTGCACACATTGAAATAGCCCGAGAACATTCAGGTTACTTGGGGGTTCACCAACTAAAATCAAAGATTAACCTACAAAATTACTCAAGCAATTACGCGCGGCCTCAATTTTTAGGATTGCTACAGGCTTAAAACCTTAACCCCTGTGCCGTGTTCGGGACTATTGGCGTACTAAATTATAATTATCGACCTTAGTTGCTACAGGGCAACGAGCCGAACATCGAATTATCAAAATGTCGTAACAACTACCAGGTCTTACCTGCACTCAGGATCAACCTTGCCAGCGAAGGAATGACAAGTGGTACCGTCTTGCGATTCAGATATTGGCCTATAGACACCGTGCTGGGTATATCGTAATACTAGGCCAGTTTCGAAGGAAAAGAATCACAATAAACTTGAGCCAGCACTCTCAAGCTATCTGAGTATCGCCCTGAGTGCTGCATCTGGTCAATAGTCTCGGGAATGAAGTCTTTCCCTCTTTCACTATGATGTCCCGTCAATTGCAGGAGATACAGTACTGGGTTGAAACTCTATATAAACACGTTCAAATGCCCCCGAAGAACAAACATCATCACGCTCATCACTCTTCCTTCATCTCGTACAATACCAACGATCGTTTGGAAGTACATTCTTCTATCAACAGTCGTTTCAATAGTTTGAACGCATTTCATTCTTTAAACCACAAACAACTGTGAGTGTCTTCTCCAGCTTCAGACATCTTTACTTCCTTCCTTCATACATTTCTTCAGCTAACCCATACCCCAGGCAAGAGCGGTTCCGCAAACATGCAGATGCAAATTCCCCACAGCTTAGTCGTCCTCGTCGTGTCCCTCGGCATCTTTGCCTCTGCGACTCCCCAGTTCGGCGCTCCCCAGGCCTGCCCCTTCGAGCAAGTCACCGTCCCCGTCGAGGTCGTCCAGACCTGTCCCCAACCGGTAAGTCCCCCCAAACCCCCAACTCCCCAAAAACCGATACTAACCCCCACATCTCCTTCCCAGGAAATCATCAGCATCAAGACCGTCTACAGGACCGTTAAGGAGCTCGTCCCTGACTGCGGCTGCACGGATGATTTCACCGACTTCGCCAACGTCCAGCTGATCGCCGACACAGCCTGCAGGAACGGCCTCGTATTCACCCCCGGTCTCAAGACCAGAAAGAGGGGTATCTTCGAGCGCTCCCCGGCGTGCCAGAGCTACTCCATTGTTGAGAAGCCGCAAGCGGGCCTTAAGAGGCGTGATCATTCTTCTGGAGGTCTGTCGGATCTTATCCACGGGAAATTCGACTCCTATAGCGAGAATT
Organism: Paragyromitra xinjiangensis; assembly: GCA_038503065.1. NCBI lineage: Eukaryota > Fungi > Ascomycota > Pezizomycetes > Pezizales > Discinaceae > Paragyromitra > Paragyromitra xinjiangensis. The sequence goes on along the minus strand of JBCAMK010000016.1, from coordinate 1,438,827 downwards.
TCCGCCACAACATTAATCAGAATATCAATAATAATGGAAACATAGACGAAGATGACCAGCAGAAGACCAGCGGTGGCTCCCGCGGTTTCGGGAAATACAAGCGTAGCCCTCAGTGGGGAGGATTCGGAGGATTCAGTGGTGGTAGAGGCAGTGGCGGCGACTTCGACGATAACGATAATCAGAACATCAACCAGAATGTCAACGCCAACCAGAACTTGATGGCCAATCTCGGTAAATTCAACTCCTTCTTCGGCGAGCGCAGCCATGGTGGTGGGGGAGGAGGAGGAGGAGCTTCTGATGTCATCAGTGGCTTCAACGGTCTCGGCTTCGGGAATAACGACAACACTGACTTCAACGTCAACAACAACGTTGCCTTCGAGGACACTGGTTTCTTTAAGAACAAGAGGAGCCTCGGTAAGAGGTGGGGCGGGTTCGGTGGTGGTGAAGCGTTCTCCGACAACGACAACCAGAACATCAACCAGAACATCAACAACAACCAGAACTTGAACGAGGGCTTCTTCAAGGGCGTCTTCGGTGGTGGTGATAACGGCGGTTTCGATAGAGACATTGAAGTTATTCCGGTCTTCCCCGGTTTCATCGGTGATTTCGGCGGTTTCGGCGGTTTCGAAAACGGCGGAGAGATGAATGAGAACTTCAACGTTAACACTGATATCAATGGTAACCATAGAGGCAATGGATTCGGTGGTGGATTCCGCAAGAACAAGCGCAGCCCTTGCGGCTTTGACGGATGTGAAGCACTCACTTCCACCAGCGGTAATGCCAACATCAACTATAACTCAGTATGGACTCCAAACCCCCCAGCTGCTCAGTATACTAACAATCATAGAACATCAACACCAACGAGGTCGCATCGGTTGTCGAGGAGGCCGTCCCTATCGTCGAGACTGTCATCGAGACTGTCCCATATGTTGAGACTGTCCCATATGTCGAGACCATCTACCAGCCTACCGTCGAATACGAGACCTACCAGTACACCGAGAAAATCCCCTACATTGAAGAAGTATACGAACCCGTCCAGGTCATTGAGCAAGTCCGTCCTGCCCCCGTCGAGGTCTACGAGCCCATCATCCCCCAGATCAAGGCTAAGGTCATCGAGGAGAAATTCGACTACGCCCCTTACTACAAACAGGCCGCCTACCCCGTCGTCGAGCAAGTTGCCGCACCCGTCGTTGAGACCGTTGTCCAGCCCCAGGTTGAGGTCGTTGCCCCGATCTCTATCGATATTCAGCCCATCGTTGAGTACGAGGCTGTCTTCTTCGAGGCTCCCAGCTGTGGTATCCCTAACTACCCTACCTACACTGCTCCCCGTACTTGCGGTAGCGACGGGTTCGCCGGATACACTGGCTTCGGCGGCCTTTACTAATCGTGTTGTTCCGGACATGGGATGATGCGTGAATACTTCTGCTGCTGACAGATGTTGACTTGTATTATTTCTGTGGTTTATTTGATTACCTTTTTCTTTTTTTCTTTTGTATCATCAAGTGTGTGGAAAAGTGACTGGTATTATAGAAAGCAATAAATATTGTTCAACTATCATCTTGATGTGTCTTCTTCTTTATGCTCCTAGTGATGAGAAAAGTGCCGATTATGTGATGAGTATTCGGTCGTCGGATTTTGGTTTGGATTCTTTGTATGTCTTCTTCGGTGATGATCCTTGCGATAGTGTGATACCTGCTGATCACAAAAGATCACTCGATCTCCTGGAAAGCGGAAATCAACAGATGGTGGTTTCTGCCTTGTCAGTGTTTGAGCACTGAGCAGCTGGGGATCTGATGGTTGTTCCCAGATGGGTGTTTGGCTGCGTCGAAACAACCAGTCAGGTGAGCATGACTTTGCTACCAGAAAGCATCTGCTCGCTAATGCCATAATATTCTGGAATCCATTGAGTCCGTGACTGGGAGGCGTTCGAGTGGGCCAGAAAGACGTGACGATCTCGTTCCAGCTATTACGGGTTGGAGCTATTTGCGAAAGACTTGGCGCGATAAGGAGGACCACCGAGCGAGACACCCCATTGCAATAAGAAAACACCATCTCATCAAATATCGCGAATAGCCTTAAATTGGCAGCTCCGGTCCGCACTCAAGTTGCTTGTGCAATGCCATCACGGGGACACGGGCCATGTTGCAACACATCTCCAGGAGCGAAACCCAACCTCCAGTCGCTACACTCCAGTATATACACATTCGAATATATACCCCCTTCCCAGACAACACCTGATCCACCAGCCTCAAGTCCAAGGAGAATTTAGTGTTTTCCCCCGGGCGCGGCGCAGGGATTTTAGGCATCGGCTCCGCCGGGCCGAGACCAAACCATAAAATTCTCCGGCAATATCCACCGTAAATTCTGGGGTATAAAACAAGCATAATCCGACCTCACCTGTTTTTTTGTATCACCCCCGTATTCTAACAGTTAAGGTTTTGGGGTGTAGTAATTTGGGATGTGGGGTTTTATATTGATGTTTCTTCTTGGCTGCTGTGTTTCTTGTGTTGGTGCTCTGCAGATCTTTAGTGCCGAGCAATTCTATCACTATTTCAGCGGAGGTAAGATACAGCTTCCGGTGGGACTCTATATATTCGCTGTGGAGCACATGGGATTCGTTTTCGCTTCTCGGTGCTGCTGACGGCTGCCTACCCCGCAATATCCAAATCTCTAATGCCAATGATCATGGTACCACTTTAAGAACTTGGCACACGGAGTTCTTCACTCTTGATCCATCGGAGGGGGAAGAAATGATATCCAATTTTTTCCCCCTCTCCTAGAGCAATAAGTATAAAAACCGTTCTCTCCGCCCTTTAGTTTCCCCTCCTCTTCAACTACCAAAAGCTTCATCATGCACTGCACCTCATTCCTAGCCTCTCTATTGCTCCTCCCAGGAGCTCTAGGCCACGGCTACCTCAAAACCATTATCGTCAACGGCGTATCCTACCCAGGCTGGGAGCCATTCTCTGACCCCTACATCACCCCGGCCCCAGTCCGCTATACCAGATCCTACAAAGACAACGGCCCAGTCCCAGTACCTCCCCCTCTCCCCACCCTACCAAACCCCACTAACCCCCCAGGATTTCACAACAGCAGACATAACCTGCAACACCGGCGGCAACGTCCCCATCAAAGTCAACATCCCCATTACCGCCGGCTCTCAAGTGTCCGTTCCCCCCTCCCCTCCACAACCCTACTAACACCCAGTAGCAAATTCCAATGGGACCAATGGGGATCCTCTCACTCCGGCCCAGTCATGACCTACATCGCCAAGTGCCCCTCCGGCTGCGCAAACTTCAAAGGTAACTCCGGTAACATATGGGTCAAGATCGATCAATGGGGTTACAGACCCGACCAAACCCCACCATGGGGCTCAGATAAGCTTGCAACACTTGGTGCTAGCTGGACGGTTACTATTCCAAAAAGCTTGAGTAATGGGGAGTATCTTCTTCGTCATGAGATCCTGGGGCTTCATGTAGCTGGGAACCTTAAGGGAGCGCAGTTTTATCCGTAAGTTGATTGGGGTGGAAGTGGAGGTGGGGAAAGGAGGGTGCTGATGTCGTGTAGGAGTTGTGCGCAGATTACGTTGACTGGCGGTGGGAGTGCGAATCCTACCGGTGTGGCGTTGCCGGGGGCGTATCAGCCTACGGACCCGGGGGTGAGTGCATTTGTTGTTGTGTGGCATTGGATGATGTGCGCTGACGAAGGTAGATTTTGGTGGATCTGTGGAGGATTTCGCCTTCAGCGCCGAACTATACGCCGCCGGGTGGGCCGGTTTGGACGGGGTAGGTGGGTGTTGGGTGTGGTGTGGTGTGGGTGTTTGGGGTGTGTATTGGTATCAAAATATAAACATTGGTTTTGGGGTTTAGGTCTCTTGGTGAATATTGAAATGATGACTAGTCGATGTGAGAGCCTTCTCAACGGGATAGTGCTACACGGTTTGATAGCCGTGTCGAAGTTCCCGCTATCTAAGACATACTCAGATGAAAGACTGTATTGCTCCGTTAAACAAAGGACCTCAACCCAGCCTCAACGCCGTTTCCCGTGTTCTAGAAAGTAGATACGTTTGATCCTGAAGAACAGCACTAGCCCGGTTCCAGTCTGACGCGAGAACTCCGCCCACACTTGGAAATTGGATAACTTTAGCCCGACAGCCCGAGCTGGCTATGCGGTGGCCGTAACAGCGCCGGCCGATGTTGTATCAATCCAGTCGCATAAATTGAGATGATAAAGAAACCTCCGATGGACAGCGGAGAGGATTAATCCAGTTAGGTACCGTTTTTCAAGCCTACAAAGCTCTCATAGAATGCGTGGATGTGCAGTATTTCGGGTAATATAGGAAACCCTTGCTCCAGCTGCTGCTGGTTACCGGTGAAATTCGATAGTCTCAGTCCAGCTCAGCCCTAGCCGGGTTATCGCAGCTTCTAGGGGATGGTGGGAATAAACATGAGTCGTAGAAATCTCGTATCTACCCGTCGGAGTAGTATCATTTGGGATATTTCTCTCGTCGGCGGAGTTCTAAAACGGTGGCTAAGTCGTGGGGTTTCCCCGGTCTCGGTATTTGAAACCTCTGTGCAGATGATGCTAGGCTTGATTTGTGTTTTAAGTATTCAGTTGCCGAGCTTATTCAGGATCGCTGCAGGGTTGTTGCTTGGTTGTTTTCTTTCTTATCGAAAGGAGGGGAACGTCAATGGCTGGGTGAAACTCATCTGAAGGCGCCGTTAACCCAAGGTAACTACTGACATGTACTCCGCACTTCTACCAACACTGCGGAATCTCAAGATTCTGTTATGGGAAGCTGAATTCGGCACTTCCGTCCATCCACGGGGCTAAATGTTTTGGAAAGAAGGTTGTGTTACCGTCTGTGTAACCAACACTAAAGACTCGACGATTTCCCCTGGAAAAAGCAATGAAATGACCTCACATTTCTCCAAATGTATTGGGCCTTGGAAGGCCTTGCTGTTTAAAGTTAGCATCTGTGGTACCTGCTTTTCTATTGACGATAGTGGTGAGTCAAGTCTTGTGGTACAATCACCTCCTTTCTATCCCCTATCCATTTCCTCCCACCAGTCCTACCAATCCTTCATTCATTCACTAACCTTCACACTCTTTTCTCCACCGTTTGGTTGCCGGTCCGCAATCATCGAGGCTGCGGCTGCGATTTCGCTCTTTTAGATCTTGTTTTTTTTCTTGCAATTAAATTATTCATTCTTTATTGCAACAATCAAAAAACGACAAAAATGTCACCACAATCATTACTCATCCTGGCTCTAGCCGCTACAGCTGCCGGCCAGTCTTCGCGACAGAAGCCAGTTGTTATGCCCTTCGGATTGAGCCACGGGGAATATACCCTCGGCGCATGGTACGCTGTCCCAGTAACTGTAGGGTCGCAGCAATTCGATCTGAGCATCTCAACAACCCTCTCACAAAGCTGGGTTCCCAGCAAGTCTCTATGTCAATCGAGTTCAAACATAACGAGCTGTACGGATGCGCTTGGTGGTACGTTCGATAAAGCGAAGTCGGCGACTTGGAAGGCGGATCAAACGGGGGTTAATGTTGAGGATGAATTGTTGAAGGGGGTTTATAATAAGTCAATTAGTCCAGATCTTATTGTTCAGTCTGGGAGTAGCAAGAAGCTTCTGGATATAGAAGGGACTGGGGATGTTGGTTATGACACTATCACTCTTGAGTCTGATACTGGGAGCTTTAAGATGACGGATCGTGCGGTTGGGGTTATCAATTCGGGGGATATGGACTACATAGCGGATGGTTATCTTTCTCTACAACAGATGGCGCTTTCACTATACTCTAACCAGTTCACGCCTTCCCCGTCGTATCATCTTTTCCAAGGAGCAGCGGCATATATAAACGACTCAGCGTTATATCTCCAAAGCTCTGACTACGGCAAATACTCACTCATCTTCGGAGGCTACGACAGTGCGAACCTCGACCTTAACACAACCCAGCAATACCCACTCATTCAAACCAACTTTAGCACAGGCACAACCACCACAACCCCACTAGCAGAAGACGCATCCCTTCCAGCCTCCGATAAATCTAGCTATGGAATGCAAGTCCTGCTAGACGACATCGTATACCGTTGGACCGTAGGCGGCACAACCGACAACTCACTCCTCACCAAACCCAAACTGGCCATCATTGACTCCACCACCCCGTGGGTCTGGCTCCCCAAATCCACCTTCGACTCAATGATCACCATCTCCGGTGCAGTATGGAACGACACATACTCAGCCTACACCATCCCCTACTGTCTCGGCTGGGACGTCTGCACCGACATCCAAACACGCTCCTTCGGCGCCGTCCTCGACTTCAGGTTCTCACAAATGGACGGTGACAAACTAACGCTAAGCTTCGACGACTACTTCAACATTCGCTACCTCCCTAGCAACGACACCTCGATCTACATGGTGCCCATCAAGGAACTCCCAGAAGACGCACCCATCATCCTCGGCCGACCGTTTCTGGCCGGGATCCACCTGTGGGTGGATTTCGCAGAGATGTATTGGGGGATGGCGCAGGGGAATGTCACGCAGCAGTATATCACCACCTCCCAGGTCGTTCCTTGGGATAGAGACAATCACCCACCCATCACCAACACCTCAATCCTGGTCCAGAGACAAACTGAAGATGGTACCAGCACCTCAGGAGGCGGCGCCCCGGGTTCTACATCCGCCGCAGCCGGATCAAGTCCAAAAAGCACATCTATGGGGATCGGAGCGATCGCTGGTATCGCAGGTGGTGGAGCAGCATTAATAGGACTGGCTATCGTCGGGTTCTGTATCTTCCGTCGGAAGAAGCGGAATGGCGGGAAGACGAGTCCGCATAGACCAGATAGTATGATTGAGCTCCATGCCGGGGAGTTCCAGAAGATTTCGGAGCTACCGCAAGACGGGCAGTTTAGACCTCATGAGCTTCCACCGAATCCTGGGCAGCCGAGTAAGCTTCATGAGATGCCTAGTGGGGGGTATTATAAACCTCAAGAGCTCCCGGGTGGGCAGTATTATGTTCCACCGCCGCAGCAGGGGTTTTATCCTCCGGGTGCGCAGGGCGCTCCTGCAGCTGCGTATCCGCCGGGTCAGGCGTATGGGTACCCGCCGCAGCAGGGGGTTTATCCGCCGCCGCCGACTTATGAGATGGGGCCGAGTAAGCCGGTGTATTATGAGATGGGGGGTTAATAGGCTTGGGGGGCCAGTTTAGAGGCGCTGTATCTTGTTTTTAGTCTTGAGCGATGGGAGATCTTGTTTTCTTGGCCTGCTGTATGTCTTTTTGTATACGTAGCTTTGGCTTATTTTTATCTCGTAATGTGATCAAGAGAGGGGTGTTTGCTTCGTATCAGTAAATGTAGGTTTGTAAATAGAGATAAAGAAGGGTGAAAGGGACTAGCGCCGTCACTTGGGAGGGGGTTCGGTGTAGTGTAAGTGCCTTGTCTTGAATCTTGCCTTTTAAGAGTGGAAACTATGGGGTTTCATGCGCACGGTCGGTGATGGATAGGACTTGGGTTGGGCCTTCTTTGTGTGTTTGACTGGCCTAGAGGGTTTCATAGGCTAGTTCATTCAGGTCTTGTATGGTGAGTAGATTAGTTATCGAATAAGCCTTCAAATTCCATGAACTACTAGTTTTACATTGGGTTGCCACACAGCTGATACGAATCACGAGAATGAGGTGGCGCTCAAAGGACGTTAAGCGTGGCTAACATGCAATTGGTGCTGTAATAATTTATCTACTACCTTAATAACAATTTCCTGGTTCACAACTTCTAAAACCTGCTATAACGTAGGTATCTATCAGGCACATCCTCCATTTCCTCCGACCACCTCTGATTTCGCTTTATAGTGGAGGAAGGATGTCTCGAATGCCTCCCATAAGGTTGATATCTATCAGGTACATCCTCAGTTTCCCCCGACCACCTCCGGCCTCGATTTATCACGAGCGGGGCAACTTCTGATTGCTGCGGAATTTCGGTATTAAATAGATCATCGTAGTCACTATGACGGAATCCAATACTGTCTCTGCTATACCCCCGCGATTTAGTTTTTGTAGAGTTATTTTGGCCTAGAATGTGGTCCTGCGACGCATCCGGTACTGTAAGAATAAATGAATCTCGGAAATAATCTGATATCGACCACCGGGATATTCTATTATCATCTACCAAAGATGGACCTACTGTTTCTGATATTAGCATACCGATAGACAAAAGAGGCGAGAGACTTCGGTAAAACTCACAAGTAGTTAACGGCTCACGCAAGATCGGAGAGTTGGCTTGATTTTCTACCTCCCTGAAATCACGGAGACCGACGCATGTAAAACTCGCATCAGAACAAGCATCTTCTTCTTCTATGATGGTAGGGCGGAACTTAGACTTGTAGAAAGATTTCTTTCGATGAGGGGGGGGACTTATTGGGGCACTAGACTCGACACACTGTGGATATGATATTCTTACCCTTGGTGTAGGTTGTGCAGGTTTGGAGTTGTGTTTAAGGTTTTGGTAGTTGCCTAAGAAGAGTTTACGGAAACTGGCGGAGATTCTCTTCCAAGGTGATTTTGCTGGCATATTGGATTAGGGATTTGATCGTGGGTCTTTTGGTGTAAATTTAAGAATAGGGTTGAAAGGTTTGTGGGGTTCTGGTTCGTGCGCCGCAATGGAAGAGTAGGCGACTGCTTTATGCAATCCGAAGTATTAGGCTGGCCATCTTGATAGCATGTTGCGCACGGGCTGGTTCGGATCGGCTGCGAGTGGATGCTGTGACCCCTTATCTTCGCAAGATACTTGTTTTCAAGTCTCACATGGTGAGCTAGGGAGTGGTAGAACCATCATGAGAAAACCAGAAAAAGTCTTACTACTAGCTTTTTGAAGCCATCTTGAAAAGCCTATGTACCTGCGAACTTAAAGTATTTGGACCAACAGACGAGGAAGTAGAGAGGGTGATATATGAAATCGAGAACAAAGAAAACTGATTTCTTGGTTCATATCTACAGTTCTGTCTACATAAAAACTCGCTAACTTCCCCCAAACTAGATAGACAACTTGAATACTGAAACAACTTGGGACAGAATTTACAACTTACAGGGCCGGTCGAGGATGCATATGGTCTAGATCTCCCGCGCGATCAATATGCAATAGTGTGGACACCACAATTTTTCATAATAACCTTGGCTACAGAGCCCTAGTGCTCTAATGGTACGCTTCTCAAGAGCATCTGTGGGTTGAATTAACTTCCTCATGAGGGTGCGTGACACCGGGTATATGCGTGACAATTACTCATCCCATTTTTTGTTCTACCCCTAGCACTAATACTATATCTAGATCTGTTACGATATAATAATTGTCAGAAAATGACAATCCCCCATGCATACGGCGTCGGCGCGGTGGCTTGCTAGTCTGAGACTCCTCGATCTCCCTGTTCAAAATCAATACCGAAATAAGGGATATCTCCTAGGAAAAAATAACTATTAGATCTTAATTCCTCGGGCGAATTCTCAAAAGTAGTACCATGATATAGCTATACACGAAATTATTGATCTTCCAGCCCCTTTTCAGCCTTCCAAATTCCAAATCATGAATTGAACGAGCCCTAATGAAGCCTCGTTTTGAGGTAGTACCACCTAACACGCACTCAGCCATTTCAGTCCTATGATGGTTTAGTGAATACTAGAGTCATTCACACTGCTTTAATTTTTCTAGCTCATGATCCTGCTAGTACAACTCCAAAAATATATTTCCGTGTGCTTATAAATCATGATATCTCCCAGCTTCCTTAAATTTTTCGAAATGTCTACTATTTAGCCAAGAGCCCCCCTAGCATCTTGAGTGACACACAGGCTCCGCCAACTGCCGACATACCCCGCAGCATGAGTCGACAAATCCATAATTCAAAGAAATACCGCATAAAGCTGGGGTACTAGCCGAGCTGCTAACTATCAAGGGAAGCTATACTAACTCTAGGATCAAAATCAAAAACGTCACCCCGAGATCGCCGCGGTTGACGCCTCTTGAGTAGCGTAAACGCGCGGATGTGGCAGGTACATGAAGTAAGCAACATAATACGTAGGAATAACATCTGATGCACAAGAGTTAGGCAAAGAGGAGGTTCCAACTTCCAAGTCGCATGTCCCGAGCGGAGAATGCTTACGGATGGTGAGTGAATGATTCGAGAATCGAACTGAGGGTTCGCCCACTTCTACGGCCAGCTTTGGGGCAAATTCCGAGATTTACTAGCGGGGTGTGTAGTAAAACCCATAACCAGGTGGCGAAAGTCTTTACCAAAAGATAGGCTCATGAAGGTAGTATTGCTGTTACTGTCAGAAGACCACTGTAGTAGAAATGCTAGTTATTTCCCAGAATCGAATCGCCAGTCCCACTAGCCCCACCGCGTAAGAGAGCCGTAACTTTTTGGCCCGGTGAAGGGAGCCGACAGCCGGTTGATATTGTGTTACCATTCACTTGACCCACAGCAGCAGCCCTATACATGTTGCTCACGCCAAGAATCTACGCCGCAACATGGGATGGATAAGTATATGTAGTATATATCTGACTGCAGGCGTATTCGTGTTATAGATTATATCACCTCAAAGAGGGAAAAATTGGGTTTATCGTAACTTTGTGTCCTACTTTTTCGTATGTTCTGAGGGAGATAGAAACGTTTCAGCGTGAGGAATTTGATTTTTACTTGTGGGAGACGGATAGCTACATACGGCCAGAGCTAGATAGTTATCGTTTATCTTCCAAAAGCAAGACGTGCAGAGTTATCCAACGGATTGCGCCGCATGATTTCAGCTGCAGGGCGTACACTGATAGCGTTACACTAGATACATGCTAGACGGGAAAGTTGGGGATCGATACTCTAATCGTCAATCGCTCCCGACGGCTTCAGGTGTCTCATTTCGCACCCTATGGTATTATCCATGCAAGTGGGGAATGTCCGGAGCCTACAGGTCCGTCTAATCTGCAAGGCACCTATTGCCTTTAGTTTAGCATAGCTATCAGGCGAACCCACGTGGCCATGGAGCCTCTTCTCCACCTGATATGATCAGAATTGACGGTGACTATAAGCGGCGTTCCTTGCAGAAGTGTAGTTTAAAACCCAAGATCATGTCGTCCTCCTTCAGAGTTTTTTCCTTTCTTCAGTAGCTCACTGAAGCTGCCTTTTATAACATGCTTTCACATTTAGTATCCACGTTTTTCATTACAGGCGCTTTTGCTGCACTATTTCTAGGTCAATTGATAGAAAGAGAAGAGCAGCTTCTATCATCGTATGACTATGTAATAGCTGGCGGAGGGACAGCTGTAAATTGAACCCTGATCTTGTTAGGAATGATTGACTTTAGCTAATAAAACCAGGGACTTGCAGTTGCCAACCGCCTAACAGAGGACTCTAAGAGTAAGCTTGGTTTGAGTTTCTAACAAATGGTCGATTGCTAATCAGACATCCTCCTAGCTACTGTACTCGTTCTTGAAGCAGGAATACCGTAACGACTCCCCATTGTTACGTATACAACCCGGAGCTTATACGCGTCTAGTGATCATAAAGAGTGTGCGGCCATCTTGCAAAGATGTTTAGGCGATACTATGCGCTCGGTTTATGACTGGAATGTGACCACAGAACCTCAAATCTTTCTGGCTGGCCGCCCCCAAAACCTTACTATTGGTAAAGCTCTGGGTGGGAGCTCTATGCTTAATGGAATGATGTTTGACAGAGGTTCTCCCAATGATTATAATATGTGGGAAGAATTAGGAAACAAGGGTTGGGGCTGGAAGGATCTCTTACCCTACTTTAAAAAGGTTTGTTCGCTGCTCTGCTTCAGGTATCACGTGACGCTAACGACTGAGCCCAGAGCGAGACATTCACACCCCCAAATCCTGAACATGTCGCGCAGTTTGGAATTACATATGACCATTCAGTCCATGGCGATAGTGGATATATACAGTCTGGATACCCGAATTTCATCTACCCACAAAACAGTTTGTGAACCAACCTCCTGATTCTTAAGACGATTTCTAAATCAATCCATAGAGAACTTTCAGGATGCTTTGATAAGTATGGGTGTACCGCAGTCAAAGGATCAAGCTGGAAGTGCATTGGGGGCATTTTGGTCGCCAAATACCATTGATCCAAAAAATATGACTCGATCTTATTCACGAAGTGCTTACTACGACAAATTCACTGGCAGGAAGAACCTTCACGTCATCACTTCCAGACACGTAACAAAGTTGCTTACACAAACGAAGCTTGAAGGGGTTGAAATAACCGGACTCGAAGTAGGCAGATCTCAATGAATGGAGCGCGTTTATGGATCATTTTTAACAGAACCTAGTTTGTTGAACCTGGTGAAAACATAACGTACGTGGTTAAGGCCAAGAAAGAGTACATTGTATCCGCAGGAACAATCCATACGCCACAGTTATTACAACTCTCAGGTTTGCATTCCTTAGGAATTTGAAAAAGTGATTTAAGGCTTTTGCTTAGTTTCGTCTTTTTAGGAATTGGACAAAGAAGCCTCTTGGAGAGACTCGGCATTCCAGTAGTGGTAGATTTACCGGGAGTGTAAGTAACGCCAGAAATCAACACTTAATAACAGTGCTAATACATTAGATGTTTATAGTGGACAGAACTTCCAGGATCATCCATGTGAGTCCCTAGACCTCAGATTGGCGTTCCTATAACTGATACATATATTAACTATCAACAGTTGGCACTATGTCATTGCAACGTATGTATGCTCTGATACCTTCAATTTCAACACCTTTGCGCCCAGCAGCGAAAATACCATACTAACACAATCTTTAGTTGACAACGTCGAGCATTCAATCTGGGATCTTGACAGAAATTCAACATGGGATGAATCACAAAAAGAGCTTTTCTATGCCAGTCGGGAGGGTTAGCACACCCTCGGACCAATAGCCAAAAAATTCATATATATTAACAAAATGAATAGGAGCTTGGACTGCCGGTGGGCCTAACTCGGTAGCATTCCTCCCACTATCAACCTGGACAAATCACTCAAGTACACTACTAGCATCTTATGCAAGTCAAACCGCTGGCCAATATCTCAGAAACGACAGTGACCCCGCAGTTACCGCTGGGCACGATGCTCAACGCAGAATTATGCTTAAGCACCTCGCAACTAATCAAACAGCGGCCATGGAGTTCATCTGGCAAAGTGGATCCTCGCGCCGGTTCCAGATGCCTTTTGCCATCTCTGTACAGCATCCATTCAGCAGAGGGCACATCGAAATTAATACCACAGATCCATTAGTACTTCCGATCGTTGATCTGCGGACTGGAAGTAATCCGGTAGATCTGGATCTATTCATTGACGCATTCAGGTATAACCGACGAATCGTTCAGACACCTGCTATTCAAGCACTCATCCCTACCGAGCTCACACCCGGTATCTTGCTCCAAAGTGACGAAGAACTTCGAAACTTTGCTAGGAGTACAGTCTCTACTATGTTCCATCCCAGTGGAACATCAGCTATGCAGCCAAGAGAGTTAGGTGGGGTTGTCGACAACAAACTTCGGGTTTATGGGATCAGAAATCTTAGAATTGCCGATGCAAGCATCATACCGATGATTCCAGCAACACACATGGTTTCCACGGTTTATGCTATCGCAGAAAAGGTAAGATTCAAACCTTACGCCATCAAACTGATTGGAATATGCAAGCTAACTAAGCAATTCTACAGGCGGCTGACATGATAAAAGCTGATGGTTAACATTTAAATTAGATACCCACAAACTTACTAGAGACCTTGACGACTAGATTTTTGAAACAATTTTATTTTTATGCATTTCTCACAGAAAAATGCTTACATAACCCAAAATCACTGACACGCGGTCAAACCATACTATCTATCCAAACTTATCAAAGCAAAGCTATACCTAGTGCTTAGGCTCGTTCCCATCCCTACTGCCTATGGCTGCTGCGTGTATGGGGCTGGGCACGAGACTGCCTAGTGCTCATCCTTTAAATAGAGACACCCACACTGATGGTGGCCAAGATACCATCTGCGATAGTAGATCCGATGAGTGAGGTAGTTGCAATAGCTATGTATACAATCAAAAATTAGCCACATCGTCAGACAGTATAATATGATATATACACGTACCGTTATATCCAGTGTTCTCCTGATTAAAGATGCCATCAGCAGTATTAAGAGTCAAGGTTTTCGTATTAGTGCTATATGGTGCAACTTTCCCAACGTTTGTGATAAGGGTCTGATCGTAAAAGATCTGGCCGATATGAGGGCGGGATCCTCCAGTATACGTGTTTCCACTAACGGTACCCCCAACGTGGACCAGGATGTGGGTATGGACAGCACGTCCCTTTTCGCTATTATTATTATCGCCTCAATATCGATAGGGAGTGCGACTCACTTGATACCAACCAGGGAAGATGGTAGTAAGGTGGACAATCCTGTATAAATTATTAGTATTGCATCACAGATTATCCTTCGTTGTTAGTATGGCAAAATACCCATCTGAGTCTGTTGGCTGGAGACCGCGGAGTTGTGTTTTCCCCTGGAAAGGACAAGGTAGTCAGCTTGCGTACGTTCAAGCCTAATATAACCCCTTAGGCTAACCTACCAAAGTACCCTCTGCAGCGAATCCTGAATAAACACCAGTAGAGTTTGCGTGCCATATATCGAGATAGGCATTTGGAATAATTGAACAATTTTTAGTCTGGAGATTTACAGTTAATGAGAGATAACCTAATGATGCTAAAGAATGAGAAGGCTTACATTGACTAGCTGGACCTCGAGAAGAAGCTTGACTCCAGCCTGATCTTCTCTATTGTCCACACGAATAGGCATACCATCGAGATAGTAGGGCCCGATAGTAACCTCAGGGGCGAGAATACCTGCATGGAGAATTCATAGGTTAAATTCGAGGAGACTAAACCTAGTGGGATAAAGGATTTTAAACTCGTGCTTACACGAAACTGCCCTCTCGGAGAGATCTATATCCCTCTTCGCAAACGGGGTGTCTCTGCGGGTGATTCCATTCTCTAGGGCATAGGCATCTATGAAAGCATCTCTCTTCGCCATACGACGTTCGTGAAGATCATCACGGGCAAAGAGCTCATGTTGACAGGCTGCTAATTCACGGCGAGCATTCTCCGTATGTTGCTCTCTTGCGACAAGCTCCTCAAAGGTCTCGTCATGAGCCAAGGTCGAGCCGAAGAATAGTGCTCCAAGGAGGACGAAAGTGGGCTTGAGGAAAAGCATTTTGAATAAGATATGTATGAAGTACTGTTGTGATACTGAAATTGTTGGCTTCAAGGAAAGGTTGATAACCGTTAGAGGAAAGAAATGGTGCCCTTTTTAAACTATTTCAATCAAAGTCTTTGGTCTTGATATCCTGAACTTTACTCCATATTGTTGCCCGTGGACTGCGCAAGTCTTCTTGGCACCTCCGTGGATACCTGAAAAAATACTAGGATTCTCGGTATAGAAATCCTAGAATGATGAACTACATTGTTTCCCTCAGTGAGGTCGACGCCATATCAAGGTCTGATATTACTTTAGTCTCTAGACATGACGAGACCCGCTTCTAGGGCAAACCA
Source organism: Paragyromitra xinjiangensis (assembly GCA_038503065.1). NCBI lineage: Eukaryota > Fungi > Ascomycota > Pezizomycetes > Pezizales > Discinaceae > Paragyromitra > Paragyromitra xinjiangensis. Next base: position 1,423,242 of record JBCAMK010000016.1, on the reverse strand, counting down.
TTACCTCAATACTCATGTAGGATCATATGGGGATATTTAGCCGGTTCGCTTCTTTCAACTATGTATTTTTCTTAAAATAATATCAACCATTATCGACAGCTGCAGAATAACGGAACCTGCCGGAGTAAGGCACGCCGAGATACTTCCCTGAATACCGATGCCAAAGCGCACCCACATCTATAAGCTTATTTCCAACGAAATCCATGTCAGTAATTGAGTTCAAGGCCACGCGTCGGTTAGATCCGAGATATCAAGGGAATCATAACGTTAATTGCGGAGGCGCTGGGGTGCATTAGATCAACCGAAACAAAACTCAGGTACAAGGAGCTTATACTCTCTACCATAGGCAGCTGCATTTAATTATACAGTTACCGAAAAATGCGGGGTAGTTTGCGATTCTCCTAACATAGACATAGAGCCGTCAAATCCCTCGGATAAAAGGAATCGGACGTCGTAAGCTTCTTTGATTGCAATTTAATTAGTACCCATATGAACACCAAAACTACTGGGTTTGTAGCCTCTAGCAATATGCCTTGTGCGATTTCTTTATTTTATGTCAACCCAAAGATTAGTCTACCCATTAATCGCCTTCGGGTAAATCACATTATTGCAGACCGTCATAACCTAAAGTCCACTGTTGTGTTTGCAGATATCGCAGTTACGCAAGAGGTAAAACCTGGATCAGAAGATACTCAGGAACCATTACAAATCACGCAGTTCTGTACCCTAGAGAAGAACTCCTGGACCTGCTTCATTTCAGTAGGATTAACACTGAGCCTTGCCAGCATCTAACGGCCAGCATGCATCTTCTTGGCAATGTGTGTATAATTTGATTGGCGGTTTCGGCGACGCGACCGATAGAATCCTACCTTGTATTTATCACCGGTAGTGCCATGACCTCCCTCGCTCAATGGTACTTGAATTGTTCAAGATGTTTTGCAACTTTATGCCTCAAAGACTACATTATTGCCATTTTTTTTGGAAGGCTCAAAAGTTATAGACCTGGGAAGCAGTAGCTAGAAGAAACTAGGTGATGACACGTTTACCGAGTGATCTCTTATGATTTGTCATTCGGCAAAGCACTCAGTTCTAGAGCAGTGTAGGAGGTATACTTGAACATTTGGCTAAGGCAGGAAACCCCGCCTTTTCAGCTCAGATCCAGTGAATATACATGAAAAAAAGGTATCAATGAGCAGTTGCCATGTTGACGGCTTTCTAGAATTAGGCTTGAACGCGTTTCAAAATTTCTTTAGACTTCATTTCACATCACTCTCTGGCTCTTCGGCCCAGAGTAAGCGAAGTAATATTTTTCTAAGTCTGGAATGCACTTCGGATACCTCGACCGAAACTCTAAACGCCCAACAAGGGTATTGGCCATTTCCAATACACCGACTTCCGTTGGTGCTGACCCAAAGTGCGTCGATCAGACCCCACTGCTGGATTCCGGTCAGCTAGTTAGTAGCCTGCAAAGTTTGTTATTCCCTGCTCTACATTATGTTGCAGTTTCAACCGCACCCGGAATCCTTTCTCGGCATCCGGATTCTTATGGCGGGGAAAAAAGGTGAGGAGGCATAAGCCAATGGCTGAAGGCTGAATCCACCTTACCACACATCCCGAAACCCTCGATGCTTGATCGTTCGGCACAAGCCGGTAGTGCACTACCTACTTTATCTGAAAAAGTTGCAGAAGTACAAGGATAACTAAGCTTGGCATATTCGTGGGTTAATATCGGAATTCAAATTTGGGTTTAATTGACGAGACTTCATGCCTCGGAAAAACACCTCATATACATATCCTCCCCCTACTTACCGCTGAGTCACTTATATCGGTAGATTTTTAATTAGTCGCCTATGATTGGCTTTCTCTTGGGGAACCCGTGTTTCGGAAAACCACCGTGCATATGATATTTCAGTGACTGCAAAATTAACCCAGTGAGAATTGCATGATTCTCAACCTTACTTATGGTATCTCTTTTCAGCTGCAGGAGATATAAACCTTACGTTATTACTAGAATACAATATCAGCTTCCTAAAGCACCACCCAAGCCTTCTCATGTAGTCTACACTACAGGCTCAAAGTGAAACGCAGCGCCTAAAGCTACGCGGCCAGTAACGAATCTAGCTTTTACCACCATAACACCAAGTAGCATCGCTCCTATCTGCTTACCCCCCTTCACCGTGATAAGATCTGTCGGCTTCTTAAAGCGAGAATCAACAACATGTCGATATATTGAGATTAGTTGGATCGCTGGCGAGTCCAAACACCTTACTCCGTTTGTACGCAGTAATTTGATTCTTCAAATATACTCACACTCAGAGTATTTCCTCCCGTTCCACTTGAACTCCCTAAATGGACGAAAACCGAAACTAAGGTTTCTTAGAGAAAAGACAGTAGTAAGGGATCATGAAAAAGCACCCAAATATCCTCTCTCGTACTTACAAGTTGGCGCCCAACAGTTCCACCAGAACGCCGAACCACTGACCTTAATCCCATCCAACTAGGAGTTACCAGCATCTAGATGCAGATTCCACACCGATACAGATACCACTGGAACCCGCCAGGTTACTGCCATAATTCGGAGTCGGAGCTGATTTAAGAGGTTCTTGGCATTAAATTTATGGAGGCCTGGCCGGGCCCCCGGACGCATATTTCGAGAACACGTACGTCAGCTCCGGATCTACCTCTAACCGCTCCGGAGATGGATAGTATTGACGTCAGTGGGTAGTTACGTGTGCATACCCAAAAAATCCCCAAGTCATTCATGTTATGAAGATCTACAATGGGTTATCCCACCCATCGAGCATAACTCTCTTTACTAGATGAAAATTTGCTGATAGTATGTAGGGCACCCCTAAGTACATGTATATTACGTATGCGTTGATAGAGCTTCGGTGGTTCAGGAACCCGCCGGGTAGAGGAAAATACAACTAATTATATGACACAGTCAATATCGCATCATTGGAGATAACCTTGTAGACAGCCAAGTACTGTTCAATTAAATTGGGTTGTGCTCATTTCTCATTCTTCAGACAGTTCTTGCAAAGGAATGCCTTGCAGTGGTTTAGTGTATATGTACATATGCACGAAGTATGTCCGACGAGATAATAACTGGCAGTCAACTCCGGTGATTAATTTCATTACTCACCTACTTAACCAAATCGTTATCTAAATAGAACTGGTTGATCCTAGGAGGTATAATGTATCTATCGGCTCCGAAGTCGTTGTTTTTTCCGTCCTACTTGTTCTTACTTCTAGTTTTCCTTTCAGCACTATTACTCCATCTCCCCAGGCTTTGTGTCTAAAAAATGTCCGTTCTCTTCCCTTCATCCTTGATATCACACTAGTTGAAGAAATGTCTTCCGAGCCCTAAAGCGTTTCTCAGCGATCACTACATTGGAATAAGCGATTATACCGCCCGACATAAGATCTATATTACAGGCGCTAGAGCAGAGTACCGCTTGTTACCCACTACCTTCTTCAGATCTGACCAGATTACCGCTCCGGAATTACTTCTGACAAAACAATCACACTTAACTCCTCGTCCCAAATGGCCTTACTTCATCGTTGATCGTATATCCTTAGACTTCAAATATGTGGGATCCGGAGTAGTTTGACGTGGGGTCATATTTCCTTAACTACAAATTCGGTCAAGTAGTCTTTTGAGACCACTCTGTAGAAAGGGGGCCAAATATTGTACTATGCTCTAATTTCCAAAAGGCCAGAAACTATAAAGTCACCTACAAGCATAGGAAAAGGATATTCTACTAGTAGACTCGGGCACGCAGTCGGGTGAGGTCGCCTCGACCATAGGATATAGGTGGCCAAACCCTATTAACCGGAACATAGACAGGTTCTACGAAACACATAATTTACTCTCGGTGTGATGACGAACAATCATCACATTCATGTCCACTTTAGTTGCCAAGACAATATCCTACTATGTAATAAGATGTTTTGCCCAGACTTACCATCGCCAGCCAGCACCGGCCGGCCTAATGCCCGGATGGCATTTCCCCGGGGCCATTATTCCCGATATGGACTAGTCTATTAAGTATCTACCGTGGGATTCAGTCACGCCAGACCCAACTCATAGTTAGACAGTCTAATAAGATAATAAAAGAGCTGCTAAGACAGTATGCCAAATAATTTTTACATAGAATTAACATCTACAACTTGGGGCTCCGATCTATAAAATTTTCACGTATGCCTATAGCCAAATACTCACTACACATTATCTACAGTCTCCTACAACTCACCATCTCCCAACCACAAACTTCATCAACATAATCCGCTACCACTAGTACCCTAACATGTGTATTTCAGTTAAAGACCCAAAGTAAATATCTTCACCCCTTTCATCTAGCCGCCGTTCAGGATCACGCCGCACTAGCCTAAGACTCCTTCATCCACTGGAACCCGCGTACACCCGGATAATGAAGGCAGAAGGAACAGCGATTACCGATGAAGATCAGGATCCTAGAGACGATAGCAGCATTAATCCTCAAACTACTAGACCAGCCCAGCGTAAACATCCACACACGCCAACCTAATCGGTTTAACCAAAGAAAATGGCTACCCTTGTCTCGAGAGGAGGCTTTCATTATTTGGCTAAAGACCCAAAATCTATTCTGGGCACGGTCAGAAAAACAGGAGGGAGGTCGGGGCCCAGATTGCTATCTCGAGTTTCTAAGATTCGAGATATTAGCTCGCAAGCTGTATCAGAAAAATATATCTAAGTACTAACACATTTGCTAGCAAAATTTTGTCCCCAGAGCAGGTAACGCAAACGACGATCCGTTCCTAATAGCCACCACGTACCCACCAATAACCGACGGGACAAACCTAAACCTACCTAGCAAAACATTCAATCTCTTAATCGGCTAGAAGAGAATTACAATTCTGTAGCAGAACATGAGAGATGACTCTCCAAAATATATGGGTAAGTACGGACAAATATTCAATCCCTATATAACTATCACTCACATACCCATAGACCCAGGCCAATTAACATTTAACATCACTCCTCATACTAGTACAAAGCTAAAGCTTGAAAGATTATGTTTTATCCAAAGGAGCTGGAAAGTTTCGTTGATCTGCGTTCTAGTTGCAACCCTTACCCCTAGACAAGAAACTTCTATCTCGCGTATCTTGGTTGTTTTGGCATGTTTCAAACATAATACAGTTTGCGGAATACCGTCCCTCCTTAGAAAGTAGTAATCTTGCATTACTCCTATAAATTATTGATGCTTTTCATCCAATACAGTATACCCTGGGCGGGATATCTCCACTACTCATCGAAATCTCAGCGTCATGCCCTTAACGACTACAGGCTAGTAGGCTAGAGAAAGACACCTAAATCACAACAGCAGAGAAGTTTTACCACCCTATCCACAACATTAAGAACCAGAAAACCCTTATACGTCATCAATATTTCCAATACCTTAATCATCGATGAAATGCATGAGAAGTAAATCCAGATAGGCCCGCGACTGGCGAGAATGGAGAAACCCCAACCCCCATATATGAAGGATGACACATCCATGTGTATTTCCCCAGGACTATTTGTCTTCAAGATAACTACTACATGTAGTTCTGCTAATTTTTCCAGAGAACGCTTATGTTCCGACCGCCGAACCTATCTGTCTGGCTAAGGCGTCTATATCAATTTCTTTTGCCCATATCTAGCAGATGAAAGGGTCTTTCTAGAGAACTTCTCTGAGACTCCTTACTGATTTAACGCCCCCTTCTTCTCATTCAACCACTTTCCCCTATAATAGTGAATTCCCCCGGACAACTCATGTGGAGTAGACTACCTATTACATATATGCGCTTAGACGAGACGCATATCTATAGGGGCATTCAGCCAAGATATTTCGATGCTAGGAGGCTTACCCATCAATCCTATGATACAAGCCTCTCCCGCACGGTACGACGGCCAAGAAATTTAAGCATTACGATAGCCGATCAAAATTGACAAATCATTCCCGGTCAAATCCCATGCCCGCGTCACTGCGAGTAGATTCCTCGGTATTGGTATAGAGCCGAACAAGTTTATGCACGTTTGGTCCCTAGGCAGCTGTCAGCAGTGATTCAAGAATCATATGAACCAGGTATCGACCAGCCCCATATAATTAGTTTCACCACTAGGGAAAATCAAGAGTTTTTGACAGATATCTCAGTTGAAACGAGTGTTTCATTTGGTCCAAATAGGGAGCTCAGGGGGCTGTTATAATCTCACGTCATAACGTTCGGGATTAGCCGAACAAGCATGTCTTAAACATGTCGCGATTACTCATGTCGCCGACAGCCGGCTAAATCAGGTGATCGTATGGGGCAAATTCACCACCAAAATCAGGTCACGTGATTTAGCCTGTTGTTGACATGAGTAGCGTTTACAGCATAATAGAAATCCAAACTTGAGCTATCAGGACCAACAAATTGCCAGAACCCGTTGATAATCTAGATAGACAAATAAAGTACTGGCTCTTCTAGCGGCTCTTCAACCCGCACCAAAACCCTCTCGTGAGGTTTCTATTGATTAAGCTTTATCGGGTGGCTGCACAACCACAAACGTTTCCAGAAGAGTCTAAAGACCTTACCCTAAGATCTTCTCCCAACCCCAGGCACTCAACTGATATTACGGCGCCTCTACAGCTAACCCGGGATGCTGCATCCGCCCTTCCTTCCTTCTTCGCTCAAAACGCTAATACTCACATGGCGATAGTCCACGCGATCCTCTACGCCCCTCTAAGCGCTGCATGAAAAGGCACAAACATTTGATCGTGATTACGAGCTGCTGTTCTCGGTGCCATACCCGATGACCGAGATTGTGCCTAGAGGCAGAAACACATAATCCGGGCACAAACACAGCGTCTACCGAAGGAAAAAAGGTACAACTGACGCCGAGCGTTCCACCTACCTGTTAAGCTAGATGGGGGCGCCATTCTCCTTGGTTCCTAACTATGACAATATCAGGATCCTAGAAGCAGACACGTCTTCTCTCTCGTTATTTTCGTATATAGATCTTGATGATGGGGTGACGAGGGCGCCAACCAAACTGTACATATACATATCACCAGCATCGTAGATATTTGATTTACGTTTTATTCTGTGTATCCCTTTTCTTGGCTAAAGAGATCGATTGCTACCGCCCCTTCGGTTGTAGGACGCTGCTAGGTAACTTTATAGATTTCTTTTTATTCACCATAACCTACTTCTTCGAAACCTCCATTTAAACATAATTCATTCACCCTCTACACCTTACTCCCTGATAATGCCCCATATGAGGAATCCCTCGTTGTAAGTTCCCGTTCTATCTAATGTTACTTATATTTCGTTTCATAGCTAATCCCACTCTAACCATTAGTCCTTCACCACAAGACAGCATAATCCGCATCCGCGAACTCGAACAACGAGGCACAAACCCCCGCGACTGCCGTCAATGGAAAGTCTCCGTAAGCTGCGGGACTTACCATGCAGTTGTCAATCTCGTAGACCCTTTCACGGCCTCGGAAGAAGAGTGCTTGCGTTGGGCGCTCGAAGATCATCCAATCCACCATCCATTCGAATTATATAAGTCTCGTGCAGCATCGAAAGAGCTGTGGAGATATTCCATGAGCTTGATGGATCAAATAAACCTCCATGAAGTGCTTACATATCCTTATCCGGAAGATACAGTGAGTAGGCGAAACTTTACCGGGAATTGTGCGAAACTTGGTATGGAGTCCAGCAATTCAAATACAAGAGGGAGGAGGTGGTATGTGGATATCGAAGGGTGCTTTGGAGGTGATGCGGAGAGTATAATCCATGGATTGCATTGGGAAGCACTAGAGAATCCAGAGATATGGCCAAGCCATCTGAGACCGTGTTTAATTGTCCGACGCAAAGTACACAGCAATGACCTTCTTACTCACGGACCGATTATCGCAATTCGGTCACAATCATTCAGAATCTTACTCGTGGTATCTCATTCATTATCCCAAGCAGCACCAACCCAGTCCGGAGGCGGCAAAGTTGCGAACCCAAGATTGGTAGCGAGGCCTTTGGCGGATATCGTAAGGCAGCTAACAAAAGGAATGGTTGGAACCACAGCACCAATACAATTGGAAATTGTAAGACCTGGAACTTGGAAATCGCTGCAGGCGCACCTCAGCAGACGCGGAAAAGGCTACTTCCACCTAATCCATTTCGACGTCCATGGGAAAGTGACCCACGACAAGGCAAGGAAACGGGATCTGGTATCATTGGCATTTGTATCAGATCACTCCTCAAAAAAACGGTCATGGCGATCCGCGGCCGAAGTATCGGCACTCCTCTCAACATATGGCATCAAGTTGGTTGTCTTGAACGCATCCCGGTCAGCAAAAGCTTTCGGCACATGTGAAGCAAATATCGCGGAAGCCCTCGTTCAGGACGGTGTGCGCGCCGTAATAGCATTCCCTTACAAGGTTTTGAATGCAGGGATAGAAGTATTCATGTCAACATTTTATCGATCCCTCTTAACAGGATCCTGGGATTTCGCAATAGCACTCTCGGAGGCGCGGAGAGCTATGATGAAAGCGCAAATACGAGATGGGAGATTTGGGATCAAGGTCCCTATCGAGGACTGGGTTGTCCCTGTTCTCTACAACAGCGGTGGCACAGAAATATCAGTTGTGGGCGATGATATTAATGGTGACTCAACGACGAAGAACGACTCGAAAGGTATCTTTTCCAAATTTCAGGGGCTTTTGCAGGCGGGCGGCCCGGACCCCAAAGGATCGGTGGCGTATATAGCAGATCGACAACCAGGGAATTCAACACCCAGATTAATAGCACCCCAAGGCGAAATGGTAGGAAGAGACGGCGATATCTTCAAAATAGAAACGATGTTAGACACATCAGTTCTGCGCGTGGTTGGGTCGCCAGGAATCGGAAAGTCAACATTGATATTACATCTATGTTGGTGGTGGAAAGCAACGTCATTAGTATGCGGCAGCTTCTACTTCGACTGGTACGAAAAGCCTCATCTAAATGTGGAGATGATCACACGCCAATTATACCTCTCCCTGTTCCCTCCCAACTCCGACGGTAGCAGTAGCCAAAAATCCACCAGAAACCGGTCGCCAATACGAGGGGCACTTTTACAACATTGGTCACGGTCTAGGTCGCCTTCTCCAGCGCCAAGCGAAAATGAGATTTTCCCGGAAGATTGGATTCAGAAAACCCTAGATAAGCTCCGTCAGACACCGTATTTGATCGTCCTTGATAGCTTGGAGTCCTCAGATGCATCCGTCAGACACAACGAGAGGCTGAAGGGAGAGATGAATGAGTTCCTTGAAAGTTTGCAGGGAGGTCGGACCGTGGTTTTAGTCGTGTCTAATCAACAAGAATGCTGGTTGAACGATAGCATTGTCAAGTTTAAAACATATCATCTTAAAAGACTAGATATGAGCCATGCGTTTGAATTTGCAGGGAGGGTGATTGACAGGTATGGGGGTGATCGCAAGCGTTTTCGAGGAGCGGAAAATCAGAAGTATATCCAGAAGCTGATGAAACTCTCAGAGATGAACCCGCTTGTGATAGTCAGTAACATTTTTGCTACAACTCTCTTCTAGAAGAGCCACTTACTAATTGATATTGACAGAATATCACACTACCTAATATCGCTATCTACGATGATTCTCCCCAGACCACCTTCATGTCCCTCCTACAAGGTGCACTTCCCCTAGGAACTTTGGACGCAATACATACTATTAAGGTTATGCGTAACATGGTCGACTTGCTGGAACGCCTAGACAAAGACTCGAAACAACTTCTCCTATGCCTAGCGCCCTTTTGGACACGCATTCCCAAAGACATCAACCCCTATATCCACAGTCTGCTATACCACAAAGCGCTTCTAAGCACAACAGAAGTTGTGCAGCAATTTTCAATTAGTCAAAGGCCGTTAGAGTGGGAAAGGCAGCGGACGAAATCGATAATCTCCTCGACAGGGTTATTGCTGAGATACGGCTACATTATCCGTGACTTACTATCACTCGAGCTCCTATCAGACGACGGTGATGTGGGTACTTCGGAATCATTACCACAATACTACCATATTCATCCTTTATTGACGTTATTCTTACGGCAAACCGTCGAGAAAGAGAAAGAATCACCCAGCCCAACGATCATTGCCGACTACAACACTATTACATGTGCCTTTCTCAGCTACTACACGCAACGGTCAGCATATTGGGCTGATCACCCAGAAGAGACATACGAGCTTGCGGCACAGGAAATCCGGGAAGATGAAACAAACTTCCTATCAGCAATCAGCATCTCGTTGCAGAACGAAACCCCAGATAAACTATTCGATATATTCCCTTTGCACATTTACTCTCGAGTTGCGTCCATGACTCTTGTCGACCAAGAGCTCTCATCGAGTGCGTCACTGATCGCGCACTTTAGCGAAACTATCTTGCAGCGCTTTAGCGAACTGCGTGCCAGACGTGGGGATGATAACGTGCAAGAAACTGCCATGGAGGCCGCACTGCTCGCATCCAATTGGCTATGCGAGTATCACTCCGAGAACTCGTCAATACTGGAATTTCGTACCCAGATCGAGAGAAGCATTGAACTGATGACATTTGCCAACAATACCTTGCCGAACTTCCAAGAATCGCTAGCCATACTAGAAGAACAAGCGACAAAACAGAAGTCAGCTGCAGTATCAGATGGTATGATAGATGGTCTTCGACTGAGAAAACCTTGGAATGGGCTCATGATCAGTAATGCTTCTCGTGAGGCGTGGGTAGTTTGGGAGGCGAAAAATGACCCAGATGATATCTGGATGCGACTTATTGTGACATTTTCTCGCCTGAGATCTATCGCTATCCAAGCACCTCTCGCGGCACGATTTAGTCCGGCGCTCAGCGCTCAGCTCAGGAAAGACCTGAAATTGATATGGGACAATTGCATCGACTCCGCGGTTGGAACCAGCCTCGAGCCGTTCCTTGCCAGTTATGAATGGGTCACCATATTGTTAGAAAACACACCAACCAAATACGATGGGAACCTTTCGGGTGAAAAGAAATCTTATATTCCTTCCTCCCGGTTCCTCGGCTACCCTGAATTCGTCCGCTCGCAACTAATGCTCCAACTCCGTGATATAACCTCCGCTAAACGCTACCTCCACGATGGCCTTCAGCGTGCACGAAACAAAACTAATATCTCCGCTGAGGTTCTGCTTCGTATCCGCCTCTGTGACCTCACCTTCGAGCTCCGGAATTGGAGCGAATGTATCGAGCACATTGAATGGATTCGTGATATCACGGTACAACTTGGAGAAAATATGACGGCAGTCGACTTTAAGGCCTTTGCCCGAGTAACTTGGAGGAAAGGAGTCTGTCATAACCATCTCCACCAATGGGATGCGGCAATCCAAGCCTTCGATGAGACGCTGGGTGTATGTAGACACATGCATGACCGTATCACAGAGTATGCAATCCTCCGGAAGTTGGCGGCTATCAGACGTGAAAGCGGGCTTGGGGAGATGACAGTTACGGATGCACTTCTGAAGGCCTTAGTTATTGCCTATGACCCTATACTTACTCGCGAATTTTCGATCATTGGCGAGCGTGGGGTTCTCCTTCAGCGTATCATCAGTGCTATGGCAAGACAAAAGGCTGGCGAAAGTGCACAGAGTGTGATTGCGCGTCTAGCGTGTGCGAGGGATACCACGGGGCAGGAGATGCATGAGTTTATTGATGAGCTTATAACACGCGAGAAGGAGATTGCGACGGACGATATAAGGATTGGTGTTCCGTTGCATAAGACCAAGGAAACACTAACGAAGTTGTATGCGGAAGCCGAGAGAATCATGTTCGACCCTCCGAGAATGTTGGCCAAGCAACCCCTGAAATGGTTTATGGGAAGTAAGTGGGAGAGGGGGCTATTAAGTAAAAGAGACAGCTTGTAAGTAGTATGATGAGTGATCAGGTATATAACTAACATGATATATTTTCCACGAAGTAACGTTTTGTGTTGGTTTTTTTTTGTGGCGGCGTCATAAGCAGGAGTTTCTCCGTCATTCACTTTTATACTTCACGCCGTTTAACACCTTTCCCTTCGCTAGAGATTAGAGTTTGTACAAATAAGGTTAGGGTAAATTTAAATATTTCGCACCTTGAATACAGCATCACAGGACGTCCACTATCCTTATATTCTTCCAAAATCGCACGGTGTCCTTGATTCCATTTCCACAGTTCACCTTGCTCCATGCAGCGCCCCGTTAGAGTGACACCCTCCTATCAGACCGTAAGCCAAGTCACTCCAAGACAGGAATCGAACCATTGCCACACCACACCACCCCAGATAAGAGATGTACCATTTATCAGTATAACAGTGAATGTGCATCTCCGTTTCGAGCCATCCCCTAAATATTCTTCCAACACGCTCAAAGTAACGAGTGAGTATGCGTGAATAAGGCTGTTGGTCTTGGCAAAATCCAACGGGCCACCGGAAGAGCCATGTTCCGAACCAAATAAAGCTTCCTGCCACCACACCTCGTATCTCCGCATCTTGATTATCAATCTCCCAACCAACAACAAGCCAACCTCCCCCGCCCCAGTGAGATGCGCAAAAAAATAATTGCACTTCCCATTCAACACAAACTCATCTCTCCAGACAAGTGGAATTTTCAGTAAATTCAACTTAGAACAATATTAAAAGATGCGGGACGATAATCGAAAGAGCCTCCCTCAAGACTGGTCGGCCGCGGGGTTAGGTTTTGATGGGCCGGTGCTAACGGATCATAGTGTCCCGAGTGATCCGAGGGAAAAAAATACCAGGAAAAGGTATTACTTCATACCTGTCCCCACTTACGCACATTCTGACTCTTAAACCCAAGTAATCCCCAACATACTTAATCTTGTTGGCCTGTCCCTCTCCTCTTCCTTCTTCCCACATAAACTTTATTAATGCCTTGATACAAACATCGGAATGGTTGAACTCTCAGTAAAGCACCTATGATAAATCTTTACCACCCTAGATACCCTCAGAAGTTAGCTCTCTCTCTACCGGAAATAATACTCACGTCTAGATTCTACAGCCAGTCATCCAAACCCCCCACCCGTCCAACGATATCACCATAACCACAGAAGGGACACGCGGGCAACATTACATAAAACACCTTTCGTCTAATCTACTCTACAAACCAGCCTTATATCGACTCTTACCTATGGGAAGATAGACCGAACTCCAATTTCTTGACAAGAAGCCACAAAGTCAGACGTGAAGACAACAAGTCTTGATCAGCGTCTTGCTTTCAATTAACCTTCAACTCACAGCAAATAAGTTAGCCACGTATCCACATGTGGTCACTAACCATAATATACCGATCATATAGCACAGTTCTACCATACCTGTGCCGCATAGTTGCCTACCAGCCCACTCCACAGGGTCAACACCGACTTCACCTACCCATAGCAAGCAGACGTTGCCGAGCCGAAGCTCAACACCTAGTCTTTCTCGAAAAACCGAAACGACTGATCTCGAATAGACCAGATCCTAAATCACTTGGAAAATTTCGCTAGGTGATCCATGGTGATCCGCATCATGACGTCATCTTCATGACATACCAACAACACAACACCTATAGCCGTATCTTTCACCTATGCCATCAAACATCAACGCCGCCCTTCAGAAATAGCCACCTACTTGAATAGGAAGCGGAGAGGAGAAGGGATGGTGGAACTGTGCTCGGGGCTGGGAAAGGGAGAAATAATCTGGAATCTCTCCGAGAAGGGACAAATCTTCGAACTCACACAGCTTGAACTAGATACCGAATACCAGCCAAACCCACAGGAATACGATCTAACCCATCAAAGCCCTAGCCAAATGAACAGCTAGATATCAGAACGCAAAGAACTGGAGGATGACAAAAATTCCGACAATATGGTCGGTCACGATATCTGAATAAACACGGATCTTGGATAGAAGATGAATCGGATCTAGGATTCGGGTTGGCTGGAAGATTTACTTAAGAGAGAAGTGGACCGGGATAGAGATGCCGTTGAGAGCGGGGTATTTCGTGGACATTGTTTCGGAGTTGCCGAGAAGAGGTTAGGGCTGATGGACCATCGGCCAGCACGAGATGGCACCACTTTCCCCGGAACAGAAGGGACTATCGAAAGGTCTGGGCGTATGAATAGTGGTCAGGTGTTGATAAAGGAAGGCTTTAGAGACGGATAGGAGGTTTCATTTTCGAAAGGTTGGGATGCCTTGGTTACCCCTTGAACCACTCGCCCGACACAAACATCACGAGCATACCCCACCGACCACACATAGACCACACAATAAAACACGACAGAAAAACAGCATCCGGAAAAGCTAGGTGGGGAAACAACCAGAACGTAGCAGTGACCATGAAAGGCTATAACATCGAAACCCAGCTGCACCAAACACGGGACGGACCGGAAAAATCGGAAAAATACTACAGATAATCGTAGATCCCGAGGTCGTATTAGCCGGAAAAGACCGGGTGTGCTCCTTCGGATTACTATCCAATACTAGTCATAAACTATCACTCGTATTAGGCACCACCGCAATTTTCCCACTTTTGATGCTTGTAGATCCGCATTTACCGCATTTTCCGTTATTAGGGTACGTCGCCGGGGTGCCCAGGGTAGACCTCTGGATTAGTTTTCAGTTGCCGTTGGTTAAGTAGTATGTACTCTGGTTTCTGATCTGTGCTAGTCATATCATATTTAAACAATACAGTAAAAGTGAGATCAAATTCAGAGGAATATCAGTACTTCGCTGAGTACCCGAGTACCCGAGGAGCTGTGTTTTAGTGTCGAGTTCCGATGTTCATTATCTGTATTATGTTAAAGATGAATGAAACATTTTCCTGAAAACCCCAGTGTCAAGCCCTTTCCTTGCACTAAATATCAGTCATTTGATGCATAAGCTTCTATACAGATACTTCAGTGTATATCATAGCCTATGCGTTTGTCGCTCAGACCTCAAAGCCTAGCATGTTAAAGGCTTATGCAGAATCGCCCAGATGCAAGCAATTACTCAGATGACCTGGAAAGCATGCCGTAAGAATAGACCTTGTATAGCTTCGCACAGTAATCCAACCAGACTAAAAGACCCAAAACAAAATAAAATAAGGGACTCCTGCGTGACAAGGAAACAGAAAGGCCACCCATGACAGTAAGATATTTAAAATCGAAGGCACGGAAGGTATCAAGAAAAAAAAAGTGCAAACAAGAAAAAAAGATATAAACGCCATCCCCTCGAACAATAAGAGATAGGAATAGAATACTTTTCTCCAACACAGAAGCATAGAACACAGGACCAAACAACCCAGACAAAATATAGAATGAAAGCCACACACGTAAAATATGCCGAAATAATGTGGTGGCTGTTGAAAGAAGAAAATGTACAAAACCCGATACACAAACCAAGAATTTACCCAACATTCCCCGTGAGAAGTGACACCATACACACGCGCACACAAGAATGTCTGTTTAAACACCGATATGACCCCACCAGCCCTATAAACACATGCCTCCTACTAAATCCTTCCTCTAGGTTATCTACCCTTAGCAGCCTTTGAGATGCCAAGCCCAATAGCTACTGCACCGATAATGAAGATAAGTGCTAGAATGACTTTGATGATGATCCATTTCGTCTTTTTCTGCATGACCTGTTTTTGCATGAACCTTCGAGCAGGCCAGACTTGGCACGGCTTGGCATCAGCCGACATCGACTGCCTGGGATGAGGATGCGTGTTGGTTCTTATGGGCATCGGGTACTCAGGGTGTTGGACCGAGCTTGTTGATGTTGTCGGATGGATAGTGATGACAACCTGATCCGCACCATCTTTATCTTTATCGTCGCAGCCCTTGACGTTGATTGTTGGAGTAGGAGTTCGAGAGTGCTCACGCTCTAACTCAGGTTCGGGTTCTTCAGCAATCGTCGTGGTTGATGAGGGAAATTTGACAAGCGCTGGAGATTGAGGTGGGCCATCTTCGGTCGGTGGTGATGATCCGTAGGCAGAGAGCTGATATTGTTGCTGACCGGCTGCTGCAGGGGGCGGCTGGGGAGGCATGCTACGTCTGTATGGGTTGTTTGACTGTACCTCAACCATTTGAGCTCGTATTTCACGTCCAATTGGATTTCCCTTCTATCGTGAGGAAGAAGCAACGTCCAGGTGAAGTTGATGGGATGCCCAAAACTTCGTGACGAGAGATGAAAGATGGAAATGAGTGCTTGGACAGCGGGTGAGCTTCAGACCTTTCGTCATAAACTGTCAGCAGGGGAGTTCTGAACCAACACGAATAACATAGCATGGCATGGCAGAGGAAGGGATAGTTACAGATCAAATACAGCGAAGAATGACCGTCAGAACCCAATTGAGGCAGCGTGAAGCCGACGAAGAGACAGGCTGATGCAGACGGGATGGGTCGAGGATAAAGAGGAGAGGGAGAGAGGGCGAGGTCCGGCAGCTGGGCCCAGCAAGAAGTAGCGTAGCGGCTCACTAACTCTGTTCTGCTCGCACAGACTGTAGTTACGTACGCCGCGGAACTTAGAAAGGATCGTTCACTTGAAGCTCTCGTCTGGCGCAGTGCAGTGGTTGGCGCGTGGTATGTATCCCAACAAAGCAATAAACGAGCGAAAAGAGAAAAAGAGCAACGCTCGAAAGAAGCAAAGAAAGGAGTGAGGGGGAAGAATCAAACTCAGAAGCAGAAAGAAAAATCAAGATACAACATAGAAAGAACGAAGGCTACGGTACAAAAAGACATCGGGGGGCAGAACACCGACTCAGCTGTGTTGTAGAGAACAGCAAAGGGAACCGTGTGCATGGCCAACTCTCACCACACTGGGCCGCACGTCAAGCCCGCCAGAAAGGGGCGTCGTGAGAGACATTGAGAGACATCCTCGTCCTACTCGCCTTTCCCCTTTAGGACCCCCCCTGCTGCATGAGGCTGTACCCCTGCCGTATCTTAAGGTTATTTTATACCTCCCTTGGCACCCCACGCCCCATTGCAGCCTTGTGGCTGCCCAATCAAGCAATCTGTACCTCGTTTTGAATCACTTGGCACACACGCGAGGTTTTTCCGCCTGCACCTCGTTGCTGCGTCGGGTCGGGCCTCCGACGCCAAACGATGTCAAGGTTCTCTCTGTTCGAGAAGATACCCACAAAGCTGGGAAAAAAATCGTGTGGTTTTCCAACCTGCCCAACAGTTTTTGTCCGTTGGCTTTTAAAGGCTGTTTTGCAGCAGTGGCTTTTCCATTTGCCCGGTTGAACGATATGTCGAAAATATACGTACTAATGTATACATACATATTCTATTATGCTGGGGCCTACTCGTCCAAGCTGGGTTTCACTACATGGCAATAGCAGACTCATGCGATATCGATCTGCTCTCACAGCAACAACCGCCCAAAAATCGTGCAGTCAGCGAACGGGGCGGAAGACACCTCGGAAATTTCCACCACAATAAAGTCCCTTGAAAAAACAGGTTCTCGCCTCTCTGACCGCTGGAAGAAAAAGAACATGCAGGATCAATAGCCAGATGAACAAATAGACAGGCGAGGAAGCAGATTTCAAACAAAACCCGCCATCACGATCATTCCTCAACTCCATTGACCCCACCCTCGCTAAAACTAGTATCAAGATCTGCTTCCGCCCCGACCTGGCATATACCAGATAAAGTGCCACACCCACACCACCTTTAGCCTCATGTGCGTGACAACAGGTGTCTGCTGGGAACTGGGACATCCACCCAAACGAAACGTAAAAAATCTGCCTGCAATTAAATACCCAAATCCTCAACTTAAATGAATCCGACGAAACAGGCAAGTCCTATGGGCGCGACGCGATTTGAGGCAATATCAAATAGTTTGTAGGGAAGCCGTCACCGCTCATGCTCGATAAAGTATCCGTCTCCATTACCCCAGATAATGGTCAGCTCTTCCACAATATTCGCGATAACATGCGTCTTAATTTCGCTTATCCGATGATAGATACTGCTTCACCCCGCTTCTTCCTTTTCAGCGCTAAGGTGTAAGCTCTGCCTCAACTTGCTTTTATGCTTTACCTCACCCAAGTCTCTCCTCACATCATCAAGTGCTGCGCTAATGTAGTCGCTAAGCCCAGGCATGCGTCTATGCACCATACCATAACCGGCTTAGCCGAGCACTACATCGCGGCAATCTGCGGAATGATCAAGGGTTAGGG
Organism: Paragyromitra xinjiangensis; assembly: GCA_038503065.1. Lineage (NCBI taxonomy): Eukaryota > Fungi > Ascomycota > Pezizomycetes > Pezizales > Discinaceae > Paragyromitra > Paragyromitra xinjiangensis. The sequence goes on along the minus strand of JBCAMK010000016.1, from coordinate 1,405,028 downwards.
TTTTGATTCCTGCAAGCCAGATTCTAGGCTTCCAAGACTTCCCAGGGATTTGGCATGCCCCCTGCACGCATGGGCGAGTGGCGTGAGGGTGGAGGACCTCAATCAACGGCCCCCATTCAATGCCTATCGTGAGCCGACGTCGGGGTTGCTGGAACGGGATGGGGGAGGTGATGGGGAGCCGATAGTGGTGTTGCAGGTCTCGATGGTCGTTTACTTGCCAAGTGACGGGCGTTGACGGAGGATGCATGTGGACGGCGTGGAGCTGCAAGAGAGCAGAGAACTTGAAGCGGCGTCCCGAGACAACGGAGAAGAGAGAAGCGGGAGGAAAAAGAAAAGAGACGGAAGACTGTCAGGATGGTTTTGGCATAAACAAGCGCCAAAGGGGCGGAAACCTGCAGAGAAAAAAAATGATAAAGAGGGGAAATCATTATGGTGGGCACTATACCAAAAAAATATGCCTAGTAAAGTATGTATTATTCTACCACACCCGAGCTGTGGCGATGGCTGCGATGGCTGCGATGGTGATGCTTGGATGGTGATAATGTGCCTCAGCGGTGAATACAGTAGCGGTATGTGGGAGGTGCATGAGTAGTCTAAACTTTAAGGCGAATCCATACGAGAGCCTAGAAATCTGCAGGAAGGCTGATTTGGTTGTCGGTGAGTGATCCCACAGGTTTTCTGGGAACGATCAGATGAACCGATTTTTCGATTTTCTGGTTTTTGGGTATATCTTTTTCTGGCCTGAGCTCAAGCTAGACGTTGCTTCGAAGATATGGCAGTGACAGTTAGTAAACTTCATATGGGGCTAGGGATAGCGACAGGGCGTGTAAGTGGATTGGATGGTCCGTCTCACAAATTTCTTCACATAGTTCGGATATGGCCTGGATATAACTTCTGGCAAGCTGAAGAATTGTCATAAAGTGGAGCAATATTGCGCAAATCCTTGATAGCTACTCTTGACAGTGCCGTATATGTACGTCTTTGTTGATGTGCCGCGAACACGTGGCTACCGGCAATGACTAAAAGACCCGATATCTAGGTTTTGTTTGATTCTTCGACACGGTAGTTTCACCGATGCTACTAGGTAAACCTGGAAATATGATATTGGTACCCAGCCAATTTTTGTTTTTGGACGTAAAGCCATCCACCTTGATTAACCGCCGGGCAAGAATAAGGTGATAGAATAAAAGTAGAACAAGCTGGTGAACTGTTTCAATATAAATAAGAGGACTTGTTCTCGGTTTGATTTAGTACTATGAGTGCGCGCACCAGCGGGTATTGGGAACATTATCGGGGAAGAGTAATTGGCTCGTGACGGACTAATTCAGCTGACACCCAGATACCGGATAACGGATATTGGTAAGAAAAGGAAGTGATCATTGGCCGACCCCTCTAGACAGCCATCTAAACAGGTGTTTGCTCTGAGACGGAAGACTATGAAACCCACGCTAATCGTCAGTAGGGGAAGGCTTTGTGATGCGGCTTCGCTTGATCAAGCACATGTAGGGTTTCTATTGGTATGGACAGTTGATCATTGATAGGAGATCTCACCGGCACTTGGTCTTGTTCTGTTTCTATTTGTTATATATCGCAATTATACGTCGCTCATTGGTCTAGTATGATGTGCGATAACTATATTTATATCAGTATTGTTATCCAGATCAACCGGTTTTCAAACCGAGTGGGTGTAAACCCACGTTACCTTAGGTAGCTGGGTCTGTACCCTTTGGAGTACCGAATCTTCTGAAAACTGCATGGAATCTGGCCAGTATTGCTTTACTTTACCTCCGAAAGAGCAAGGAGACGAGTAATGAAGCTTAAGAAAGGAACAAGCTATTTTTGGCTGGGGTTGGTAACTATAATACGTTAGGATACTAGAAACACCCCTTTGAATACGTCAACGGATCGGAGCGGCTCGGCAGTGAACAAGTTGTTGATGTCGTGGGTAGGCTAGCAGCCAATGAAGAAGGGCTAACTGTCTTGGTTTCTCTCGGGTCATCTATTGGTTTTCGCCTCAAGACAGGGAACAACAATCAATATAACCGTGGAGTTGTGGGCAAACTTCAATACCAAGTGAATCACAGCATCATACGGCTTGAAGTGGCGTATCACTATTACCCGGGCATTCCTATCACAGTTAGCATAAATTTTGCCGGGAAGCGGAGGTGTACTCTAAGTAATCTTAGATGGTTGCTTTCAACAGAGAACCCAAAGCCCGTTAGGACTTGATGTGATAACGACGGGATATAGCGTGTTAATCTTCGCATATTGCAGAACCCAGGCTGCTTCTCGGATATGTATGAACCGCGAGTGGTTTCTACATACAGGAAGCGTATATTTAATGCTTTTTGAGAGCGCTTTTTAAGGCTACCGATGCGGAGACCTAACAACTAAGCCTGTATTGCAACTTGTAAACGCCATTTCCGGGACGTAGAAAATGAATTGTGGTTGGCCATCAGGGAGCTGGCGCTAGATGGAGCTATTGTGGCCCATATCGTTAGATTTCGTAATCATCTGATTGAGAACTAGATTCCCAGGCTCTAGTCCTCTTAGGCACTGGGAAGATCATGTCTTACCAAAAGGGGTTTGGGCTTTGGACATGGCAGGCCCTACAGGAACGATATGCAAGCACTCAGGTATCAAGCAGTAACTATGCCTCAACCAAAGGCCAGCACACCTTCTCTTCCTCTCTGCTGGTGCACCTGCTAACTTGGCTGTCCACAATTGGTGTCGTCTTGATTCTTCGGTCTATTCACTGGGTACACCGAATGAGTGGCGCTACACTCGATAGCTCTACCGAACATACATACTTCACTTTCCTAGTTTCTTGCCGATATCTCTTCTACGTATTTCAGTATAAAGTTCGAGGCAGGACTGTTTATTTTCATATATCGAAGGCCTTCTCGTTGAATCCTAGTACCGAAGGGTGATCTCTGGGTTTGGTTGCTAGGATATATTTATGGTAGTATGCTAAGGGTATGACAAGTGCAAGGGCCGACTGTGAAACGCTACCGTTAAGCTTTGCACGTGTGAAATCATTAGTACAACAGAAGAGGTAAGAGGGGCGCAATTTGAACAGTGATAGAAGGTTACGTGCAGGGGTTAGTGGATGAAGTACCTGGGTAAGGTAGTTTAATTTAGCTAGGGTTCAACTAGAAACTGCCTGAAAGAGTGGGGAAGGTGACATGGTCCCGGAACCTAATTTTGAGTAGATTATAGGGCCCGGAAGAGAACTGATTAGCTCCGGTTTGTACAACATCAATAGCTAACCCGAGGTGGCGAGACTCATGATCTAAAAAGCACAAACTATCACTCGATCCATGTGTGAGATTGCTAGGAAACATGCTTTTTGGGGTTGTATCAACTGTATGCGGGAGAAGCGCGCACGGGCGCTGGAATTTGAAACAATACGCCGGCGTCCAGCAATTAAAGGTGTATTTGGGCGTAGTTCTGAACTTACTCTCAGGCTTAGATGCAAACAGTCATTTGTGTATAACAAGATACTTCTCCGGGTGGTATAATACGGGAAGATGAGTCCTCGTTTAAAGAGGTTGGTGTCTTGTACATGTTCGCTGCGAACGCCTTATCGCATCTCGTACCCCATCATTCCATAGTTTCTTTGGCCGTGCTGGGACTTCTCATTAGAGTTTTGCAGACTAGAAAGGGTAGCATTTGTGGCACGACACTAGACTTCCTGAACCCGCGTATTCTACCCTTAGCATGCTTCCCGCCACTGACAAGTGTAGTTTTTTATCTAAGGTACTGGGACGAGGTCTTACCTTAATTAGCATAGTGAATGGAGCCTTTTAGGTGGCGAAAACCACTTCAGAGAGATAATTTGGACTCGGGCTGCGGGTGGTGGGGAATCTCGAACCGAGTGATCATTTGTGATTTCCTCACTACTTATTTCTATTTCTTTCATCAGGCGTATTCAATTAACCGGGTTACGGTGGATTATTCTATCAGTACTGCCTGACGGGGCAGCTATGGCTTTATTTTCCGTATTTATCCTGGATCGCATCCGGAGTCACATAGGTATTTTATAAGTGAATATACGAGAGATCCCTCCAACCATATATGCTAGAGGGGGGTAGTCCCCGTTATAACTAATATTATGAGTTTTGATTGCTAACTGTCTGAACCTCCATGTAGGTAAGAAACCAAATCCCGAAGCAAAATAGAAAAACGATCAATGTATTCGCCATAAGAGAAAACTAGCTAACGAGATTAAAAAGTCAAGCTTCGGATTTCCGGAGCCTTCGCGCAAAGCCTCTAGTTACTCCGGACCTCACTTCCATGGGCAAGTCTAATCCGGATTTACTGCTCCTCCGTGATATCTCTTTGCGGAGATCAAAACCCCCAGATCGTTTTGCATTCTGCACAGAGGATTAACCCGCATGTGACACATCTCCAGACAGTAAAGCTACCAGACTTAGGGCAGAGATCGCATTTATTGGCCCTACCGACGACCTTTAGGATACTTGTATGAGCGCATCCAGGCATGTTGATGTGACTATGGTTTGTTGTGGAGTTAAGAGCTTGAGGTTTTCCGGGTTTGGGATTTTGGGATTCGTTTCGGGGGCTGGTAGATAGTTGTAGGAGTTGATGGCCTTATAGATTTAGTGGATTTGATATGGTGGCCTTGAGAGTTGGTGGGGTTTACCCAATATATAGTGTACGCGATGTTACATCGATAGTATCATAAACGGTCTATTGCTGTGGAATCTCAAACAATGGTTGTAGTTAAATTCTACGAGAGTCTTGGGTACACCTATAGAAGTACTAGTGTCCATAGAGGTAAAGAACGGATAGAGATCATACATGAATATGGACGAAGCAGAGAATGCTAACTGGTATGATCTAGGAAATATTCTTCTCGTTTATCATTCGGGCGAAGGAGTTTTGGTAGAAGATAGTAGAGTTAGCGAACAAAAGCTAAGGAGGCATAGTAAAAAGGTCTCGTGGGAGTTCATCGATTCCCGTATGTCCACGTCATAGAAATGCCTGAAGAGGGCTGAAAAAATTAAGTAAACTTTGGGATTATCGGGAGGGAGCATACATGTACTTGATCTTGGAATGACGATAAAACGGTCAGCAGGCCCCCGAAAATCCACTTCTCTAACGATGGGGTGGGTTGGCCTCCTGCATGATGAGGGATACCGGTTACGAGGTAAGCTAGGCCTGCCATCCACCAATCTGGCATCGAGTTTATTGGAAACGTGCGTGTTGGTGAACGGGCTATTGCGACCCGGAACATCACTGCCGGGGGTGACACCTAGTGGGAGTGAAGAAAGAGGAACCGATAGTCTGAGAAATCAGTAATAACGAGGTACATATATTTCCGGTGAGAACCCTCGGAATGGGTGTTGTTTGGGGTACGCATCGAAATCCCTCGTTAATCCAGGTATAAATTGTTATTATTTGATTTTTGGGCTACATTGCATACGTTATCTTTCGTTCTATCATCTAGCTCGATCAGACTGTCGAGATTCTATCTTCTTCTTGATCAGGCTCTATTCGTACCACTACCTTCCTCTCCGCTTCCGTCATTTTATGTGGGAAGAGTCTGAACCCGATGGGCAAAAGAAACGCTACGAGCGTGCCAAAGCCCAAGAAGCTTGCTGTAACTGCAAAGCCAATTGTGTAACCTGGCGCATTCCACGAGGGCCAAATTCTTGAACCATAAACAGATGAGAAATTCCCGCACGCGTTTACAATGGCTAACACAATCGCTCTCTTCTCTGCCGGGAGGTCGATAACATTTGAGGTCCATGTCAAGATTAGAGGAAGTGCAGACCATATCCCAGAAGCGGTAAAGCAGATCATGATGTATCTAACGGTAGTAGAGGGAATGGTTGCGGCTAGAACGCAGGATATAAACCCGACAAGTAATGCGCCAGTGACGTGGAATCGTCTCTCCGAGAAACGATCAGCAGAGTATGCCATTATGTTACAGAAAAATGCGGCGATGGCATATATTCTAGTGAAATTAAGTTATTAGGCTGTTTGGGCCGATGAGCTAAAGGGTTTACTTACGGAACTGTCATATACTGCGCTGTAACCGTATCATAACCCAATGATTTCGTGAGAGTTGGGATGAAATATGATATGGTTCCGCTTCCCACATCCATCACGAACAAGATCGTGAAAGCCCATGTCCTCCAATCTACAAGGGCAGACTTGAGCGCTTCCCAGTGCGTCATACGTTGCTGGGATCCTCCAGACTCACTACCATCATGTAACAGTCTTAAAATAGCCAGGTTTCTTTCAGCTTCGGTGAATTGCTTCGTGGTGGAAGGGAAATCAAGCAATACGAAGTATGCTATGATTGAGGTGAAAACAGTGGCTGCTCCTTCGATGATAAATAGCCTATGGGAACACGGGGGTTAGTTCTTGGAGCCAGTTATTGCGAATTAGGACTGCGAATACCATCGCCAACCATGGATGCCACGGGCATCATCTAAGTGCCCTATGATAGCTCCGGCAAATACTCCACCAAACGCACCGCTGAGGATGGCCGCGGAGTAGAATATCGCAAAGCGCTTCCCCAGTTCGGCCTTTTTGTACCAACAACTGAGAAGATATAAAACACCAGGGAAGAATCCCGACTCAATACAACTGGTAATGTGTCAGAAATGACAAAAGAAAGTCAAGATTTCTGGTATCTAATTACGAACCCAAGGATGAATCGAAATCCCATCAGAGCACCAAAGCTCTTGCTTACTGCCATTACTGCAGACAATGCCCTTTAGAAATAAAAGAATATTAACGACAGAACTGGTATGTTTCAGAATTGGTGAGGAGGTCGCTTACCCCCATAACAGCATGATAGATGGGAGGAATATTGATGGCTGTGACCTCGAAAGAATCATGTTTGACGGGACCTCACAAAGAAGATATCCAAAGAAAAAGACACTTTTTCCTCGTTTCCAATTAGATCAACGCTTTTCACTTTAGTGAGGGGAGGTAAATACTAACCTCAGAACCCATGCATACATGGAGTCATCGAGACCCAAGTCTTTATCCATACCAGCAATTTTTGCATTCCCGATATTTGTTCGATCTATGAAATTTGCGTTTTTAGCAAGTACTTATCAAACCAACTCAGATATCTCTGGGGGTTGTGAGTATGTACCAATATAGTTGAGGATATACATTATCCATAATATTGGCATCAGGTATAGGTCAATTTTCCGTACGAGTCTCTTCTCTTCTTCCGTATCAGGGACGTAATTTGCTAATTGTGAGGCCCACTGTGCAGTGTCCTCGTCCATAACTTCTAAGCCTTTGTCGCTCATGTTGGGTGGTTTTTCGAATTTTCCTAAAGCAAATGTTGGTTGCCAGGAGAAGCCCACCGACCGGAGGGCGTGGGGGGGTTAAAGAAAGAAAGAAGTGGGCTTTAATTTGAGAGGCGTACGCGTTGATGTTTCGGGCCCTTGACAATATGCTTACTGGTGGAGATGGCCACTTGCCGAATGTGTAGTGCGGAGAACTTAGCGGTTGCGGGGAAATGGCGCATTGCCGCTTACCATTTCCCCGAGTACCAATCGGTTTTTATAAGGGTGAGCTTGGGAGCGGGCGGTGGCGATCCAGCATAAGAGGCGGCAGATGAGGTCATAGCGCTGAGACAGATAGGTATGTTCCAGCTGAAAATTTCTTTTGCTCGTGACGACGATACTGCAGCTGAAAATTCAAGGTCTGTATTCGAGGTTTGTATATTCACAGATTCGTCCTGCATAGTAATCATCGCAGTCAAATTTCTTCGCAATTGAAGACCTTTCCGGTAACCGAAAAGGTCAGGAAGGGGATTTGATAAGCGGGCTGGATGATTACTATGCGCTACCGTACTTACAGTAGACTGTGGTACTACCTACGGACTAGTGAACGGTCGCACATACATGTAGGTAAGCACACACCGTAGGTACTTGAAAGAACCGGGTGGATATTCACATCCCAGTTGTTTTGAAAAGCAAATAGAACTTAATGGGAGTAGATGCAGATTTCTGACTGGTCAAGCTAGCCAGGACTTGAACCTCCAGTTCTTTCATGCCCTACGGAGTGTTGGCCTTTTGCCTTTTTGGGGCATGAACATCCTGTGATCCTTAGGCATTCCTACGTGCAATCTAGAAAAAAATTCTGTTGAATTTGGCTAGTTGCTGCAACCTGTCAAAGTAGTCCGGGGTTATTGCCCCATTGGGTGCCGTATCCACATAAAGAGTTCGGCGATGTCGGCGTTGTTAGAGGACTCAACCGTGAGGTGTTTACCGGAAAATTTCTTGAACCATGGATGTAATAAATAGTAAAAATTGTTGTCAATCACTAATACTTGTCGCGAGATAGCTAGATCTCCGCTAATAACTAAACCCCTCGTAACTCCTCCTTCCAAATTAATTACGAATCCACCAACATTAGCGGCCAAGGGCTTGCGCTTCGCACTGTTTAATTTCTCCGTTACTAAAGCTCTAACCAATAGCAAGGAAACCAAGTCATTACGTACCATCTGGAAATATATTCCTTTCCTCCGGATGAGGGTCTCGTGATTTCCCTTCTCAACTATCCCCCCGCAATCGAAAACGAAAATAACATCTGCATTTTGGATTGTTGAGAGTCTCTATGGAAATGATACAAAAATTAACTGAGTTCGCAAAGATTATGTGAAGAGGCTTTTTTGGGGGGCTGAATACGAACATGGGCTACAGCAATCATAGTCATTTTCCGTCCTTCAGCGGCATTTTCTAAAGCGTTTTGCACGACCTAAAGTTTTGTATTATGTCAGTATTTAGAATTTAGTTGTGGGGTTTAGCTTGTGGGGTAAAGCAAGTACCTTCTCAGATTCAGAATCTAGACTGGCTGTTGCTTCATCAAGCAACAATATCCGAGGCTTGCGAATTAGTGCTCGCGCGATAGCAAGTCTCTGCTTTTGACCTCCTGAAAGTCCTATTCCTTTGCTGCCGCAGATTGTGTCATAACCTGTATGGCTAGTCAGAAAGCGTTAGAAGTTACTTAATGTATAGGAACTGCTTACCGTCTGGGAGCGTCATAATAAACTCATCAAGATAAGCGTCCTTAGAAGCTTGGATGATCTCTGCGTCTGTTGCATTGCCGGAGACGCCAAAGGTAATGTTTTCTCGGATAGTTCCTGAGCAATGCGAATGACTTTATTAGTACCACGAATAACAGGTTTAAATACATCAGGGTTTACTTACCTTGGTAGAGTGTTGGTTCTTGGGAGACGAGCGAGACAACATCGCGGTAACTCTCAAGGTTGAGAGAAGCTAAGTTTTGTCCATCAATAAGAATCTTGCCCTCCTCGAGATTGTAGAATCTGGGGCACCGTGGGGTATATGTTAGAAAACACGAAACTTGAGTTTAATTCTATAGTTATAGGAAATTTACCGTTCCATAAGGCTGATAGTTGTTGTTTTTCCGCATCCGGAAGTTCCAACAAAAGCAGCAAATTGCCCTTTTTCGATTTTTAGGTTAAGATCGCGAAGGACTCGAAGGTTACGGGTTGGGTATGTGAAATTTACATTCTTGAACTCGATCTCACACCCTCCGGTGTCGTTCGGGTTCATATCTTTCCCCGGTGGAGTCCGTTCTAGGGTTCTGGTTTCGAACATCCGATTGGCAGAGATTGTGGCAAATGCAATGCTATGAGCGACACCCACTAGATGTCCGGACGCCTCGGCGCCCTGCAGAACGATTATGTATACCAGGTAAAACTGGAAAATATTAATTTCCCGCAGTGACATCAACCGTCCACCATACCACCAAGTAAATGCAGAGGTTAAAATTCCTAAAGAATCTACACCCGAGTATAGAATCGATGACCATGCAATCCTTCGGAATTGTCGGTCAACATGTTTCCGCAACAGTTGTTTGTATCTGTTCCTGATCGGTTTCTCCAGCACTAAAGATGAGACAGTTCGGTAGGCGCCGACTGCTTCGGTCGAAAATTGTGAGCTCTCTTCAAATACCTCAAGGCTGTCGTGAACGAATCTCTTCTCAATTTTGACCTTGACGAACCCGGCAAAGAAGTTTATAGGCACTGCAGCAGCGATCACAACAAGGGAGAGATTCCAGCATATAGCCAAAGCAAGAGAACAAGAAGCGGTTAAAGTGACCGCGGCACTAATAATCATGCCTGCTGGTGCCCCTATGAGTTCTTGGATTGCCATCGGGTATGTGCTTAACCTAGAAGTAAGGTCACCTGGGGAGTTCTCCGCTTTATCAAAGTAAGAAATTTCTTGGCTGAGAACGTTTCGGAAATATTCTGAACGGTAGTGTGCACCCGTTATCTAGAAGTCTTTAGAGATACGAAAACCAGCGGGATAAAATGTGGGCGATGGTCTTACGTGAGAGCTTCTAGTGAACATCCAACCCATCAAGAGAGTTACAAGTCCACCGCCAAGAGCAAGAATGAAGAACATCAGGGCCCAAAAGCTCGCGCGGGCAACGAATTTTTCCGTTTCATCTATGATTTGGAAGTTTTGCATAAAGCTGGCATAAAGCACAGCCTGTATTGGTGCCACACCACCTTCAGAAACATTAGTATGGGGGCTTTGGAAACAGGGTTTATGCGAGAGAGGAAATCACCAGCTCCAATAGCGCCAATCAGACCACCGAGGTATGTAAGCCATAAGAGTTTCTGCTGCTCTGAGAAAACTAAACAGAAAAGTTTGAAAATCCCGATATTTTTCCACTTGTTTTTCTTTGGAATAAGGGAAGTTTGTAAATCTTCTCCACTGATCTTGTCTTCTAGTGGCTCGAAATCTTTGGTATCGAGTTCAAACTCAGGATCGGCAAAAGGGTCCAATTCCGGGATGTCATCAAGCCCGTTGAGTGACAGTGTTTGACTCCTAACCAACTTGCTGTATACGCTGCCTGGTTTTTTTAGAAGCTCTTCGTGACTTCCGGTTTCGATGATGTTTCCTTCTTCAAGGACAACAATTTTATCGGCATTTTTAATAGTAGATAGACGATGGGCGATCATGATTGTTGTTCGTCCCTTTGAAACTTTATCAAGAGCATTTTGGACTAGCCGTTCGTTGACTGGGTCAAGAGCACTAGTGGCTTCATCTAGGATTAGAATCGGGGGCCTGGAAATGATACTGCGAGCTATAGCGATACGTTGTTTTTGTCCTCCAGAGAGTTTGATGCCATTTTCTCCAACGATTGAATCATACTTTTCTGGTAACTCATCCACAAAGTCGGCGGCGTTGGCATCGATACAAGCGTTATGAACCATCTTTCTCTGCTCCTCTTCCGGAAGATTTTCCCACTGTGTACCCTGGAGCCCGTCTGCGATGTTCTTGAAAATTGAAGTGTTGAACAAGAACGGCTCCTGCATGACGAAACCAATCCTACCTCTCCACCATCTCAAATTGTACTCTCCGATATCGACATCACCGATCAGTATACTTCCCTCTTGGGGCTCGTACCATCGCTCAAGTAGAGCCACAATAGTCGATTTACCAGCACCCGAAGGACCAACTATCGCGGTAGTCTTGCCTGCGGGAAGTATTAAGGAAAAGCCTCCGTTATCTTGGTATTCACTAAGCTCATCCTCGCTATTATCGTGAGAGGTTGGTGATTGGGGGTCGGCAAAGGGCGAGCGTTGGATTCCACCCAGCACGACGGATTTTTCCCTGTCTCCTCCCCCTGGGTAGGAAAATCTGATATTGCGCATTTCGATATCACCCTCTGGGAACATATGGGGTTCACGACCTTTTTTAGATAGAGCATCCACGAGAGGCTTTCTATCGATGACCTGGAAAATGATGGATGAAGCTGAGGAAGCTTTACTCATCGACTGGATAGGAATTGTGAGGCCAACGAGACCACCAATACCGAAGATTACAGCGAAGAAGACACTATGCCAAGGTGAAGAAAGTTAGATGGTCACTAAACACTGAAGAGAAGATAAAACTCACGTTATAATAGTCCCCGCCTCTTTGATATCGCCATATTCGAAAAGTTTGGCACCGTATCGGAAGCAAATCGCATAAGCACAGAGATGTATGAAAACTCCAGTGAGCTGCTGAAGCCCCACTAATGGAGCTTTCCTGAGGCCTTGTTCTTTTGCTCTATTTAAAAGAGTATCATATTTCATTGCTTGGGGCTTCTCGGCGTTGAAACTTTTCACGGTTCTAATCGTCCCAAGAATTTCTTCCGCCAAATCAGCTGCCTTCGCCTGGGCCATAATAATCCTTTTTTCGATTTTCACATCGAATGGTATCAAGAGTCCGTATAAGATGACAGCGATAGGTACAACGGAAGAGATGACAAGAGCTAATTTTCCATTCGCGCGGACAGCTATCGTAATACCAGCAACCAGCATTGAAGTTGATTGGAAAATTCCGCCTAGCCTCTCCCCAATTCCTTGCTGGACAATACTGGAGACAGTTGTGATAGCAATAGCCACCGATCCGGGATTCCCCGGTTTATGGACTGATGGATTTGTGTGATCGGTGCTGTGTTGGTTTTCTGCATCGCCTAAGATTGACTTAGGAGATAAGGCAAAGGTATCAAAATAAGTTAGATCCTGCCTAAAGATACAGGTGAGGTATTCGAGGCGGATCGCAGCCGAGATGCGGGTTGAAGAAAGACGCCAGCAGATCTAGGGAACATGTTAATATAAACACCAGGAGATCATCGCTGGACAACCTACCATGGAAATGTATCCTAGAATCCACTTTGCAATAAATATATAAAGAAATTGCTTGCTAGGGGTTTAATGTTAATAATATATATATTCACCAAGATTTGTAGATGGGAATGGATGAGCATATACCAAAGTCCATTTATTCCCTCTCGCAGCTCTTCGGGTGTGGTTTTTGAGCCCGGCTCGAAAAATTTACCAAACTGGTTCACGAGACCTCCCAGGATAATTGTCATGACCGGGCTAAGAATTTTTTTTTGGGTCAGTTTTCACACCAAAAGTTATTACTGGCCGATATCACAAGCAAAAGTTGAGGTTATTCACATACAACGCGACTCCTGTCACCAATCCCGTAATAGCTCCGACAATCATCAGGGAAATGTCCCATTTGGTCCCATACTTTAGGATTCTCTGCTAAAACTTTAGTATACTCAACATATGACTTGAATTTATGTTTCGAAGGAAGGGAAGTGTGATGTGCGGAAGGGTGTCACGGGGGATGCCAAAACACCTACAAAATAATTTCTCATTCCGCCACCTTGTCCATCACCAGCTCTCCTCTCTTTAGCCTCTCGCGCTATCTGTTCTCGTTTGGCCTTAATTCTGGCACGGAAACCATGGGCTGCAGAGTCGTGTATTGGTCTCATCTCGCCTAACTCGACCATTGAGGAGGAATCATATCGATCCGACCCATTATGGGGACGAGGGGGTGTAGAAATTGGCATAATGATGCTATGGTTTGGGGATGTGGCAAGGTGGGAGTAGTGGATCTAAACCATATGGCCAAGAATAAAGTTGTATTTGAAGTCTAGCGACCACGGAGGTCAAGAGGATATGTGTAGGTCTGGATTGAGTTTCTGTTAGCAGTCCTACTAGAATATTGATCGGACTAGGTTTTGGGGAGATCGTGCCCCAGCCATGATGTTTTTGAACCGGACTGGAGGATTAGATCATTACTCCCAATTCTAATTGAACTGGCGTTGGTAGTTTTCTGGGACTCCCCCAAAGGGACGAGAAACACTATCTGTGGATTTTTTATCTTATGGCGATCGAAGGGCCGAGGAAAAAGCTCTTATATATCCGATCATCCAGTTGTGGGCTATTTTCTATTGTGATTTCCGGTAGTTATGACTATAAAATAGCTGGATTACGGGGATCAGGGGATTTTTCGTGCTGGCAGGATGTACTGTTTCCCATTTTGTGTGGAATCATTTGGGTTAGGTGGATTATCTAACAGGTGAATAAAATTGGTATATTATACTACCTTAGCGGTATGAGTCGCAAGCACAAGACGGACTTGAAAATATATATGAGGGATATTAGATCGGCCCGGTAGCTGAAAGTGTATTGGAAAACAGCCTAAGCTATAATACTACACTAAGAGAAAATCGAAAAGAAAAGAGAAAAAAAAGAGAAAGATAAAAGAATGCTAAGATTGGGTATGTCCCCCGCCAGCGGCAATAATGGCCTCGAGGCGTTCTGGTATGTTATCTACAAATTCTAGAATTTCACTTGGACCAATTTTATCCCATTCCTCCTTAATTGCTTCTCGCATTTCCTCCACCCTTTCAGGCCTCGGCGATCTCTGGTTTAGTCTGCCTTTTATAAGATTCCAGAGATTTGCCATGGGATTAAGGTCAAGACAGGATGGAGGTAATATGAATGAGGGCATTCTGTAGAAATCTCGGTAACTTCGGATGAGCTTTGCCGTATGAGTAGAAGCTTCGTCATCTATAACCCAAACTGACACTCCCTGTGCCTGGCTCTCCCAGTGCCAGAAAGGCCAAAGGATCGGTTGCAGCACATGGTTGATATAAGTTTCCGCCGTGAGAGCACGATTATCCTTGTCCCAAAGAACAAGTGATGTCTTTTTTCCGTAGAGGCTGCCCCCCCAGACCATCACTGAGCTCTCCCTATGCTCCCCGAAACAATCGTCTCCAAGCCTACCCGTATCACATATATTTTGACCAGGCTCTCCGAGGCGGAAATAACACTTGTCTGCCCAGATGATCCGGCGCCAGTCCTCTTTTGTCCAATGCCGGTAGTCAAGAGCGAACCGCAGTCGTTTTGCCTTTGCTCCAGCCCTGGGGACTATATTGTGGGATACCTGCCGACTGCAGCCTTCGAGCTGGAAGGCTTTTTGTAGGGTTTTCTCGCAGGCTTTCACTCCGCAGATTTCCGCGATTTCGGCATAAGATTTTCGGCGATTTTCGGCAGTCAGGCTCGCGGTATATACTAGCCGTCGACGGGTAGGGCTATCGAGAGTGAGGGGTCGGCCTTTCCTTTTCTTTGGTGTTGCTGGTCCGTTACAAATGTTCCATACCGTACCGACACTGAGTTTCTGATTATCCGCTATCTTCTGGAACGTCCATCCGGCTTCGAATCGTAGTGCCTGCACATAGCAGCGTTGGCTGTAGGAAGTTTCGAAGGTCTTTACTGCTACCATATTTGGGGACTTAGGCTCTGACTTGATGGGGCTTGGAGATTTGAACGATTTGGTAGCTGAGTATCTCAGGGGGAAGATCTAGTCAAATATCAATACTCTCATTCATGATCGACAGGTGTACATCAATTACTGGCTATGTCGTGGTCAGATCCGCCAATGACAACCCCAGTATGATCCCTTGCGTTACCCTACACCGAGTACTCAAGGAGGCATAAAAAGCTGGACGTGAAAGTGTAAGTTGGCCAATGAATTCGTCAGTGGTTGGGTGAGGTCAAATCGGAAGGTTGACGCAAGCCCCCGAGCGTGTCATCCTCCTGATCAGTAGCCGTCCTGTTAGCTACAAACATTCTCGATGATATTCGATTCAAAGATTGTGTGGGACAGGCTCGTCCATTGAGCTAGGGTGGCGTTTGGGCTATCACAAGCATCTGAAAATGCTTTTGCTGTGAACGGGCTTGATTGGCGATCAGCTAGCCCTTACTTCGAGGTTATAATATTCTTGGAGCATGGCCGTGGGCTGATCATGAGTGGTTCCCTGTAATACTCAGGGTAGGAAAAAGAACCTGAAAGAAAGCTGTAAGTGCTAGACTAGCCAGCCAGATATTTTAACTAGGACATGTTCCCAATTAGCTGCCCCGAGTACTGAACCTTACTACGATGTATTGTAATCTTATTCCTAAGTAGCTAGAGTTTTCCTGAAATAAATGCGAGTAGGGTTAGGTATAGGCTATTGATCACGTGCCTTGAGCCTCATGATGTCGCATGCCAAGCAACTAACATCGCAACTTCAAACATCAGCAACAGCCCAAACACAATCCATAAGATATCTTTCGCCATGGCCGGCCACAGTAACGGTAATTCTTCGATCCTATTCATAATTGTATAAGACTAAAGCTAACTTTCATCTCCAGTCATCCACCAAGATCCGGCGGTGAACAAATACGCCGGTACCTCTTTACCCCACCTCCCCTCCCCACGGGATTTTCCTTGATTCGGACATTGACATTCACCGAACAGCTCTCAACACAAACCGTTTTCGCTTCTTCCGCTGGACGCCTCGTACGGCCAAATTATCATTCATTTATGTGATCGCTATTCCGTTCGCGGTGGGGGTCGTGGCGTTTAAGACTGAAGTACGGATTCCCGTTGGGTTGGTGTTGAGGACTGTAGCTAATTCGAGGGATTTGTGGCATATAGGGGAAATATGAATTCAGGGGTAAGAGAAGGGGCGATATTATCTCGGAATACTAAGAGATGGGTGCAGGCGGTACGATGGAATAGGAGGTTCTGAAGCGCATCGTTGTAAATGATCAACAAATTCTTTTTCGAGGATAATGAGGGTCGCTGTACGGCTTCCTGCTTGTGAAAGCGCAGTGATAGAATGGATAAGGTCAAGAGTTCTGGATTTATATATTTCCTAGTGGCGGCGAGATGCGATGGTTTTCACGTATTTAGTACGCCCAAGAACCTGACACTCCCAAACACCCTCCAGAATGGTAACCCCAAAGTTGAAGGGTTATTTCTTCGAACCTGAACAGGGCTCATGGGCCTCTAGACCTCTCTAGGACCGAGTATTTATCACTCGTTAGGGGATGAGTTGAGTTTCGAGAGCTTACATATACCTCGTCTGTATCTGTATACATCCGTTGACACATAGCACGACCTTCGCTCTATTTGAATCCTTAAACCTGGCCGTCATATAGTCTTGGCCTTTATGGCGTATGCCTCCTTCCATCATAGCGAGCTGTGCTATAGACCTGTAGTGTACTCAGATGGCAAACACGCGAAATGGTAAGAACGGAGGGTTACGTTACCGTACAGGTATCTCCATGATGACTTATTTGTTTAGAGCGCAACTCCGCTTTTTATTCCTCCCGTCTGGGTTTCCTTTGGGTTCATTGAACTTTTAGGGATGTAACCACGGGACTTAGGCCTCTTCGGCGTTCCTACTTTCGTCTTCGCATACCCTCAAGTCTGTTTCTAATATTTCTCCGCTTTAATTTATGCTTTTGCATCACAGTAATCCCAATGGAGGGCTATTGGTCAATCACCGATAATGCTTGGGTTGAAACTTCCTTTACCATGAAAAGCGCAGTAATGGCTCATATTACCCTAGTGGTTTCTTGGTCCTTGGTATCTAAGACTGGTTTATATAAAATCCGTTCCTCGATAGCGAGTTGCAGTACTGGTCTCATGCCTAACCCCGCACCACGCAGTTTGCTGCGTACCGTAGGCCGATCGTGACGTCCAAGGGCTGCTGTCTTTCTTATGAATGTATATAAGGGCTCCCACAGTACCATGATTTAGGGTACTTTTATCATGAAATTTTTCATCTCTTACCCTCATATACGTTAATGTTACCATACGTTAACATGAATGGCTCGTCTTTGCATTGAGTTTTGGTATTCTCCTTAGCTCCGGTAGTGTTTGCTCGGAGGTCATCGAGTATAATTCCGTACGAATATAAGTTCGATCGGACAGGACACTAATCACCTTTTTGGGGGTGCTGGATGAATGGGCGAGAGCCCCCATGTTGATTTGCAAAGTATTAGCCCTCCGAGCAAGCTGTGTAGCATGAGCTGGGGCACGAGGCTATTGCAGGATCCGCGGTAAAGGGAGGTGAACAATATGGTCGACCTTTGTATGGAATCGCATGTCCCTTTCGATTCGTTAGGCCAGACATCTAACCATGGAAAGTCCGAGGGGAGTCTCGTATGGCGGGGGCGCTTCTGTGACTTAGTTGGTAATGTCTAGAACGACTGGTGCATTAAAAAACCACTAGTTCCTCTAATTCTTCCAGTGGCTGATTTACGGGCGACTTGACCATTGATGGAGCCGTCCAAGGACCTCTGGTATCGAGCACGGCATAGTTCGTTCGTTGAACTCGTAGGTGTGAAGGAATGCGTAAGATTTGACTTTCTCGCTTGACTAGTCACCGTTTGGCGGAATTCCTTTATGTTGGTTGGTATTTAGCGCGATGGGGCTACTGCCAGGAGGAAATCGGTGAGGTGTGTAATTTGGTTCGGGGTATTTTCACCGTTCTAGGCGGGTATGAATATAGAAGGGTTAGAACTATCTGTCAGACTTAGTCTTTTGTCAAACATGAATCTTTAGGTCCCGAAGGGTAATCTTACCTAGCTTATTGGAGGAATGCGTCCATTGCGTCCATTACGCAACCAGCTCTTTGGGATTCCGCTTAGCTTTGTGGGTTAAGAAATATGAACAGACAGGCTGCGGGTTTAGTATTTCTTCCCCATAATAGAAATTTCCGTTCTTGGAGATCCCCCAGTGGGGAACTTAAATCATCCTTGTTCGGCGCAAGAGTTCTTATAATTCGAAGAGGCATCGATTGCGGAACCAGGCCCTCGGTAAATAATAGCAGCTTAATAGAGGGTTTCTATACCACAGCCAATGTCTCTGTTGTCGATGTTGGCAAGGCGGGACACCAAGGGATCGACTCGTGAAGCTAGGGCGGTCTTGTGATATTTCCGACATATGACTGTATTTAGTCGTATCCGGGCGATAGATGGTTCGGTTTCCTCTTGGATATGTAACCTCGTCGACCACGTTCCCATGCAACCTCTGTTTCCTCTAGATATTCCCATTTGGCTCCCTTTGATGTCGCTCTCCCCACATGTTATCCTGTTTTGGCTTGTACTTGCAGAGACTAGAGCGTCGTCGATCTGGCGATCGGGAGGATGGAGACAGGTGGATGGTGATGGTGCTGGGAGAGATTCAGTGGGAATTCTCTACTGTCGGGCACGAGTTGGTGTCTTATTGGGGCTAGAGATAGTGGGGTTATTTACATGTATTTCACCCTTTTGCCTTGCCAGTTTGCTCTCCCAGGAAAAAAAACCTTGCATAGTTTCGAACGCCACTAAAAAAAAGAAAAAAACTAGCTTCGTCCGTTAATTATTCCACTGAATCTTTTTTATTTACTACATATTGGTATCTGGTTTTCCCATTCCGTATGATCGCAGATTCGCTCAATACCAGATACATATTTTGTTCCAAATCATATTCACGAATTTCCCCCTATGGTCTCCTAAACGGCACGAGCCTTTAAACCAAAGTGACCAGTGTTGAGTACCATTTGTTCGAAATCTTGACGTTTCCGCTATCAGTCGGGTGGACACCATCGACGGTATCACTAGAAGTAGAGAATCCGGTCCACTGGTCGACAACATAGATTGGCGATTGGCTGGTAGTCTTAGAAGAGGCCCAACCGGGGATGGCATTGTTCAGTGACACGACGCCAGCAGCGCAATTAGAGCAACCAGAGGGGTTCATGGGAAGGATTTTGGCAACCTATTTTGCGGTCCTATTAGTTCTAATCCGCTGCTAGCTGCGGGGTTGGAGGAGAGAGAAGGTCGTACCAGAATCTTCATGTTTGGGTTGTTTGCCCTCATCTGGTCAACTAGCTTACTGTAGGCAGTCAAAATAGTAGCAGCCGCAATGTTGTTCCAAACATCGTTGGTTCCGAAATGCATTATGACAATGTTCGGGTTGGTGGCTGAGAGCCAGCCTACGAGTTGATTCTGGTTCGCGACGTTCGTGACGAGGAACCCGCCGTGGCCTTCGTTATCACCGTCGTAGCTGACGCCACAACCTTGAGGGGGAAGTGTGCCAACCATGTCGAGGTTGGTTTTTCCAGCAGCGACGAGTTTATTCCACAGGAGAGCACGCCAGCAGCCCTGAATTGGGAGAGGTTAGCATTGGAGATCTGGTTTGGGATAGTGCTGGGGAAGTAGCATCGAATTAATAGATGATGTGACAAGTGGGTTGTGCTTCTTACAGGAGACCCAGTGATACTGTCACCCAGAGGCATGATCTTTGTTGCAGCCTCGACAGGTGCAACGAAGGCGCTCAATGCTCCTAAAAGGGCCAAGACAATAGTGGAGGAACGAAGAAACATATTGATTTGCCTTGAGGAGTAGAAATGAGTTCGAGAGCTCAATTGAAACTTTTTTGGCTGTTGGAACCCAATCCTAGGTGGTGTCCTTTCGTACTCTTATACAGGATTTGACTTCGATAGGCACCTCCGCTGGCCCTTTTTCCATATAGTGCTATATAAATCCTGCAGTACCACAGTTTCTGGGGAATCCTTGCCTCTCAGTGGTCATTGCCTGTATTCTGACAATAATATTCGGACAAGGGAGAGAATTCTGGGATCCTGTTGCGTCTCGATACTTTACTCCTAAGATATCTCCGCATTGTAGGTTAAGCCGGCAGATTTAACCAACCCACAAAGATCGACGGTTGCGGAGATATCTGCAGGGCCCTAGCTTAGCGGAAGGGTAGGACCTACCAGAGATGGTACACCCACACTACAGGACAGTTGCCTAAATTCCAGGCACGTCAAATTTATCTCTATTAGTAGAAGGGGTGGTTGCGTATATCCCGAATTTTCCGGATTATGCTTATATTCACCACAGTCTCTGGAACTATAGAAGGTGTTAATGTTAATTAGCTCGCTAAGTACTTACAAAAACTCTGGTACCAAGACAATTGGCGCCTAAATCATAGTGTCGAAACCCCACTACTCCGGGTATAAGAACGATTTATTGTCTAGGCTCCCGAATTCCCGAATTATTTTACGGTAAGAAGTCCTTGGGGCAGCACAACGAACTTGGTGTCATTTCGTATTGCCTCAGAAGAATACTCAATATAATTCTAGAACACATGAGCAGGCCCGAATCATTGACTGCTGAACTCGCTAATTTTGGGGGTCTCTACTCGAGCCGGATTTACCTAGGGTGTGTTCAGTGGAAAAAATCCCGTACGAAGGTTTCCTATCTCTAATGTACACTTGGTTTATCCAAACTGTTATTGGACTGTGATCACTGCCTCAGTATTGGGGATCGAGATTATTAGAAATATTAATTTAAGCCCCCTCATAGTTAGGTACTAGGTTTTGGAGAAGCTTTTGATGCCTTGGGCTAATTTATTTATCGATTTTACTCTAACTAAAGGTGTGAAAATGAAACGAACCTCATAAACCAACGGTGATTTTACGAGGAAGATAGTCCCGCAACCCCTTCCTCACGCTCTCGATTCTAATACTTTTTGTACACAAACAACAATCGGAGTACCTATCAATCGTATGTTTTCTCCGAGGCCTGCGATAGGACTAAGTCTCCCCCGACTGCCTCTGGTGGGGCCCGTACTCCACATGATACTGTTTGGCACTCGGCCCGGCCGCTCCGCCGCAGATTCCCGTTGGGGTTCATGAGCAGATTACCAAAGTAGATGTAAGCATTATCACTGGCCATATCATGGCCCTTTCTCGGGGCAAGTATTTTTTCGAGAACTATTAGGTTCCGAGCCGTTATCGACAATATGGGTTACATCTCAGTAATCATGGCTTATCACTCGCTGTTCAAATACAGGATCTCGATGCTGAATAATAGTTAGAAAATGCCACCCCTCAACTATCCACGATTCTATGAACATTTATGCTGGGTGTCACGCTCTAGGGGCTGACCAATCCTGAAGTTTCTTAGCGAGGACCGGTTCGATGAGCCGCACGCAGACGCAGGGGGTTGAAACATGCTTGGCAAATATTTTGGTATGCAATTTTTTTGTCTCTATTTTTTTTAATCACTATTATTAAAAAAATGGCGACCTTGGTATCTAAAGCTCGATCAATGCACAAGGTAGTCAGGACGACTATCACCGGTAGTCACTCGGCTCTTCGGGGCCATCCGAGGGTCCAAGCTTTGTGCCGGCTTGGCACCCCAACCACCCCACTTCCCCGCAATCTTCGAGCTCTTTCCACTATCTCGAGCATCTCCAGGAACCAAACAAAGTTTCCTTCCGTCAAGAATTCATCTATCATGGCTTCTCCTATCACAATCCAATCCCACCGTGAGTTTGCTCTCCCTATTCCGCTCATTGCCCATGCCCAGCTAACACTCGCACCGACGTGCTTGCTCTGCCTCTTAGTTTTCGCGGACTCACCGCCAACTGTCTGTCTCCTTGAGATTGCTCCTCACTTCAACTCCCTTAAACCTAAGGAGAAGCTCTATGCGCACCACATATCTCGTGCTGCATTTCTTGGGACACGTGTCACGTTGCGTCAAGTCTCCCCTGAAAGTGAGACTATCTATGACTTGATCCTCGCATTATACAAATCCGTCAACGGAGACTGGAAGAAGCTGGGTTCGGAGGCAGGGGTTAGCGATGAGAGCATAAATTATTGGCTCGAGTACTCTGCTAGTTTTTTGTCGTCAGTGGGAAACTATAAGTCCTTTGGTGACGCGAAGTTTGTTCCCCGAATTCCTGAAGAAGAGCTTGCGAAGCTTGCAGCCTACAGCGGTGTAGCAAAGAAGTTATTCGATAGCGTTTCAGAAGCGATTTACTCCACAGACC
This sequence comes from Paragyromitra xinjiangensis, assembly GCA_038503065.1. Classification (NCBI taxonomy): domain Eukaryota; kingdom Fungi; phylum Ascomycota; class Pezizomycetes; order Pezizales; family Discinaceae; genus Paragyromitra; species Paragyromitra xinjiangensis. Next base: position 1,382,550 of record JBCAMK010000016.1, on the reverse strand, counting down.
CTGAGTCTAAGAACCTCCTTGGCTACCCAGAAGCAGGGCATGTATCTACATACTACCCTGACTCGCCTGACATCACTAAAGCCGAGATCGATACCATTCAGTCCTTCATGAACGACAATGCTATCCTTACAGAGAATACGCGTCTCCAAAAGATCTCAGACAAAGAGTTTCACCTCCTAGTTGCCTCTGCAACAACTACCCTTCCCTCAACAGCTGGCAGGGATTCCTTCAACCTCCCCGATGGTAAAGTGCTCAAATTGGTTTATGGAGACTACTCTACCGAGATGGCCAACATCTCTGCTGCTTGTTTCGCTGCCTCCGAGACCTCCGCGAATGATACCCAGAAGAGAATGTGGACCGAGTACGCCCGCTCGTTTACTACCGGTTCTATCGAGGCTCATAAAGATTCTCAAAAGCTCTGGGTACGAGACCAAGGCCCTGTGGTCGAGTCTAATATCGGTTTTGTCGAAACCTACCGCGACCCGCATGGCGTTCGTGGTGAATGGGAGGGCTTTGTAGCGGTTGTAAATCAAGAGCAAACCAAAAAATTCGGCGAGCTAGTCCGACGAGCAGAGGAATTCATCACACGCCTCCCTTGGGGTATTGATTTCGAGAAAGATAGTTTTCTGAAGCCTGATTTCACATCTCTCGAGGTTCTCTCCTTTGCCGGCAGCGGTATTCCGGCGGGTATTAACATTCCGAACTATGATGACATCCGTCAGAACCTTGGGTTCAAAAATGTGTCTCTAGCCAACATTCTCTCTGCTAAATCACCTAGTGAGAAAATAACCTTCCTAAGCGAGGCTGACCTGCCGATATTCGAGAAACTTCGTGGAAAGGCCTTTGAAGTGCAGGTTGGCATTCACGAGCTCCTCGGCCATGGTACTGGAAAACTTCTCCAAGAGACTGCCAAGAACATCTTCAACTTCGACTCCAGCAACCCCCCAATTTCCCCTGTCACCGGCAAGCCCATAAAAACTTGGTACAAACCTGGCGAGACGTGGGGTGGGTTATTCGGCGGTGTCGCAGCGTCATATGAAGAATGCCGTGCAGAGTGTGTTGCTATGGTCCTTGGCGTCGATAAAGAGATACTTTCCATTTTCGGTCATGATCAAGACGCTGATGATGTCATTTACATCGAGTATCTCCAGATGGCTCGCGCTGGCCTCTTAGCTCTGGAGTTTTGGGACCCCAAGTCTAAGAAATGGGGGCAAGCGCACATGCAAGCGCGCTACTCTATTCTACAATCATTCCTCTCTGCCGGTGATAATTTTGTTACCTTCTCCTATAAGGCTGAGGATAAATCGGATCTTGTTATCTCACTTGACCGGAGCAAGATCCTCTCGCACGGGAAACCAGCAGTGAGCGACTACCTTACAAAACTGCATGTCTACAAGTCTACTGCGGATGTAAAGGCAGGTCAGGGCCTGTATAAGGAGATGACGACGGTGAGCGAAGAGATGCAGAGCTTCAGAGAGGTGGTTATGAAGAAAAAGCAACCGAGAAAGGTGTTTGTGCAAGCAAATACTGTGGTTAGGGACGACGGGGAAGTAGAGCTGCGAGAGTATGAGGCGACTTGCGAGGGGTTGGTGAAGAGCTATGCAGAGAGGAATGTGTAGCAAGGTGCGACTGTAGCGTTTCAATCTAGTACGTGGATGTTCATGTTTAGAGAGCTTAGCTCAAAGCAGACTTGCGATAGTGGGTGATAGGCAATTCGTAATTGTCATCTGTCCGGGAATCATCTGTGATGCATGAATCGATTGATTTGTGCCTGCTACTGGCAGCACAATCGGTGCGTGGTGGTTACACATTGGTTGATGCGTACGCTCCATCACCATACTTGCGGCTCTTTTCAGTGAAAGGTATCAGATTATTTTGTGCAACAACACCTGATTTATTGCCACAACTTCGGGTGCAAACGCACAAAGTCACTCACTGCCAATAGTCGCACTTCCCAGGGGCGACTTTCGAGGGGTGCTGGTGATTTTCCATGCGTAGGCAATTCTTTCTAAAAACCTACAATTTGCAGACTAACTTCCAGCCCCTTGAGGCTTAGACATTAGCGGATTAGGCCGGTTTAGTACTTTTGACTCATGGCGTATCTCAATTACTTGAGGCATTTCTCAGTCAAAATTTCGTCTTTAGCTGGGTTAAACTTAGGGTATTCCGCCTGTAAAGCTTAAAGTGATTCGAAATGTTTAAGGCTACCGTAGAAATTCTTGAACACTAGGTCTGATACGTAGCTATTTGTAACGATGGCCAAGAAGAAGCTAGCTCGTTTCTTAGAGCTAGTATAGGATAAGAAATAGGCAAATATATTGTCTACAAATACACGATCCATTTGGGTGAGAAGAAAGTATCTATTGTATATAACCTTAAGGCTAATCGCCGCAGGGAATCCATTACTAGGCAGCTCAGTTATTTTGTCGAATGTTAACTAGGTAGGAGTGATAAGACCTCCGTCGAGGGAGTATCGCCTTTGTGGCGTAAATTATCCGATATCCAAAGGATAAGAATTCATGAGTAGGACGAAACACATTTAGATTATTGGATAGATTTAAGCAATCTTAGGGGCACCAAAGTTTTTGCTCAGTGAGGTTCAGTTTTTGGAATATGTACCCTAGACAGCCAGAGAAGCAGGCTAGAGCGATGGCGGATCCCTGAGATGAAGGGAGGCTCTCCCGACGATAACCGGTTTTAACTCGAAAAGCTTAGGGAAACCAGCTCGCTATTCACTATTAGCCACAAAGGGCAATCTTAGTTTTCGTACCGTTGGCCTAAGCATTTCACCAAAATGCCCTCGTATCTCTTGTTGGGCATAGCTTCCTAATTGGTACAGCTTTGTGGCTTGGTCGGAGGCTTGTGGGGAAAGCTCGGGGAAAGGCTTAGCCTTGGGTGGAGCGCTCGGAGAAGCCTCGAGCAAACGATTTCCGAGTGACTCTTGATGATGGGATCACTAGGACCATACACATAATCGCAAAAATCCAAATTCTTAGAGTTCGAACTTCTACTGTTTGGCTGAACTACCTCACGCCCTGGTCACTCCTTCCTAAAATTACATGCTCACATAGCTACAGATAGTGGTCAGAAGACCTCCTTATACCCTATCTCATTTTGGAACGTGTGCATATCCTAATGCCTTTCTTGATGCCTCTCCCAAGCACTCTTTTGGACGCCTTTCACAAATAAAGATTCCCTAATGTCTTTCTTTCTAACTTCCCATATAGTTTTCCTTATAAATTTCCCCTAGCGATGTGCAAAGGCACCGTACAATGTATCTGGTGATGCATGTCTTATTTATGTCATCCAAAAGCACACATTTCCTCGCTTTTTTGTGTGGGCGGTGCGTGAATTGATTCATCGACTCTGGGGCACGGACTAACGAATCGAAGACTCTAAAACTGTGCTTGTCCGCCATTGACTTTAGTAAACCAGTCGCTGCTTGGACCCCGGGCATATCACCGGAGCAACTGCACCGCAAATATGCTAAGGCTAGCGTCGAATATCTAGCATTTTTTTCGGCTCCCTTGCCGATATTGAGCATGGCTAGCGCATGAATCTTGGTGTAGGCTGTGCTACATAATGGGTTATCGCCGGTCAACTCGGCAGCCGACACTTTTGCCCCTCTATAAGTAGCAACTTAGCTCCCCCCTTTCGATCCATGGCTGCTCGTCTGTACAGTTTAGCTGCGCTATGGAATGCCATCTCGCTGTTCGAATTGAGAGTCAGCATCCCACCTCCTTTATCGACCTATACTACTCTATGCTGCTGCGCGCAACACTCTCTGGCCACCCAAGTTCCCTGCCGACATCCCAAGAAGCAGCTCAGTTACTGCTCTCTTCACCTCAAGGCATGGCTTGTGCAACGCTTTCGTTGATACCTGTCTAGAGGCAGTACGTCCACTGAAGGAGGCTGGTAACTTTATACCCTTCAGTAAACGTAACAGGGCAGCCCGCCCTGGCGCCCAAGGGCCGAACGCCCTATGACCCATAATCTGCCTAGCTTCGCGTGATAGAACTGGAGGACTGAGAGGGATATGGCCACCTACGAGGCGCTATGGTAGCTGGGTTAACATAATCCTAAGATAAGCACTCAATATTGACTTCTGGCTATTTGAGGCGGGTTGTGAACCCTAACCCTAGGCCCAATATATGACAAAGTATGTCTTAGACAGGATCATGGGGGCCTGTAGGGATCTCAGCCGAGGGCGAGATAAAGCTCACAGCTCGCCCGGCTTTGAAGCACCCATAGGAACCCATAGGCCCTTATAGAGACTCTGGAGCGATTGCAAACACCACCCCGGCAGACAATATAAACCCAAGGATATGTTATGTATTTCCCAGCAACAAGATCCTTGTTCGCGGGTCTTCGTTGTGCTATGCCATGAACTCAATCTCCGAGACATGAGAAAAAGGCCTCCTACATATCTGTTAGTTGCCGGTAACTGGCTAGGAATATGTTGACACCATTCTTTGCCATACGAAATAAATTGCTTCCGCCGCTTCATCTGGTCCCATTCGACTAGTCCATCAATTAAGGGTGTGCGACCGAGGTATTTCGATATCGCAAGACCACGTCGGATAATTCGTTCATGCCTGACCCAGGACTATAGGTGTGGATTTATTGACCCCAGAGCAGCTAGAAGGATTGCTCCCCAATCCACCGTATTTAGGATCCGCCAGCTAGTACTCTAATATGAGTTTCCATTACGTTGGATGCGCTTAGAGCCAAAGACCTTCTAGTGAGGTATGATACAATTTTTCCTCGCTAGCTGTCACAGCGTTAGAACTCGTGCCTTTTCTTAGGTCTGCCCTTTACCTAATAAAAAATTCCCCAAATCCAGTCCCGGTCCCTATGATCGTGTTTTGTGCACATCCTTCGAGTCTTCTATTCTCACTTCCCCTATACACTTCGATCTCTGTAGCTAGGGTACTTGCTTGATGTCAGCTGTAGCCTAGCGCAACTACAAGATCCACTTTTTGCCTAAACTCACAACTAACATGAAGGCAGAACAAGGCAGAACAGATCCCTAATCTCATTTGAACACTCCAGCACTTCGCCCGCCCTCAGCGGCCCTGTCGTGTTTCGCATGAAGGCCTCATTCTGGATCTCGGCTCTAAACTCTTGAGTAGTAGTTGCTCTGGGTCCTAAGAACATCCTCGGAGTGACCCGTTGGAAGTGTTGGGGGGCTCTTTTGGTACCACCGATGTAGTCATAGGTAGGTCTTATTCACAGTAATTAGATAATAGGGGTGACGCTTCTAGAGATACTTAAACGGGCCACCATTGATTGCTTTGAAGCAACCTGATTTCAACACCGAGCCGGAAAGTAGGAGACAAACAAGACTCAAAGATTTTGGTAGTGCTTAGACTGAAGTATGATGGGTTTTATCCGTGAGCGGGGAAGCAAGTTTTTTTTTGTGTAACCCAAGGCCGAACAGACTTGGGTTGGAAGCGGAACCTTATGCCAGGAAAACATTCCCCAAAGAATAAGATAATCTTGTAAAAGCTTTTAGATCTCTCGCCCATCACAAACTGTCTATGTCATCTCGCAGTGTTGATTTATTGTGGGCCTCAAGCCACAAATAAAAATGCTGAGGCGCAGCAGTTCAATACAGCGGCGTGGCTTCCAGAATTTTAATGGGGTAACAGCAACAGCCTTGTAAGAAAATTAACTCGGTTGGGTTTGTGTACTAGACGCTTAGTATCTGGTTTTGGGTTGTGATGCGCAGGGTAAAGTACCAGGCCACATTGCTGTAAAAAATGAGGACTGGGAGGCAGAATAGAGAATACCCGATTGACTTGGCTCAGCTCCGGTACGGCCCCGATACACAGGCTTTGCACGAATGCTAGAGCCTTTCACCAAGTCCAGCAGAACCCTCAACTACAGCGATACTTAATTAGCAAGCCTACTTTCAGCGTATTAAATAAGCAATCGAGGGAGTTTCTAGATCTGCAATTAGAATTAGACAAACATCGAACTTCTCGCACGCTTTCCTACACGTCTTCCTACATATCAATCCAGCAAGTTGAAGTCCATAATTTTATTGACTCGACCCTAGATATATATAGAGTACATTCATAGGGTATAGGGGTATCTGGAGATGATAGAATTGTCGATCACTGCCTAGAACGCCAGCGAAGTTACCCGTCCGGCGTGATGAAGATGAAATCCAACTGTCCCGTATTTGAGTAAATCAAAACCAACGGCATTAGGTGGAAGTTAGCGCCTTGAAGGGTAGCCGTCTACACCGGACGAGAGAAAACAAAGTGACCCCTGGCTTAGTCTACCGTGTTATGAGCCTGTAAAAATCGGGCCCGCGGGCGAGAAGCGGGAAGTCTAGTGAATGAGACTAGTTGATAAGTATGTGATAGAACCTAGTAGAAGCTGCTGTAGATTAGAGCGAAGACCCGTTGCCCTATCTAGTAGGTCAATGGATGCCTTGGTCTCCCTGGTTAGCTCCCCGAGTCGTATTTTCCTTCCTCTTGAATGACAAACTGAATAGCATTTTCTACCCAGACAGTATTGACTTAAGCAGATTCTTGTGTAGACCCAATCGCACTAGTCACCGGGGCACTCAGCATTCCACAGAAGAAGTAAGGAGTATCCAATACCTGTCGGTTCCAGTATGCTCAAGTTGAAAATAGTTGAAGACTGTTGTGCTGGAGGGGGGTAGCTATGGGTCGGGGGCTTGGGCGCTTGAAAGAGGAATAGTGATCGTGGCGCGTGGCCAGCACGAGTCTAGCTGATGGCTATCCTCCCGAATTTACTGTAGTGATAGGCATACAACCCCATGTCAGCAGTTTACTTTGGATATCCCACCAGCATCAACGTAAAATTGTCGGTGTGCGACAAACCTTCTGAGTTCACCTGACCATGATACCAACAGTTTGAAGTGCTAACCATTTGAGGTGAGCCCAGAGCGAAATTTTTTGGAACGACCGAAAATGCTAATAGCAATGCCCCGCAGTGAGAGTGACGCGCCTAAACATAGTCAAGTTTTCGGTTCACGGAAGCAGCAGATGAAACTGATAAAATTGTCAGCTGAGCTGCTCAAGAGTCAGGAACGGACGCGACCAACTGTTTATTTTACCAGTCTCTCTTTCCAAACTTCTCCTTAGTCTGACTAACCGCGGCACTTCCAACGAGAAACTCAGCAATCCACTGGCTGTGTCTTGGACGTATAGTATAGATTTCACTGTTCGTCCATCGATTTCCTCCCGATGCCCTACATCTCATCGGAGGGCAATGGGTGAGCCCGTTGTAAATAACCCTATGGCTCCGTTTTAGTTCCCAGTCTCACAAACCTGCTGCATTATTTAGCTATTGCTTTATTGTTGCCCACACTTTACGACGCCGGCTGCGCAGCCCAATTGCGTTTTCCAGGAACAAAATTAACATACCAGAGTTAACCCATAGGGTTGGATACGTAAATGAATTATCATCATCATCATCAACATACCAGAGTAATACACTAAAAGCTCAGCATCCTATATAATTTTTCTTATCTAGGTGGTTGATGTCCTAATTGTATGCGAAGCCTATTCTCGAAGAAATTGTTAGTTAAGTTGTATACTAAAGGCAGAAAGCACTCACTAACCTGCGTTTGAAATGCGTTTACTCCGAGAATGACAAGGTCCTAACTCCCAGACTCTCTGCTTCAAATGGCGATCTAGTATCTTATCCCGTCTTCTTATCCCGTAAACTATCCCACTCCAGGATACCCTTCAGGCCTCGTTAGCATAAAAGTCAGTGTACTCATTCACGTTGGTCTGGGTCTCTTGCCTTTAGTATTGGTTGAGATAGTCTAGAAATATCTAATTTTGGAGACGGGACGATCCTTTTGACGTAGAACTTTGTTATGTTGAAGTTTTGGCGCGTCGTAAGCATTTGAACAGCTCCATACAGGGAAATTTCATCAGTGCCTTCTTAGGGGAACTATTTAGGAGCTATAAACTATGACATACCACTGGACCATCCCATTGTCGAACTTACTGACTAGCCACAAGTCAGCTTTCAACGCGTCGATGATGGACCAGTCTACTCGGGATAAAATCCATTACGACCACCGACTATAGTGTGCCACTTTTTATCCACTAAACGATAAAGTAAGTACTTAATGAATGAGAGTGGAGCCTGATGAATGCGAAAATCCTGTAGGGGAATGAGAATAGGAAGAGTATGTTGAGCGAGAGAGCATGTTGAAGCAGGGAGAACACGGTGACAGGTCGCGTATACTACCTAGCATGTGACACATCTGTGAGTGCATACCACAGTTTCCCTGCGCACCAAAACTTGAGCCTCTTGCACTACACGTATGTCAGGTTGGCTTGTGCGCATTGTGCGCAACGTTGTTTCTTTACACCCCATAGGCTAATGCCTATCATCCAATGACATAGATCACATAATTTGTACAACCCTAGCAACAACCAACAGGTCCTCGTACAAAGCTAGGAGATCCTCATCTTCGGGCAAATTCTACGCCTTCTACTATTAATTCCTCATTACAGCCCGACAATTCAAGAACAACGCTTATTGCACCTCTTTGGAATGTTACTCAAATCCATGGATGGATGTAGCAAGCTAAAATCATGCTCTGAACCTCTCCACTTAACAAGGCACCTGCAAAATAAGATACACATTATCCCTTCTCCACAGCTCGACGTCCGGAAGCTTAAGACGATGTGAGTAGATTGAATTTCCTCCCTAAGATATCTCCTCCAGAGGGTGCTGCAAGGGTCGAGTGCTTACTGTGCTTCTGCTATGGTGAGTAATCACCCCGGCCATCAAGTTAAAGCAACAAAAACCAGTCATTCGCGCGGTAGGTAGCTATAGAGTATTCAGTTCTCCCCAGGTAAAATATTCGCCGCCATTTTAGCAGATCATCATGCCATAGTAACAAACCACTGGTTACTCCACCTTGAACATATTTCCTGGAACCGTAAAATCTCGTATTCCGGTTTCACTTAGTAAAAAATACTTAGTAAGATAGTGTTTGACTACTTCTTTCCCAAAAGTCATGTATCAGAGTAGGACAGCCCGCACGTTAGACCAATAATCACGGAATGGCATAGGCGGGTTCCAATTTGCCCTCGCCAACGATAACTACATATATATGTTCTGACCCGTTTGTCATAAATGCCGATTTACAAACCGGTCGGCCTATTTACAAATGGGATCACTTTGGACATCGGCTGGCCCATCTACAAAGTGAAGTTAAGAGATGGCCGATATTCAAAGAATACACTATCTGTAAGCGAACTTTGGAACTCTCTCATCACAAATATCAGCCTCCAAGTATCAGCCTACCCTCAACACCATAGATATAGTTGTACCTTGCTATACCAAAACTTAACATACTGAATACTTTTTTTCTTTCTTTCACAGTGCTACTCCATAGTATTGAATTTGTTGTGGTGAATGGTTTTCTATAATTTCGGTGGATTGTGCAGGTTCAGTATAGCAAGGTATGACCATCTAAATTGTGAGAGGTGGTTGTTGGGGGAGAAGAGAATTTTTCCCTTAGTGGAAACTTTGAATATCGGCCATCTCTTAACTTCACTTTGTAGATGGGCCAGCCGATGTTCAAAGTGATCCCATTTGTAAATAGGCCGACCGGTTTGTAAACCGGCCATAATGGAAAACCGGCCAGAACATATACAGTGTATATGCTAGCAGATAGCCGGTTAAACTAGCCAAGAATAAGACAGGTTGAGATTCATGGTCTGCCTTACGCTGCTTATTGGAATCCAAACCAATGACGTAATTAGGTTATACAACTTGAGACTCTTCGCGTGTGTAATTAGATTGTGTCCAGTTTAACAGGTCTCCTGTCAATACATAAACAAAACCCTTGATCACAGTGTAAATTATTACCAAATATGGATAGTTATGGCCTAGCCATTCACCGTATCCCTGGTGTAGTAGTTGACTTGTTCCTATTCTTCCTATGAAATACTCAAAGCTATGCAACGGGCGTCCTCCCTCCCTCCCTACCGGATTATATTCGTTCGTTGATCTAATCTTGTACACGCGATTAGAGACAGTATTTAAGGCGTCAGATAAGGCGCGTATGAATCAACACGCAAACTCTATAACCTAGTTGTAAGTTTATCCACCCGGACACCCTTTCAACAACCGCGTAAATCCTAACATCTAGGATTGAGAATAGCGTATCAACCTAACTTCCTCTAGGTAAAGATTATGCTGCTGTCAGATTGGTAGCTCCTTCCGCCCTCGAATTTTGGAATCGCAGTCTATCGCCCCAACAGTCTCTTCAGATGCATCCAGTCTCTAGGTACTTCTAGGAAGCTGTAGAAGACTTTATTCGTGTGTACTCTGCGTACAGCAATAGTGAGCTTACCTACTTTAATATATTTTCCCGCTCTCGCTGGAGTCGAGAACCCCTCTTACCATTTTCCGAGCGAAACAGTGCACCCTAAGAAAGTCTGAAATTATTGGACGCTATCACTACGAAAACCCTATGAGATACAATGTGATGCACGCAGGTGTAGATAGGGGACCTTTGACATCAACACAAACATATTGCTATAGTAACCATGGCCATGGTCACAGCACCAACGGTAACATAGTCCCAACTTCTAGCAAGAGGATCCGATAATTATTTTGCGATACAATCACAGAACCTACTCCAATCACCTGGGTTAACATTCGATTCCAGGTTCACTGGTGATGGTGGTTTGGCGGACTTTTTGATGGGCGCAATAAGCCCTTATGATAAATTAGCGTGAAATCATTAGTCCCTAAAGCGGACCAGTCCAAAACAGACAGTTCAGCGCGATTGCGGACAGCCTGAGGCCCCAGTGCACGACTCCGTTGCCAAGAACCTGTTTACCTTTAATTATTTTAGACGTATTTTATGTATTCGTTGCCTCTAGCTGAGAAATATATTCGCCGATCATTGACAGGCACAGCAACAAACTTCAAATCCATTATCCACTCCTTGGTACTCCTCCCTAGAAAGAAATTTAAATAATTAGATTTATTCACAAGATAGCTTGTGTGACAACCCCAAACTGCGCATGCCACAGACAGAAATTGCACACCCATATAACGAACTTTAAAATAAGCCGCGTGGGGATCTTGATATGCGGTCATGAGGTGTCACTCGCTAGCTTTTAAAACCGGCTCATGTTGTAAATAGGCTTCCTAATCAGGTATTGAGAGTATACTCTAGTGTAGGCTCTAGGGGAGACATCGGGGGTCCCGAGTAAAGAGTTTTCCCATGTGCTAGTTGCGGGCTCCCTCTATAAATTCGGACCTGCATGGAGTGCGACTCCTCAATTAATTAATTATAAGTCATGATCTCTGTATTCAACAGCTCATGTCGAAACATTGATTAGTTGATTAAGTGATTCATTAAATACATCAAATCACCTGGATTATGGCCATGGTACTATCGTAGCTGGTGAAGACCGCTTCGCTAGTTAGGAAGACGTACATTTAAGGAAATCTTTGAAATTTAAACGTCACGAGCATCACGTGCTTTGAAACACAAAAAAACATAACCAAAAAAACAACCAAGTATAACTTCGTCTAATTCCTACATACAGTAGCTGGTTTGAGAGTAAAACTCTCTTATCCCACGTTTTACTGCAGAATTCTGCAGTCACTAACCCTATCTGATCATCATCACCGCCAAAGTTTATGCCTGAAGTTACCAGATCGCAATATTGTGCGGGGCCCCGGGGAGGCTTGTACGTATATACGTAATGTGAGCCGAAGACAATCTCCTCCTCTAACAACCCTCAGCACGGTCAAAGGTAGCTCCATTGTGACCATCACACTGTAGAGTATATATGGAAATTTTACGGCGGTGTGTACCTAACCGCGCGGTGGCAAGGCGAAAGTATGTTTCGAGCTTCTGCACCCGAAGATTATCCTTCCAATCCTAACCCCATTAGTTATCATAATTCCATCCAAATTGAACGCTAGCATAAAGAAAAATATTAACAGACTTTCATTTCGCAGTAAGCGCTAGCACAGCTGTCGACACCCCCGCAGAGACTTGCAATATGAATTTTCGCCACACCAACAGTTACCAGCCACCAGCTACCGAGCCGCATCCTTTCGCACACGGGAGGGTAAGGCTTTGCCGAACGGAGTTTGCTGCGAGACCTGTCAAGATCAGCAGCTAGGAGCAATAACCGTTTGACACGGCATGGGAAATAATAATACAATAAGTGAAGGAATAAAATGCTTTAGAAAAAGTAAGAAATACGGTTCGGAAACATGAGACACCCTGGGCCAAACAAAAATTGCCCGGAACCACTCGCCCGGGTCCCTTAAAAACCGACGATCCCATAATAATTGATTTTAACCGAGAATATATAGGATAGAGGGTATGACATATGTCGCACATACCACTGCTTCCCCCAATAGCATAATTAAAAAGTAGTGAGCTCAAGCTGGTGTAGCGTCGAGAAGTACTTTCGGCAGAGAGTATGTAATCACATTCAGTGTTGTATTCTCAATATGTCCAATCTTGCAGTGAGGTAAGGACCAAAACGATATTCGATAGTAAGCTCACAAAATTCTTCGAACGTTTTTGGAGAGCTACATGAGTATGGGGGATAGCTTCCATGAACACGCCATAGTGTCCATAGGGAACCTCCGTGATTACGAATATCTTTGAGTTAGGGCACAAAATACGCGAGAAGCAAACGGTAGAGAGCATTGCAGAAAGCTTTTGAAGAAGCCGGGGCACTACCTGTGAGGCACCTCTTGTTTATCGCAAATCATAGACCCGTAGTTTTGCGGCAATTCATCCCTAAACCAAAAACTTCAACATGTACGCATACGAAACTAGCGATAAACCCCTCCAAGCCATATGACCCTCCCCACTCGATGCTGTTCCAAATATTGCGTATGACCTTACCCCACGGCATCTGCGAATACCTAGAACAAGTGAGAATTATCACTGTTTCTTCGTTTCCCTTAAGGGCACTTGAAAAAAAGAACCGAATACTCTTTGAGTTTGAAGCATCTTCCACTCAGAGTTTGTGCCCAATCACGTTCCTTCAACCGGCCATGAAAATAACTGCTTGTGCTTGGTGGAATCGAACTTTTCCAGCCAATCAATATTCGTAACTGAAAACATGAGTGGCTGGGATTTCTCCTCCGCACGGTGAAATAGTGGTTGAGTCGAATTACAAATCTTGGCAAGCAACCATTTAATTTTCAGCCAATTAGATCTAGATGTAAAATATGCGATGCTACGAGTAGGTTGTTCGATCACTTGCATCTCTTTCATTTCCTCCTGCAGAGAAAAAGAACTTTTCAAGAGGTTTCCGTGCCTAATGGTTAAGATAAGTAGATACTTAAAGAAATAACCCAACTTTGGACCAGTACTTAGGTTGGTTCATGAATTTCAGACGAATCAGATCGGTATCCTGAAAAGATGTTAGCAGGAGCTATATATGTGTGTTGCACTCGGTTGTGAAAATTAAACTTACCTCATAAGGAATATGTTTTTTCACGCGATTTTTATCAAACCTAAACTAGAGTGTTACTTGTATGACGCATCCCAGAAAACGATAGAGGAGAGCGAGAAACATAGTCTTATATTCACCAGGTAGCTTTAGTTGACCAGCATCGCCGACGTTATTGGTACGATCCTAAGCATGACACTGATGAGATTTACGTAACCACGTAGTAGTAGGATCTGACGGCTACAGTCAGGATTTTTGGAAAAAGGAAACCAACTATGCAAGTAAGATTTTGCCGTTTCAGCACGGCGCGCAGTTATCCCTATCACCCTCGTTAACGTTTTTTCACTCTTTCCATTCCCCATGGCCAAACATCTTGAAAATACTTGTAGCCTGCGGAATACAACCATCAATCCCAAAATAATTCCGCAGTCATGTACAAATCCTATTGAATACCCTGCAGTCGGCCTGTTGCATAACATAGCGAAGATTTTGTATCAAGCTTCATTAAACACTCATCAATTAAGGCATATACTAACCCTCACATGGTTTATCACATGTTTCTAACAGGCATTCGTATTCCCACGAGACAAATTAAGCCTACGTGTAGCTACCCGGCCCGTAGGTGTACATACCAACACCTGTCTTATCAAACCAATGGCATGCCAACGATCTTCACTCACTATCGTCACCCGAAGTTCAGATACTCTCCTTTGATCAGTGGCGAAAAGGCTAGCTTCCAGGGCCGCTAACGGACCGGACTCGCCATTGCCAGACAGCTGTGCCTTATATATTATGGACGATTACTCAACTTCTATGAGCAATTTTTAGAGAAAGGTAACATGGACAAGAGGTTAGCAGCTGTACCCATTTGCAGATGAATATTTTTCAGGTGAAGTTTGTATGTTACTTCGACCATGCAATAATTTTACTAACACCGTTCTTGTGACTACATGTAGCCGTCGCGTTACAATCAGAGCAGGTTCCAAGATACTATGGGCTCAGACTATTATCTCCCTGGAGCTGTGCCCAATGCGATTGATTGATAGATTGATTAATTCACTAAGTACACGTGATTGATACCTTGCAAACGGGAATAAAACTCACATCCGTTTTACGAGCAACGTGGTAGATATGTCTAGATGTCATCTGGTCATTACCGCATATTAGGTTTAAAACTTCAGTAGACATTGCACCGAGCACTCACTATTTTCATGGTGTCTAAGTGATTAACACTATCTAAACAGAGTAATGATTCTTTATCATAATTATAAGCGTTGCAGGTAGAGATATTAACTAAGCAGATTGACATATTATCCGTGTAATAAAGGTAAAGGCCGTGATAAGACTTAATCCTTAGCGATAAACACGCGCAATCAACATGAAAAATTTAAGCAACTTAGGACAGCGATGCTCAAAATACAGTAACTATAATAAGGCAATCAAGCTTTCTTGAGCTTTTACAAAGACGCGCACAGGCTCGTCTTCCACATTTTGATTCAGATACTTCATCAACATTTCCCCCCCAAGATATTTGGGTTCCTGAGTACTGGCAGGAACTAGTGTATTGACAACTGCCGAGATTGTTAAACTCCTTAACACACTGCTAGAGGGAGAGAGGCTTACTGAATCCCTCCTCCTGAATTTTCAGCGAAGAGCTTAACGTTATCTCCCCTGCTGCAGATACTTCTCCGTGTTCTCCCGTCGAAAGTATGAGGAAAGGCTCGTCGCTCCTCCCTTGTCGAAGATATCGGTTCATTGCCTCATCTAGCACAGATTCGACTTCCTGGAGGGTGGCCGCACTGAGTGTGACGGTACCTAAACGCTATCTTAATATTTACTACATCCCAAGCAGTTGTATGGAAAACTCACTTGCACAAAGTGATTCGGAGGCCATAAGAGATACTACATTGGCTACAGTGTTCGTTGGGGTGAGGTCTGGGGATTGCTTATGCCACAAAAGTTTTCCGTAGGAGATACCCATTATTATGGTTTGAAAAGACAAAATAGCTACTCATTGCACTACTTATACTCCGCTTTGAGTTTGATGGAGGAGGAAGGCAGGGGGGGTAACATTCAGTTGTCTAGTAGACCACTTTGCTTGGCCTAACGCGTCGATAGTAGAAGCAATGTCGGTCTAGATCCCAGAGCGAAGCCGCATACCGGAGCCGCATTTTATTTTATTTTATTTTATTTCGTTTACCGCTGTCCCAACTCAGCCCGCTCAACATCAGACCACAACGAACACTTTTTCATGAACATGATAGCCCCCCTATTCGCCCGGCACTTACCGTGAGCTAGATACGGAACTCAGACAGATCGAACGTCACTCGCATTCCTAGCATTCCCAAGGAAGCTTACCAGCTTCAGGGTTTCGGAGGCCGAGACAACTCACAACTTCCAGAAACCGAGACCTCGCACTGGTTAGTTGATAACCACTCTCTTCCGATTCGATCCCCATCACTTTACACTGCAGTAAAGTGCCACGGCTATCAACGGCCGCCTCCTGAAACGAGGAAATAACTGAGGATTTGTTAATTTCATTTTGTACGAATGCCCCCTAAAGAGTCAGGAAGATCATCTGCATGGCGTTTACGACTTGCGTTGGATGGGCAACAGTATACGTACGTCCCGAATTGAATTAAAGCAGCAGACTCCAATCCCCCTTCCTCCGTAGGTAACCCTAGGATCAGTGATTAGCTTCCCCGATTTTCAAAGCCATCTTCCACAGGTATGATCTTAAGTGGTTTTCTGATCTGTCTTCAAAGCAAAGATAGCTCAGAGGATGCTCCATCCTCAGATCAAGCAACCGAATCGTCAGCTAAACCACAGACATTATGTACTTCTTGCCGCCGGATACCGCAGCTAAGACCGTCTTTACCTCCGATTTCTAGGTGATTCTAGCCGGGTATAGATGGAGAAATGTAAACAATGAATTGAGGCACTTAAGCTTACGATGCATTAACCATCCACTCAACGACAGTGACGATCTAAAAAAATAAAAATAAAAATAAAACTTACACAGTTCCTAATGCCAATCAAAATCGTCGAGGGAGTCTCTCGGTAACTTTCGGGGGGCTGCAATATATCGCAAATAGCAGATACAACCAGGCGGAACGAGATTGGTATGTTTAAATACCCGTATTGAGGAAGCGGGCGAGTGGCTCCCATGTCTCGAAACAGTTTCATTGGTTCTAGGAAGGCCAATTTGAAACTGCCTAGTCCGGTGGTGCTTAAGATACCGTCTCCGACCCGTAGCAGTCGGTAGGTAGATTATTACAGTGCGTTCTCCCTGAACAGTTCATTACTTCCTTTCGGGCATCAGAACAAAAGGCAACTGTAGGATAGCACCCACTATTTTTTCTTTTTTCTTTTCTTCTTTCTTCTCCTTGGGGCCCACGCGGCATTCCCTCCTAGTATATATAGATATAAACATGCATGGATAGGTATGGATATGTATGTATATAGATAGATAGTGACATCGTTAACGTTGTATTGAGGTGTAACGCGAGAGAGAGTTAATATGCAGCACAAGCGTTGCATGAAGGATCAGCAGACCACTCATTCTGGGTGAATTTGAAGACTCAACGCCAACAGATGCATAAAGAAGTGATGCTGAAATTTACGATATTTATTTCAGCGAGTAGATACTCTATTATTTCAGCAAGAGATACGAAACAATTTTAACTTATAGTTTTCTTCAGGCTTCCTATGTTGGATGAATTGACCACAAGTAAATTTCAGGTTCCAAGAAAGTGAAACGATGACGCCTGATCGCACAGACGTGATTTCAGGTGCCCTTCCTATTATCGTCTGATGATAGCTAGCGCTACACTGTGTAACAGTGTAACAGGGCAGCGTAGCAGTGGAAGCGATTTCTGCTTTAAGATTCTCGGTAAGCCGGCTAGTTGCTGAATATTTTGGTCCGAGCAATGGTATTGATTATCGCATCCGACGAGACGCGTCTCGCGTGTGTTGCGTGATATTGGAATAGGCCAGAATGCGGAGTGAACTACCGAGTGCAACACCACAAGGCCGCCGATTCTCGGCAAAAAAGAACAGAATAGGGATCTCCAAACCGCTTCCAAGACAACAGGCTGGATCAACACTTGCAACCAACCAATTCCAAGCATCCGCTATCAATGGCGGAATCCCTAGGACTAGCCCGGAACCTCAATAACAACCCTGAATCTACTGTGCAATAGAAGCCCACTGTCTCGGCACTAATTATAATAGTGCGGTGCGAAACCAAGTTTCTTGTCTATGCTGATATCGCAACACTGATCTCAGCCTTCTGCTATTGTCGCACACGTGAAGGGAAGGAGTAGCACAAGCGAATCGACGATCTTTAAGTCACCCGCAAAAAAATAACCAACTGACCGTATCTTAGCCCAAAACCCAGCTCCCCGTTGCTTTTCCTGCGGCCAAAAGTAATATGGACGGCACTTTAGGGAACTTTCCAGCAAGCGTATCCTTACCCAGCACTCCACATACGGCATTTGAGAGCCTCTAAACATTTGGTACTTTAGGGTTAGGGTTAGGAATCTTTATAGTTGGGAGGTTAGGTCCTGTGAAAATTTTTAGCGATCTAAGGGCAAGCAGATTAAGGCCTTACCTCTGGAGGTCCATTTAACCCGTAATTTGACGCTCCTGAACAGTCACGTACTATTGCAAGAAAAGGTGAGGCAACCACATGCACTTCTGCATAGGTGCTCAAACTCTAGTAGCTCTTATCGCAGATGAATCTCTCGTTGTCGTCGTTTGCTATGTGTAACGGAAGGCGTCTAACTACTGATATCTCAGTGTGCCTTTTATCATGAAATTCGGAAATAATTGGGTAGACGCAGGTCATTTCTAATTTTGTTTTCTTGAATCACACTGCAGCGCAGACTAGCTGTCTTTATATAAAATTTCCCGAAGCCAAATACCTACCCCGCCCATTTCAGCAGCTAGGCCCGTCATCTGGCCTAGGCTCCGAGCTTTCAGGCTTGCAAATCATTTATTGTTTGCCCTTGTGGTTGCGACACGATTTGTTTTCGTTGCCATCCAATCCCCCTCCAAATATGCCGAGGCCTAATCTATCGTTGCGCACGAATCAGTTGTTTCCACGTCCATATTGATTCAAGAGCGTAGAGTATGTAAAGTGATGAGCCGGCACATTTCTAGAGTCTATGAAATACAATCACTACTAAGTATCTCACGTTTTTATACACAATCGAGTCTGCAGACTACCGAAAACCGGCACTTCATGTGGGTTTTGCTGGTGTGCCGATCCGGTTGCAATTGTGTATAAACGACAATAATTTGGGCCTACAGCGCTGCTCTTGAAGATCGGTCGGAAGAAAGCAGCTGCGCTCCCTCAACACCCTGCATCATGGCCGCGCGGTGCTCATGACTACCGAGTTCCAACGCTTTGGCACTCGCTCACTCGGATTGGAGGAAGCCGCAGAGTGTATACACTCAGATGGTTTGTTTTTCTAGTAATTTTGGAAAAACGTGCGATCGCGACAATAACTTCTTGATCAGCAAGTCGAAGTCTAATGAACTCGGCAAAGCCGAATGTGATATAGGTAGAACAAGTTCTTGAGACAACGCATCGGTACTGCAGGCGTCAGCCCTACGCACTTACCATTACCATTTATAGCAGATCGAGCCGATGCACTCTAGAGCAAACCTTGGGCCTAGCGTAACAACATAATCTATCTTTAGTATAGCGTTAAGTACCGGAATACAACCCCCTTTTAAGTACTGATGGTGGATGTTGATGCAGTCAATTCATCAGAAGATATCGAAGGGGCATCCATGGACCCACGGTGGATTCCGAAGTCACAAGGGACCCGGTACCTCTGTTCAAGGATAGTGTTTCTACCGCCAACTTTTCGGGGTAATTTTTAAGCCTCAACTCAATGCTTGGCCATTTAGCGAATAAATCTAATCTGGTATTGGGATTGCTTAAGCCTATTCAAGTTAGTTCCGGAGATATAATCCCTGCACGGAAATAGAGTATTTTTTCGAGCTTCCACACGGCATACCATTTCCGTTCTAATATGAAGACGTTCTGGAGCTTTCCGCTTTATTAGAACTGGAATATAGTCTTCTGCTCTTACTATTGCTCGGGTCCTTTTCTTTCGGAAACCCCCGTTAAATTCTCGTCAATGCAAATATAAAAGGAGGAACAATTCCGGACTAGCCAGCTTGTGATAGCCGTTTACGACTAGTACTCTCGGTGTTCAACTTCTACCATATTGGATCCGGAAATTGGAATAGTACAACAGAATCTCAATTCCCTCGTCATGAATATGGCTATCAGAAGGGTGAGCTAGTCAGAGCTCTAAAGCTTCACTCAAAAATTTAATCCCGCCAACTTCAGCCGGGTACAATCATATCTCTGAGGGTGTAGGAGGCATTAGGGCTTGAACAAAATAAATCGGTCTAAATGAGCTGCAGCTCGATGCAACTTGCGTATATACTTCCAATCAATCCTTGATCATACCCCTAAGTCATCCATTCAGGAAATTTAGTGAGGTTTTCAGTCTTCAAAGGTATCCGGATTGAAATGGATGGTTTGTCTGGATAAGGATTGATTGGACGGAATTAAAATACTATCAACTATAATCGCTTATCCAGGTTACTACGTTATATAAACGGAGCGGCATACTAAGGGAAAATTTAAGTGTTCGGATGCCAAGACGCCAAGAACCTTAACCTAAGGCTTCTTGGCATCTGAATACTTAAATTTCCCCCTACTAGTAGCTTTGGTCTTCCTCTCGGAAGCAGTTCCTGTTAATGGCAGTAGCACGACTGCACCCCGGAAATTGGTATTCTAAAAATAGCAATGAACTGCGGTATTTAATGACAACTTCGCAATGGATCAAGAATTATCCATTTCGTCTGCTCTTGGCAAATGTCAAACAATGTAACCGCTAAGGAAGACTGCCCATGATCATTATTACGCGTTTGCATTATATTCTTTGCCGTATAGAATCTCACATGAAATTGCAACTTGAATTCTAGCCTGTAAAACGCGATATATTTTGTTTGTTTCGATAGTAAGAGTTGGCAGCATCCCGGTTCTATACAGCTTCAATTGTCGGAAATTATCTGAAGCCGTGGTGGCTACTTGCGAACTCTTACGTACGGTCCAACTGGTGTAAGTAGAACATCATTCCCCTTACGTTGGAATGAAGACGCCGATTGGTAAGTCTCGGTTTATACATATACCGCTTCTAGAGCATCAGATACGAAAGAGTACATGAAAATTTTAGGTATGGGAATAGAAATAGTAGTAATAGCGATCAATAGCGCTAACAAGAATGGAACGAGAAATTGACTTCTGTTAAAGTTGTTTGCTTTATGGTTTAGTCTTATGCGTAAAGGTTGGTTCTCCGCTAATTTTGGTAACTTCCGCGTTGGTACAGATCATTTTCAGCTTAATTTAGGAAGTATTTAATTTGATTGATTGATCAATTGATTGATCAACTCATCAAGTATATCTAACCACTAGCTATAGGGCTCGAGTGATCGTGATGGTACTATATGCAAATATTCATGACGAGTAGATTACTAGTTTTGTGGTCGAGAGAGCTGGGGGAGTGTATGTAACTAAATTTAGAATTTAGTACCTTTTTAAGATAAATTAGTCCGCCACCTTTGTTTTCACAGCGCTGGGTATGATTTCCGGGAGTGGGAGATTGGTTTACTAGTCGGAATCCCTAATTTCATGGCTATTGTACTACTGCGTGAGAGTATTACGGTATACATTACTAGATCCGAATATCCCTCATTTTCGTGTACGAACGAGTATCAAGTGCGCTAGTGCCTCTAATATCGCCCCCGTGTGACTATAAAGTAACAAACAGTGTGAAACAGTGGCAAGAATAGAGGAATGCGGGACTGAAAAGTAAAGTTAAAAGCGAGTGTGCCAGATGAGGAGAACTAGTGAAGTTGCTAGGAGGGGTGGAGACAAGTTATGGAGATATAGAGAATGGGGGCGAATGTGGAGAATGCGGCTGGTGGGGCCGGAAAACAGGAAGGACAGTATGGACATGTGAGTGTGATGATGCGATGTTTGGAGGAAGATAAGTGTATGGAGACATTGGAGTGTTCTGAGTATGAGCTGGGGTGTAAGTGAGTGGGGGCAGAAAATGGTCGCAAAGAGGTCTTTTCTGGGTGATGAAAGTGCAGGGAGACGTTTGTGTTTGATGGAAGAGGATAGTGATGAAGAGATAGAGGATGAGGAGCTGAAATATTTATGGAGTGAGCGTGAGGATGACAGTGATTAAAGAGGGGTGTATTATTGTCTACTAGTTAGCCGCCATAACCCAAAAGGCTGGGTGCGTGTATGAATTATCAATCAATCAAGCATTAGTGTCTCGGTTGTTTTCATTGATAGATAGATAGATATTTCATACACGCATCCAGCCCTTAGGCTATGGCGGTGGTTGTTTTCATTGGAAGCAAAAGCGGAAGTAAGAATATTTTTGTTGGGGTTAATGCTTGCAACGGGGGGACATAATATCTCTTAAAAGTTTGTTTGCGCAACGAATATTGAGTAACGGATGTCTTACTTCAAGGACTGGTCTCAGAATCCTAGTAAATGAATGAAATACACTAGCTGACTGTAGTTTACCTCACTCGTCACTCAGTAAATTAACTGTGTGGCTATATCACTGTAGTGCAGTCGGTCGTATCCATCGTAGTCATGACAACGTGATACTAGAGGAATTTGTATTGAACCATAGTGTTCTGCAATGAGCTGAACCAGTTTGTCCCTGAGACAACGGCGGTTTGAAGGTCGGAGATTTAGCCGATCAAAATATAAGCTCAGGCCTTGACCCTTGAGAGACTGTTGTGATTCAAAAAGTCCTAACCGTTCAAGGCACAATATGACTGTCCCACGCTGACGGATGTTTGAATGTTGGATCGTAAAACTTACTGTGTAGCTGACATAATCTTAACACGCTCGTGAGCATAGCTATTCGTAATCCTAGTGGTAACCCTCGACCCAATGCCGTTTGAAATAGTTTCTGATTTGGCTTGAGTCTGGAAGGCTTGCGATTTCTGTTTTGGCTCACCGTCAACATCATCTAGATCTGATAGGTAAATTATCAAGTACGTCCAACCGGCACCATTTAGAGGTACGCTTGTCATTTGATACGCTCTGCAGCTTCTAGACAGTCTTTGCCTAGGCATTGAAGCTGACTAGTACCCTGCGTGTGATTGGGATTCGATTCTACTGAGGAGCGAGCGGCGCGTGCATGAAGCTCATTTTAACGGCACAGAGCCTCACAAAGTGCCTAACCTCACCGATCTTGCACTAATTGTTCAATGGGTCGCCTTGTCTTGATATTTCCATGGTAAACATTGGGAGTTATGAATTCGGTTTTGAGCATCGTGAAGATTGTGTTCATCGGGGCGACACCAATACCCGGGTGAAATACGAAAGCTATGGGATAAGGACACCTGGAAAATTTTCTTTGGCTAGGAGCTTGGTCGGTCCATTCCATACCCCACTGAGTGCTCGAGTCAGTCCATTACACATAATTGGCCAATCAAAAACAGGCCGAGACCTAGGTTGTGACTGGTTAAATTCACACCTTGCTATATCGGGTAATCCGAGCGCCTATATAGGCCAGGACTATTGACTTAAGCCTCGCTATACTATTTAATCTGTCAAGGCTACAGTCGAGAATAGGTTGTATATCGAGGTAGTAAGGGAGCGGTAGAGTTTCTACTCGGTGGGGGAGAATAATAAACCGGTAGGGTTAGTGGGTTGCGAATGTAAATACTGTAGTGTAAGAATTCGAAGGGAAGTAAGTGGGTGGAGTCAGTAGGTTTCATACAAAGCAAAGCCTCATATCCAAAGAGTAATGGGCTGCTCGCCAAATATTAAGGGCTAGAAGACAAAGACCCTACTGTATAAGATAAAGCGGCATCCTTCAGCCTTTTGGGATACTAGTAAATACAAAACAATAGATAGCAAGAGAAGATCACTTAGAGCACACCACAATTGAAGACCCTCCTGGAAATAGCTTTTCCAATTGGACACAGTACGGAACTATCAAGACTGTGTCGCGAAGAGGGTTATAGCATACGCGAGGATTCGGATCTATACAGGAATTTTGTTCCTCAATGAATAATGCTTTCGATATTGTGACTATATTTCACACCGTGCCGCCATAGCTTAAGGGTTGGATGCGCGCATGAAAAGTCAATCAATCAATCAATCAATCAATCAATCAATATTTCACACTGAAGGAATAATTTCAGGTGTATTCTAGAGATCGCTTAATAGTTTGCTAGAGGCGAAAGCCTCTGTATATATGCAGGCATCTGACCAATAGAAAGAGCTCCACCAAATGGCTGGCCGATCTCCCAGAGCAGTTTTGCATAGCCCGAATACCCGCCAAATAAACATGAGCCTATGGAACAGCTGAAACAGTGGAGGCACGTAGGGAAGCCTGTATTAAGAAGCCGATACTAGTAGTACTTCCAACACACCGACCAGCACGCGACGAGTGATGATTAGTGACCTGAAATGCAGCAACTCAAAAAAGTGACAGAAAGCAAGTAATGGCTCGCGGCATTACAGAAATGTATTAGGGAACATGTGGCTTTTTGCGGTGATACGTGTAGAGTCACTAAGCATACTTGAGTCCCATTGTCTCATGATCATGATCAAACCAAATTTGACCTGGTCTATTCTATGTTTATTTCGCAGGTAAAGTTTCTAGAGTTTGGCTCGAGGTATAGTATCTCGGTAGTAAAGAGCTGGCTAGCTCTAGACTAGACTGGAGTGTAATTGACTGACTGAAGTTAGTCTATGAGGGAAGTAATTTTTGGTTGCAGTGGCAATTTCTGATAATTAACCTTTTTCTGACACGTTTGTAAACTCTTCCGAAGGCTAATTTAGAACTGCCT
Organism: Paragyromitra xinjiangensis; assembly: GCA_038503065.1. Classification (NCBI taxonomy): domain Eukaryota; kingdom Fungi; phylum Ascomycota; class Pezizomycetes; order Pezizales; family Discinaceae; genus Paragyromitra; species Paragyromitra xinjiangensis. The sequence continues at coordinate 1,358,182 of JBCAMK010000016.1, read as the reverse complement.
AGTCTAGGCCAATTTTCTGCTGCCGGTATGTGCCTCCAAACAACAACCAGCCTTTCTAACTGCATAATTATAAGGGTCAAAGGCCGAGAGAACGAAAAAAACCTTAGGTTTACATGCATATGGCTCGTGTTGCGCTGCCTACCGGCTCACGATCACTATTTATGCAATATATATCGGCGTAGTAAATCAAACAGTAATAATATATTAGAAGATTTTTATAGTTTACTGTGAGAAATTATTTCAGAAGTTCACTGTCTAACCCGCGTTCATACGTAACTGGCCAAGTGGGTTCCTCACTACTTTTGCGAAGGCCTAGCTCTAGGCACATGCGCGAAGCGCTAGCAGGGGCCCTATCAGGATATATTCTGCACATGTCCCTACTGGACGTTACCAGTCCTCATAGTTATGAAAGAATTTATTTTACTTCTACTAGTACTTAAATTATGATAGTGGGATGGATATGAGTAAACCGGTTAGGGTATTTTTGCTAGGTGTAACGCATCCCTCACGACCCTGCTAACTAAAAATATTGATGACTGAACCGTCTAGTGTATGCGAGTCCCGTTTCTTGCTGGACCGGGGGCTGCTGTAAACTGCATTGACCGAGCTCGGGGAAAGGGCAATACCCAATTCAATATGCTTCAAAGACTTCTGTTTAAAGCGGTAACCGCGGCAATGATAATAAAAACAAATCGTGTAAGGCTGTAGAGATATATAGAAGGAGTATGGACGGTTAGAGTTGAACCCGACGAAGAACGTGGCTGCTACATGAAAATTGAACCCCAAACTACACATGCAATTCTCACCGATGCAAAGTGTTTCGGAAGTACAGTATGATCGAGTTCCTGTTATGATCATCCGGAGTGAACTAGAAACGTGCTGCAGTGTGGGGGCTGCTTGGGGGGGGGGGGGGGTACGCGCGTCAGCAGCGCGGTCTTTTGTTTTTGCGCGGGCACTACTGTGAACCGGTAGAGACCACGATACAGGAGATGGATCGAGATGACAACATTTCAGTTTCAGTACGTCGGGAGCTCAGGCTTGCATCATGCGCGGTAGCCTGTCGTGATTGGTGATGTTGAATTACAGTTTCTGGGATTGGCTCTGGTGTGAAACGAGAAGATTACTAATGCTATCAGGGCCTTGGAAGGATAGATGCGTGTTCCCTCGGCTTACTGCTCTAGTATAGGACAATATTAAAACAAGTAAAACTTTACGCTAGTTCCATGAGTAATTAAACGTACGTGAATATACCTTGCTTGTTAGCAAAGTAGTAGGACTCCGTGCACTAATCCAGGTAACGTATAAATCTTGACCGCTTGGGATATATATGTGCATTAGCACCAGTTATCCGGTTTGACAGGTGAATAAAATCAAAGGTATACAGGCACCAGTAAGAATAACCACGTGGGTGCAGGGAAGAAGCTACAGTTATTAGGTGCCTTGGTGTGCCACCAACCAGGAGTTGGACAAGCAAGTTGACAGAACTGGCAGTCACACCCATGGTGTTATAATTAACGTTAAAAAGGTATCAACAGAGGCTTAAACTCACCGCATAGCTGAAACCAGCTTACCGCATGGAATATTCTAGAAAAAGTTTCCTTATTCTGATTGGGAGGAAAAATATACGTATACCCGGTATAGTCACCCAACTACTACAGACATGTAGACAATATAAATCGCGATTCCCCTGATCTAGTCCGTTATTGAAGCGAAGAGGCACAATTTATCGTGTTTCTCGTGACAATCTAAATCAGTCATACGCTGTGTTCCGGGAAACGGTCTGGAAATATTCCCACAAAGAGGATATTCACTTATGCTCCCATTTAGCCGTGAATTTGGTGTAACGCACAAAGGCGTACAGGAGAATGCTCGTGTGATCAATCGGTTGTTACCTCCCTAACTAGAATAAGGGTGAAACATCAAATCGGATACATTCCTGGCACGTTGAATATTCTAGTGATGTATCGGACTTCTCAACTGAAGTGAACAAGACCAGGTTCGGCCCGCGTCAGGCGCCAGCCTTAAGCTTAGGTTCTTCATCTCATATCTGTTCCGCTAGACACTACTGCACTGTCAAAGTCGCTGCCAATAAGAGTCTTTATCAAAAAGTGTAGCCACAGCCTCCACAGGAGAGTTCTTAGTAACCCCTAAAATTTGTAGTTTCACTTCGCTACATCGAGATATATTGACTCCTAAGGTATTACACGAAAAGGTTCATATATATGCTGCATGAGACCTTAAGGATTGTTGGCAACCACAATAGCAAGCATTACAATAACCGCAGACGGTGTGTTCGTAAAAAATATTATAGAGATTTCATGAAGGATACAGTCCGAGAAAACATCGGTTTATGCCCAGCCTTTGCAAATCACCTATGCTCCTTCCTCTCGCACTATCTAACCCCCCCACACTATAAATATCCCTTAGCGTTTAAGATCCTGCGAGAGTGGGTTTTGTGGGGAAGTCGCTAATGAGTTTGTTAGTCTGTGAGAGGGTAGTAATATGAAAGTTTCTTACAAAGTGTCTCTTCCAGCCTAAGTTTTGACAAACCCAACGATTCCAGTTTTGCTGGGGTATCTCTCTCGTGTCCAAGGCTAGAGACTCCGTCAAAAGGATCTTCACCATCGGGTTGGTGAAAGTAACGTTTCAGCATGTCGTTTTTAGAAGACTCAACACGCTTCACCGTTGCTTCCTCCAAAGGAGTGGTAGCTGACAATTCGGTAAGCAGAAAATTTCCAGATGCAAAACTTGTACAGTATTGTCAGGGGAGGAGGAGTTACAGCTTTTGTTTCCATCTAATCTTTTTCCCTGAGAGATTCGGATAGATTCCATGATTGGTAGGCAAGAATGCGTTAATTCCAATTATTCAGCGAGAACCAAAAACCGATATCTAGTGGATCCTAAGACTTTAATAGCTGTTGTATGCGTTGAATTTGAAGTTTGGATTTAGAGAAAACTGGGATATCTAGGCAGCTTTTATAGAAAGGCAAGGACTTCAGAGTGGCTCTTCTTTTGTCGCCCTTGATATCTCCCTAGCTTCCTTTGTCCACGTGAGAATTCTCACTAAAACGCCACGTCCAAAGGCTTTTAAGTCGTCATTCGTAGGGATCTATTCCGGTTGCTTGTCGTCGGTCAGAAAATTGATATGTTACGGACAGGGCTAATTCTCGAACCCGACTAACAAGAAGTAAAGCGAATATATGCGCATGCACAGCCCTGCTAAAATGATACCTCGGATCGAGATTGCATGAAATCCTGGTGGGTTGTACTGTCACATATGAATCGTTCTATACATGTACTCAAGAGAAATCTGTTGGGTATTGGCACTCAGTGTAGAAAGGTTACTGATGACAGGCATCTAATAAACCGGTATTTTCAATAATTTAGATATGCATTAGAGGTAGCTAATTGCTTCAAGCGTGATCAACCCTTATTTCTCAAATTGCGATCTGGCAGTTTTCGTGGGGGTGCGTTGCGCTAGGAAAGCTCCCATTTCATTTTTCTCATCGCAGCAGTGAGACTAGGAAAAATGAGGCGGACGCTATATGCAAATTTATTCGGGATCCACGAAGATCAGGGGACATGATTTTCAGAGACGCACTTCAATTATGTCTTCCCGGGGGTTTGGAACCTCCGGGCCGGGTACGTGTACCACTGGGCCAGCCTGCAAGAGATAAACCGCCATGCCACGTTATAAGCCCTCAAGAGGTATATCGGGATCGTTTTATACCTAGTGCAATATCGGTTCCAGTGAATTATCTTGGAGCGCTTCACCCGCCAGCAGCACCTCCGGCAAGCCGACGTAGCCAGACTGATTGGGAAAACTAGCTGCAATAGCAGGAGAATCCGCTACCAATATACAGTTTTATAGCTTTTCTTCCAGGCGGTGAATTCTATAATCAATACCCTACCAGGAAAACTTTTAAACTCCGCAAAATACCCCGAACGATGTGTGTTTGTTTATCGAATCGACTTGCTCGTCTCGCTGTTCCCCGAAGCGAGGGATCACATTTTTTTCCTAGATGTATTCTTATTGTATACCACATACTAGCGTCATAAAAGGGTATGAGCGTTAAGTATATAAGAAACTCATGTCTTTGCTGTACATGCATGGGATATCAGTGCAGTGACAGTGTGTTGCTGGACATGGATTAGAACGCCGACGGGAATTAGCTTGGTAGGGGATCGTACGGTAATGGTCCGGTTGTCGACGTAAGCTTTGATTGTCGAATTTCTTGAGCTTGCGCTGTTTAACTCGTTTTTTGCTTTCTTCATACTTCTCAAGATTTCGGTACTCTGGGCACTGTTGCTAATATCTAGCTGTGCAATGGATGGTAACAGGACTTCCGAAAAATAACAGTGCACAGCCACCCAAGAATCACCAAGAAACGAGGTCGGGCAAAATGAATCAGCACGTTTTACCACAAAAGTGGATTTCGAGGTAATTCCTACCCGGCAATGCATTCCTTTCTCAACGCTTCAAACCACTTCATAATTAATGCGATCGATCCCTGCTTTGATCTGTATGCTTAAGCTTCCCACCCAGTATTTTTTCAATAAACCCCTAGTTGACCACCCACCAAAGGAGCATATTTGTGCTACAAACACAGAAAGTGGCTGTTCCACAATTGCACCCACACGGAGAGCTAGCCCCGATTTAGCGTTTCCCGATTTCATGCGTATATCGACGAACACCCCAGCTGCAATTGATATACTATGCAGTGCGTGTCAGTTCTGTCGGGAAAACTAACCTTAACACAGTCCCGTATGAAATTTCTGATAGAAGAATTCGAACTGGGTTTTTTCACATTCAGCAAAAGATGGCAACATAAAGATCTCAGCTATAGACTACTCTCTATAATATATGCTATTCTGCTAAAGAAGCCGATGGCAGCTGAAGTAATAGTCCCTATGAGGAAACCGGTAGCTTGGAGCAGTCCAGTACTGAACGTTAGCCGCAACCCCCCTTGCAACAGCATCTCGCCCGAGGTGGAGTGTTTGATCGGCACCTTCATGTAACGTCGACTCGCCTGTTCTAGGTCTGGCTATTTTGGGCAACACAAAACTGCTGCACCCTAGGCCGCGGAAAGAAACGTGTAAGATAGTACATAACCAATTACCGAATAGCTGAAGATCCACATTTTAGTGCACCAAGCTACCCGTTTCCCGGGTTTCTTGGACAGCTCCCAGATATCGAAACCCCTTGTTCCTCTCACACTTGGTATCTTCAGCCGGGATCTGCATCGCCGCAGCGAAGAGGATAGAAACTTGATCCCACTCCGCCTCCATAGTTATGCCTCTCGGACTTGGTAGAGTCAAATCGTGGCGAGCCCGGGTAGGCAAATTGGCGCGAAGTAGAAACGAATAAGGGAGAAGAGGAAGAGTAAGTTAATCAGAAGAACAAATCATGTGCGTAACAGAAGAGGCTGGGGGTAGGTTAGATTGTGAATGGATGTTACACAGCGCAGTCGTAGTTCTCAGTGCATCCCGCGGTGATTGGTATTCATTTCTGCATGCGCACGCAAAACTACACTATCCCTGGCCCGATAATTCCATTACTGGGTGTTATAATGGCAGCAGATGTATTCAATAATGCTTTCCACATAATCTCTGGTTATCCTCCCATCTTCGACACAAAGCCACGGCCTGATGAACGAGCCATATATATATAATTATGGAAGATAATGCTCGAATGAAAGATCAAGCCAACCCGCCCCCCATGATCAATCCCTCCTATTTCTCGCCTCGAGGAACGTACGAATACTTGTTGGTTGCTGCGCTTAAAACTATATTCAGCAACAAGCTCCCAACTGTGGGATGCTTTAATTTGTTTTGGTAGTTTCGCACAGGCATACCCGACGTCATGATACAGGCAGTATGAATAAAGAAGCAAGATATACAGAAGGCCCCTCGTACCAGCTATTGCAAGACGCACTAGGAACGGTCACTTGAAAGGAATGAAATCCTGCGATGATAATTCGTGCCCTGACGCATATAGTTGGTAAGATCATTCGACAAACACAAATGGTACCGGAACCAAAACCCACACCTACATAATTATTATCACACCAAACTACACCTCCTGACTCTAAAGACTAGGATGTCCCTAATCCCGGATTAATAAAATGCGGCCAAGCAAGCAGCCCCTTATATTTATTTTTGTTGCGTATCTAGCCAAACTACCATATGTATTGAAAAGAAAGCCCACGCGTAGCCTAATCAACAGGCAGAATGCTGCCTCATACCTAACACCCACTGAAAACCGGATGGATACCGGATGGGGTGATATCTTCAGGGCTACAATAACTAAGCGTTTTTCCAGACAGAACCGAAAGATGAAAGCCAGAACCTAAGTATTTATTACTACTGGCTAGCACGCCGCGAAGCCATTTCTTTGGAGCGAAACCTCCTGCGAGAAAAGATTTACCTCACAGTTACAATCGCGTATTTGCAGTGAGTTTAACATACACAATCCACATCGAACTCCCTCAAGCCTCCATTTCAGTAGTTAGGAGTTTTTCCTGAACCCAAGCCCCCCAATTTCCATGGAGGGAAAATGACCCAGCCCAGAATGAAGTCACTTGACCCCGCGGAAAGTTCAGTAATCATTACAATCCACGGATAGACATACTTGTCTACTACGGTTCCCAGAATACAAGAATATCTAGAGTATGCTACTTTTGATTCCTTTGCTAGAAGCCTGCACCCCATACAGCAAGTTCGTTTGCGTTGAAAAAGGCAAGTTTTCACGCCAGATAATGTAACCCACGAGTGATGGGCGTTTTCCGAGGTGTCCACAACCAGCAGCTCTTGCATACCATTTCAAGACAACACTAGCCCACGTGAGTCGACTTGGGGGTTTAACGTCGACTTGAACGAAAGTCTCTCGAAGAGCCCACTAAGTCTATTTAGAAAGACCGTATTTAGCTCAATGATAAAAAGGGTGTACGTTAGAAAGGAATTTTTTGAAGCTGATTGTACTGTGGGTGACACATAGACCAAATCGTATCAGCAATGTCGCAACCTATGTAGGCCATGCTTGTAGACAATGTTTATTAGCTATCAATCACTCATAATTACGTCCATTAACTTCTGAGAATGTCTCTAAGATAGCAATGTATCTATACTGGAGGAGAGTAATGGAGAGTAACTAGGCAAACCCGTTGTATGCTGGTGTTCTTAAAATTCGAAAGTGTCCAAACGATTTCACCAACTTTCGACACCAAGGTTCAAGGAATCTTTCTCTAAGCGGCGATTTGATGAAGTCCTGGGGTAGGAGATCACATCAGCCAACATTTGACAGGCTTCATGGTAACAAAAAGATCGTTGTATCCCAGGCTTTTGGTGTCGAGTGGAGATGAAGAAATAAGGGATCAAATACAAACGCCAACAGAGGAGCTACCTCCACATCAGAGCTATCCTCCCAGGCCTCCGGCTAAATACAGCTCCAAAGTTTCCTTAAAGATATAGACTAGTTGTTCATCAGCAAGTCCAAACACGAAGCACGGCAGTAATCACCTTCTTCCCTATCGCAAAAAGTTTTATCCCACAAGAACAGAGTGAAAGAAGTTGAACAGAGGGTCATGGTATGAGAGTAACTACACAACTTCGGCGTCCGTAACTCGGGACTGTCAGAGGGAACTAAAATGAGTGTGGGGTTTCTGGGTAACTGTAAGTATGTACCATCGAACGAAGCTTGAAAGAGCGAGAGAAGCACAAAAACAGAGATGAGGGTGGGAACTCCTAGTATCTGTGCACAGCTTTGCTTTGATATCCTCGGGAGCGAGGTATCTCCCTAGCCCAATGAAGATCCAAACGTTAACGTGTAAGAATAAAAGTTGGGTGTGTTGTTGGGCTGAATCTTGTACCATACCAGAGGAAGGTATATCTAAATGGCAGACTCAAAATCCCGATATAAGCCGCTAATACTGTCTACTGATATTAGTGGTTGCTCCTGTTGGCGCGTTGTTGGTGTTAAACGGCCATCTGTGCTGCTTCGCTAACCAAGGCGCCAGAAGTTTCTTGCTCGGGTGGGGAATTCGAAACCGGGAATAAGTTTTCCTAAGAAGCGAGAACCCGGAAAACGCACAGAAGTACTCATAGTGATACCCCTTTTGTTGACATCGAAACTTCTCGCGATAAATTTGTTGCTTGTAAAGTCGAACAACGGTGTTATGATTATTCTGCCTGGCCATAGGCCTAGGAGGCAAGGAAGAGCCTCTTCAATGCGTATGTTCCACAAGTTATCACGTAAGACAACGCAAATTTATATTAAAACTCATTAGAAAACGAGGATGTGTTTACTCGTCAATCAACCTCTGCCCGGAAGTGGGTCCAATAATCGCAGCATAGAGACCAAATTAGGTAGTATTTCCCGGAGTGAAAAGAACAAGATACGGATGCGAAGAGTGTGATGTTTTTTCTCGCGCCTCCCTCCTAACGTGGGCCGGGGGCACTCTCATGACTGATTTTACAAATATCTCCCTGACAACCCACCCAATAAGATAGGTTTGAAATCTTCTCTCTGTCCTCTATCTACAGGCCACTAGTACTCTTCAGATCATCGACCACATGACTACATACCTAGTGCCCGTTCGGAGAGAGGCTGAACACAACTCGGTGCGTACTACCTACTACCAGTCTACGTATCCCCGCGGTGTCAACCACCACCAAGCGGTAGCTATCAGCAGTTATCCATCCCTTATTTGGTGCTTCACGGATATCCACACGAAACTTCGGACACCAGATATATGCCTACTCTCGGTAGTCTTATTTCTGCAACCTCACAAACGCTCAACTAAATGAGGTCCCAATACACTTCCCCAGAAGGGTACTGTTTTGCACTGATTGCATATTCTTGTAGTGCGACCGTACTATATCGAAGGTGCCTGGGTCGAGGCACACGTGCATCCTTCGAAAGCAGGTACTCCATCCTACCCGTCCACCCCTATCTCATGGATGCACTTTGCTTCAGAAACCCCTTCCATCTCTGACTAATCTGTGCTAACCTAATATTTCATTTATACTATGTTAGAATAGAGACCCCAGGTCTATCACTGGTGTCATCGGAAGTAGCGACTTTTCAATTGCATAGCCAAAGTTCTCAATAAATTTTTCTGGTACCGCTGGAGGTGCTTATAGCAAATTTACAATCTGCCACGGGCCACGTGCACAAGGATACGCTGCACACAACACCCGGTTGTATTCTGGCTAAGATGACTTAGGCTTTTCTAACACTATATATATCGTTGAGTATGAATAAAACTTATCCTACAATTTCATACACACTCTCAAGGAAGTTGGTGTCAATTCTTGCTCTACGGGGCGTGGAAACGCATCGATTGATACATTAACCATACGAATAAATTAGGAAAAGGCTCAAATTGACGCATTAATTGAGGACGTTGGTTCTAAACAAACCACCTGACACATTTACAACCACCTTTCCTGACAGCCTGTGGATTTCTATACTTCACTCCTAATAACCATCCACTTTGATGATGCCTTTCCGGACTACACTCCCCACTACTTTCCATCGAGATACGTATATCCCAACGACTTTGAGCTAGCTTCCGTATATTATCTCCTTCCGGCTATAGAGTTTAGCAGTTGCTAGACTCTAAAGTACTCACAGGCCTCGTTCGACTCCCAACCCTAGTACACCATTAGGATGGTACATTTCAAGAGATGTACGCTGCGGGTTATGGTAGTAACCGGTATACTGTCCGCAAGCCATACGATCTGATTCTTACGAAGCGAGTCAACCGGAACGTCCAGCACCAAAAAACACCAAAAGGTTGTGCGGGCGCGACGAACTTCTCCCAGCCAAACAACAATTCATTGCTTTTGGCTTCCCAGAGCGCTGTCGCTCTCAGAGGTCCTGTATCTTGCTCCTTCCAAGCATGATCGGGACAAGAATATTCCGTGTTTATAGTGTCCATGCTAATTGGATGATGGCAGGAGGGAATATCAAGCCCGGAACAGTGTTACCCGGACGATCCTTACTGCTAGTCGGCAACCCCACCTTCTCCCCGCCACCAGGAGGTATCAGCACGCCGTGTGCGAATAGGCTCAAACCCAGAGCAGCTTCAATGGCGATAAAATATTCCCGCCATCTTATTTCCGTCACACCACAGCCAGTCCCGAGAAAAACGGTTCAATAGCACAGCCAATTGCTTTGAACTTTCAATGAAGAAATCGGTGGGTGATAGTGACTGCCAAGACAAGAGGGCACTGAGCGACGCGTCCAACCTTTCATTCATCGAACAAATTCAAGCAACCAGCCAGGAGGTTGTGATTCCTTTTCTGGATAATAAACTTTCGTTTTGCTTAGGGCACGGCCAACAGCAGTCACACCCTGGCAAAGTGCCAACGATAAAACTTGGCGTGATGCATGTTTGTTCCGGTTAAGGAAATAGTCCATCATTTAGGTCCAGTAACCATTCCCCCGAAGATTTTAGCGGTCTCACCAACTCTAACAGTCAAATATTGACGCCAAGGACGCGCACGTAGGATATCGCACCGGTTAAGATGAGCTAGAACTTCTCTCATAATTCGTCCCACGGGTTACACTCAACTCCTCCTCCCTCAAAATACTAGCGGTCCGGATTTCTGCAAAAATACCCTCGTCGCATCCCACCATCAGATTCTAACAATCTGAAAGCTAGCAAATATAGCATATCTTTCCCTACGGATAAGTCATTCTTAATAAGAAATTTTGCGAGAGAAGGGGAACTCACTACCTGCAACCCTGCTTTGCGGACGTCGATCCCACAACGACCATACGATTGTTAAATGCCTTCGCAACGAATAGTTCTCTTGCCAGATAGAGAAACAACGAATCCAAAACACCCGAGGTAGCAACTCGGTTCTGCAGAGCAAAGCCAGGAAATGCATCCCCCAGGATCAAGCGCATTCTTGAGTTGCACTCTGGCAGCACATCGAACGCTCAAAAACTTGCTATCCTCCAACATGATTCGTAGAGACTGCGGGTCACTCAAAGTCGTTGGGCTTCGTGGGATCGCCGTGTGTTTGTGAGCGGATCCTGGGGAGCGTCTGCCTTTTCATCTCAGGTGCGACGACCATGGGGTCTGGAAAGCCGCAATCTAAGATACTATAACATAAGCGGTATCCCTCAATAATGTCCCCGGAAAAGCTAGCCCGTATTCCGTGGGTGGGATAATCCTGAGCCATTTCTATCTGTAAGAAACAGGTTATGCTTGGTCAGTCCTATTGCCTAAGCGGCATTCAACCTTACTGCCCTACTGCAACATGATATCCATGGTCCCGCAATTCAACAAACTACAAGCCTCAATCCGCTCTGATGCCCAAGGCCCGAAACACCGCATTTGCAGGTTTACGAGATGGTCCTCGGTTCACAGTTTGAGACAATTCCAGGCCACTCTAATGGCATGTTTGGTTGTAAATTAGCTTTGTTTAACCTATTGATTCACCAATCGCATAAGTCGCCGACACAAAACATGAGCCGTGGGGCTTGCTGTATGCCCTGTCAAACTTCGGACGAATCTCTGCGACCCCCCAGTCGCCCCGGGGATTATTGCAAACCCGTATTCGCCTTCCCAACAACGCCAATGAGTGATGGGCAGTTCTTACTCCATCACTGTTGGGATAATCCTTTCCATTATTTCTCAGCGCTACTGGTTATTTCTCAGCATTACCACATCAAATCAGACATATAGAGTCCCTTTGCATGAAAGTCACACCCTGAGACATTACTCCAAACGATGGGCAGCTTCAATAACGTATGGATAGGACCCTATCCTCGCTAGCGGTGCGACTGAGCAAAGTGGGGGTTTAGCACTAGTCACAGTTTTGTAGCAGATGTCTAACCGTGCACGGATCAGAGAACTGTGGCATGACAGCACGTGTGCTGTAGTCGTTGCCTGGAAGTCTGACTACGTGTGCGTTGGAAAGCAAACCCCACTTTCAAGAACCCGGGATCCTACCTATGAGGACAAAAACATACCTGCACTCATGGGTTGTGGAAGCCTTGAATGCCCGGTGGCTGCGATCCGATCGAAATGTGTTAATAAATCCCAGATTCCATCAGGTCGGACCTGGGAATATCCGGAAATTCATAGTCAACAATCATATCTACCGGGGCCCAGCCCGGTGGATATTATTCTCTTTACGCCAGACTTCATAATCAGAGGGCAAGAGAACGCCCACCGAGGAATGGGAGATATACCAAAAAAAAAATAAGCAACATGTTCATTTCAAACGCCAGCAGCTGAGCATCGAAAAATGGTATGTGCTCAAGTAAGTTAGCTCCAGTGAAGCTCTACCGTGATTACGGGTATTAACAGCTTTACATATTGCGCTACGCGTCAGGGTTAAGATATGGTATCTTAACTAGATCCATACACATGCTATCCTTCAAATGTTGCCGGACGGTCGGTAGTTAGCCAAGTCTATGCTGCTAACTCATGCATCAGGGGTATCCAGGCCGCGCAGTCGATACGACCGATTGACGTGCGATCTTTGAAACAGTCCTGGAAAGAAATCACCAGAGCTCATACACGATGCATCTAGACTTATGCTCCTTTCCATCCCCACTATGAAGAACGGTTTCCACTTCGTTTTTGTTTTTTCCTCGCCAGAATCTGACGAAATTGACTCAACAAGAAGGAAAAAGTTGCTATGACGAATCAGCTGGTTTACACATTCCAGTGCAATCGTGTTGTGTAGCGTAGTGCAAGCCACGCGCACGTGTGGAACCGAGCTATCCTTGTCGTTCTAATCAGCAATCAAAGAACGGTGCGAGCGCGTACCGGGATGAATTTTGCTGTGGCTGATGTTCCAGATCCCCCGAACATACACTCTGGTGCGCACACGAGCCTTTTTATCTGCGTATATACGGAATTACGGCCGTCGGACTATTTTTGTGAGCTAGGGTCGATTGCTAATGATCCCGAAAGCTATTGCTCAGGTCAGCCCATTTCAGGAAGATGCCCAAATTCCAGGCCCTTAATCTAAATGATCAAAACTCGCAGGCCATACCTATTTGACACAGGGCTGATGAGTAGTGTCAACCCTGCGCTTAGACTGAGTGACGTCGATGAAGATTAGCCAACTCCGATTATTGTGAGGCCCCATACCAGCGCTCAGACACCAAAGAAACTATTACCACCTGCGTTTGCTTCTACCTTCATGTTCATACCTTCTATGTCAAGTAGGACACAGTTGGCCTGACCTCTCTAAAACTACCGAATTTCTACTTATCCATCCCTTATCACTTCCTAGGCTAGCCAAAGTTATCTAGTGTTGATATCTTATCAGATATTCCGATCTTTCGCACCTCACTGTATCCCCTCGGTGGCTGTGGCAAATTCGAGATTGTATGGCCCAGAATTTTCGGATACCTTTCCCGGCAGCAAATAGTAAATACGTGCCTTAGCTAACTAATAATAGAGTGTTTTGGCCACACCAGATTTCCAAATTTTGAGCTCAAATTTTGAGTTCTTGGCTGCGCTGAAGATCGATTTAAAAAGGTATGGTGCGAGAGCTCACAAAATCATCTGCGCGAAAGCGACCAAGAGTTATATGAAAGCCACAGGGTCAGCTCGATCAACAGTGGGGACCTATACTTTAACAGACTAGCTACACGGCTGCCAAGAATTCAAATTTTGAGCTCGAAATTTGGAAATCTGGTGTGGCCAAAACACTCTAATACCCAGGAAAATTTTCGTTTAATTTTCCAGTTAAACATAACGGGTGGTTACATGTAGTACACCCACTTCCAACGAAGCTTTTCACCTATCTGCTTTGATAAGCTTTTGCCTTCATCTCGGCTTCCCGCCTACACAAAAACACCCACCGTAACCTTTTGAATGTACGGGAATGTAATCCCGTCCACTAGTAACTGTAAGAATCGGGTGAAATAATAATTATTTGACTCTAGGTTGCGAAGTTGCTAGGTACAAAGGAAAAAGGAAACAGATTTTTATTTAGCGCCGTACTCAGGACTTTTCATACTCAGTTTAAGCTCCTAGAAGACTTCCATTGAGAATAACCTATATCCTTTGATCGAGGACCTAGATTTTTCGGTTTTGATAGGAAAAAATTCCCTGAGGGCCGTTTTGACTTCCTGGTGGCGTAGAGGGAGCATATCATGCGAAAATAGGTATGAGCTACAAGACACCAGCATACGGTGCCGATGCGCATGCCACCGATACGCTTTTTTAAAAATCATTGAATCCCGTCACTAATTATGATTATGCAGACACCCAGCTTATTTATACTTTCGGCATTCGCCTCCCAAAGTGGCCCTGGATACCCTAAAAATCCAGCAAATCGTTCAAATTACAACAAGACGAAGCCATAAGCAGCTTCGTTAACTTTATGTATATTAGAGAATAGCTACACTTAGCCCAATCAAGAATCATACGTATCTCTAACATCTCATGCTTCGGCGGTGGTTACATATGTTCTGGCCCGTTTACCATGGATGTCCGTTTACAAAGTGGCCAGCATGCTTTACAAATGGGTTAGCCCATTAACAAATAGAGCAACTTTGTAGATGGGCTGGCCCACCTTCAAAGAGTGATCTAAACCTGGCCCATATCCAAAGGCCATATCTGAAAACCATCACAACCCTTAATTCTCTTTTTTTACACCTATAATACTCAATAAATCTAACTAGCTATGATTCTCCTTTATTTTAGTATTATTATTTTATATCAGCGAAATTATAGCTAGAGGTATATGAAAGTTTTTGTGATGAATGGCTTTAGTACAAGATTTCTAGATTTAATTTAACTGACCTCAGCAATAAGATTTTCTGGCTGTGAATTGATCATGATGCTGGCTTCAAGATCTTGAAGCCTCATGTTGGTGCAGTCACATCTAAGCGAGCCCACACACAACACTTTGTGTATGGGCCATCCACTAGTTGCTCCATTTGTAAACTGGCTGGCCTATTTGTGTACTGGCTGGCCCATTTACAAACGGGGTTTAATGACATACGGGCCGGAACACATACATGTATTAGGTAGCAGTTTAGTCAAGTAGCAAAGGCAAATATGTCTATATATGCCATGTCTCAGCTTTCACCTGGCCGAAACAGATGCTATGTATAGTGGGCGGTGTTTTAAGAGAAGCACATATCTCCTCCATTTCCCCACCGAGGCTGACCAGTGACGTATGCGATCCTTGATCCGTTGGATCCTGAAACTCTATCCACTCTCTAGAAACTTAAGAATTAAGCTAGTTTTAGATAAAAAGAGGATAAAAAAGGCCGGGCTGGGGCACAAAGTGTTCTCGATGTCATAGCGAAATAATTTGCCCCCTAATTAACTTTCGCGGCTCCAACTTCTCACTTCCCCAATTGAACCCACCTCGCACGATCCTATACACCCAGAATCTTCTCGCGACTATTCCGCCGCTTCCTTTAAAAGCGCGTTTTTCCTGTAACTACATATGTACTTTTTCACCTTATACACAGTATTTCGAATTTTCTCCCGTTCGACACGGCTGCTGTACATACCAGATAACGTGAACAAAAAAACGCCAAAAAATGCTAGGAAAGAGCAAAGGGAATAAATACGAGCACCGGAAATTGGGAAGGAAGTCTTATATCCAACGTAATATTAGATAGGACTCCTGAACGACTAACGAAACATGGTAGACGGCGTAGAGCAGTCAGGCTGCGAAGAGTTTTCATAGAACGAAGCCTATATATTGAGCTTTTACTGTAGTCTGGTCGATTCGATCAATAAAATCTTCCTTTCTACTTCACAATCCCTATTCATTCAAAATATATGAAGTAATAAGGTGAGATATTCGTTGTTTCTGTGGAAGGCTTTATATATTCGATGGAGAAGAAAGAAACGAAGAAGAGGCAGAAAGCCTCTGTATATATACAAGTAATCAACCAATCAGAGCCCTTCCACCATATACCTCGCCGGTCAGCGCCTCCAGGCTCAAAGCAGCCTCAATTATACTGAATAGCCGCCAGAATAATCAACAGCCAAAGAAGCCCAAATCAGCAAGGAATAGTAAGAAACCTGAATAGTAAGAAAGCCTACGTATGCTTTAGAAGCCTACGTAGGTGGAGAAAAGAATAGAGCTAAATAGTAAGGAAAGGCCGGAAGCGGCACGAAAGGAAGTAAATATATCCAACAATATAAGAGGTGATAAACCCGAGTGACAGGCTGTGAATGTAAGGTTGGGCAATTATTCCCCTGAACGTTGAATCAAACAAGTTTTCACCTAGAACTGGATATTTGAATCCCATGGATGTTTTCCGGATCAATAGGGTCGCAGAGGCCTTGTCTAGGCGCTGAGGGGTAAACTCGCGTCCTAACCAAGAGCTATATTCTGCACCTAGATTAGATGTTTAAGGTAACAATAATTTTTTTGCTGGTGTTAACGCAGGACTCTAGGGGCGATCTACATTCACAGCGTGAAAGTTTCCTCTACTCTAACAAATGCACCGCTAGCTTTCGATTCCCAAGCTTTGCCGCACAGGTGAGCACAGGTCCTGTGAATAAAAAAATTCGCGCCTGTTCAAATAATCCTATTAATCACCTCGTCACACTTCCAGGGAAATTTCCATGTCCTTAATTAGCTATAGGAAATTTTCGACTAATGCATATACAAGATAGATCCATCCTGTAAGGATGAAAGTGGCGAGCTGACTGGTTGTAATAGTAAGCTATCCATCCTCTAGAAACAGGCCGACTTCCCTAAAGCATTCGGTTCTAAGTCTCCTTAATTCCTCAAAAGCTGGGTGAAATAATTGATTTTTGTGATTTGTGGGTGGCCAGAATAGCCAAAGTTCGATAAGGCCAGTAGCAGTCTGTCCTAAGGCTAGGTTCTCTGTGACTTACAATTCGTCTGGCCCTTCTGTGGTCGTGTCGTAGGTCGTAAAACTATAGGGCTGGACGAACTACTGCCACTTACATGGTGATAAGTACTGAGGGTTAGAGTTTGGCCTCTTCCCGGGCTGGTTAAAAAATGTTGTATTTAGTTGAGGCAGGGGCGGTACCTAAGACTGCCTTTATTTAACATCTAAGATGTGGTATAAATGCCCCCGGTGAGATCTTATAGGGACCTACAGGGCAGTACTAGCCCTATAGTCTGGAAGAATCTAACCCTGGACAGGCTACGACTAGGTCCCGATGACTTATTAGAGCTCCCATAGGGACACCGGATGGTTAACACAGGAATCTCAGGGATGGACTATCAGATGAGTGATTTCATGATATGGCTGTAGGCTAGACTAATCACCGGATCTCCCTAGGAGCGCCGACGCCCAGCCAACATTGAATAAGTACCGTACAGACTAGCAGAATACGACCCAGCATCAGAGTCGATTCGGGAGGATTTTTTCGGCGCGGGTGTGGTAATTTCTGTGGTACGTTGAAGTGACTAGAAGTGTTCTGGGCTAGGCTTTCAAGCAGCAGGTAGTCAGCGGGTATTTAGTTTCATCACAGCCATTTCCAACACTGACCCTCGATCCCCTTACTAGATCAACTCTCGTAAAATCTCAATCCCGGGCTGTATTCTACCGGTTATACGGTGACCCGGCATGATAGATAACTAGCAAAAGCCCAGCTTCCTCAGCTGAGATCCTTTCGCTAGGTCTAAACCTTAAAATTCCTCGTAGCGCCATTTTAGGAGCTGAAATCTCGTCTGGTTCCGGGGATGTGGATCCGGGGATGTGGATATGTTGTGTTGCTATTGATACAATGTGTGGTTTTGTAGGATTAGTGATTCCAGACATCCAGAGGAGCGTAGTGGGACGGTGGCCCATACCTAGGATAATTTGCGTTACCCGACTTTCAGTTGGTTCAGTTGGATCATGACTACTCGCTGTTTAGCTCTGTTCTACGATTGGCCATACCTTAGTCTCGTGTCCAGCCCATACTGCGTAGCAGCCATAGTCAGTAGGGAGTGGGAACGAGCCTAGCTACACTTCATCATAGGACCTAGCATAACAGCCAAAGAGTATATGTACACGAAACAACTTGGAGTTTCTAACGGTCAATTATATTCAACAATAGAAAAATCCATCAATATAAAGCCAAGCTAGATGAGCCCAAATCCAGAGACACGCAATGATATGCTATAGTTTTGAGATTCGATAGTTGAGGTCGCTCGTATCCCGTTGTCCGTGCGATATATTGATACATGTAGTTAATGAAAGCCACCCCCCCTAAATCAAGCCCGAGGCTCATGGCACAAGGTGATCGCGCCCCATGATGTATCTCGCCTAGCTGACACACAACAAATATTACCTGGAGGGCCTCACTATACGCCTACTCGGCGAACTCAATTAGAGTATAAACCCCCCCCTTGCTTTAAATTCTCTCGTCTTTCGTCCTTTATGCTGCTCCGCTTTCCACGAGGGATCCGCAACCTTCCACTAACTTTGCAAGGAGACTACGACAGGATACGGAGCGCAAACCATTCGTTGGGAGATTCATTCGTTCTACTAACAAAACCGCAGTTCTAGTTGCTCACGCGCACTGTCCACCAGGAAAATCACGAACCGCTCTCCGAGACCAGAGGAAGATTAGGACCTCCAGCTCTCGTCGTCTCTCCGAACGATCCGATAACACGAACCTGAAAAACGGCTTAAGATTATAATATCAACAGTAACGACTCAGGCTTAACTACTACCCCTCTGAATTCTCGATTACCGAATCATCGACAAAACATCACAAGGTCTAACGCCCTAAAATTTATAGCGATCCAGATAGCCAGCAGAGGGAAGCCGAATCCATCTCTATATACAGTACACCAAAGCATTCCTCTAGGCCGAATAGGAACCGTGTACACCGAAGTGGCGCGGCGGTGAAACGCAAAGACTAAGGGTGGCACAAGCTTGTGCACAAACGTCACGCGATATTATGAAGTGTTGTAATATTGGGAGCACGTAGGGAGGAATAGAAGACTTGATTGCTTGCTTGCTTGCTAGGTGGGCATACGGCCCCTATCTAAATACTCGTGTAGTAGCTCTCTTGGGTGCCCGAGTGCCTGTGTGCTCGGGTACCTGTCTCTCAATCATTTCCGACTCCGAAGGGCCAAGCCCCGTATTAGGAAGCATCTCCAACATGAAGCCTTTTCAACATGGCTAAACCACCCAACCCTAGGGTTCTCGGATAGTATCTCAATGCTATCATGCATGTGAAGAAGCCTACAAGAATTGTAATTCGAGTGATGATTCGTGATCTGTACCTGCGTGTGTACTTCGTGACATAAACAACGTCTAAATTACACAGAACCCACAAGTTTATATTTCCGGTTATGGAGTGCATCCTCCCTTGATTTTCAGCGTGATACAGAACTAACAGAGATGATGAAAGTACGAGCATCACATGGTGGGTTTGTGCCTGCTAGGATACCAAATTCTGTGCCGTTGTGGTATCACATGAATTAAAAACATAGGCAAGACAAATACATGTAAGACTAAAGGTGGTTGCAAAACACCTGCCCCATATATAATTTGGGGTATCAAGCAAAAAGACATGGGATATTAACACCTCTAAGCCCTCCACCACTATGTTTGAGGTTTCCTTTTGTGGGGCTCCCCTAGTATAAATATCTTGGCGCATACTTGGCATTTCCTGTAAGAATATTCGCTCTATAAGAATATGGTGTCTGGTCCCGACCGTATTCTTATAGGGCGATTGTACTGTATCCTTTGGGTAAAGTGGGGTTTTAACAAGACCCATCCTCACAAGACAAGATCAGATTGCTGGTTATGAATTTGGCTATCTTATCGCACCTACCCGCGCTTTTCAACCACGTTTTATGGGAACGGAACCAGGATGAGGTCGGGTTAGCGAAATCCCGCATGAAACAAAGGTATACCCATCAAAAAAAACATAACCAGCTTTTACTATTTACAAATCCACAAAACCCAGAAAACCCCGCCGCTCTAACCCAACATAACATCATCATCCCCCACCCCCATCTCCATCTCCACCCCCCTCCCTCGCCCCTCCAACAACTCCCTCCTTACCTCCGGAGCGATCCCCGGATGTCCCTTCACCAACAACACATCCAACAACACATCCCTCTGATCCTCCGTAATATCATTCTTATACCTTTGCGCAAACGCCAAAAAGCTCTGATGCCACAACAACGGCAACACCACATCTACCCCTTTGAAGCGCATAAAATGGAACACCAACGCATCAACAACCTTATACGGCAACGCATACTTCTTATCAATCAATACCTTAATAAACACGCTCGTTGGCCCCGTATACTCCATCTCACACAGCCTTAGCAGCGCCGCAGCCGAATGCAGCACCGGGATAGAAACGCGAGTTAGAACAGACCCGATGATCTGCGCTTCTTTGAGAGTACAGGTTCCGGATTGAGCGAGTGGGAAGAGGAACCCCTTGAAGAAAGCCGCTGGTTTGTAGAGTGCCTTTTTGATCGCGTTGTAGAGGTGGACGTTGAGTTTTTTGGTCTCGGCGATGTCGTCGCGAACTCGGTCGAGGAGGATTAGGGAGAGGAACTTTTGGCATTGGGTGGATTTGGTGGCGGCGAAGAGACGGGTGGCTTCGAAGCAGGCGTTGGGGGACCAGGTGTCGGGGCGGGTGAGGAAGAGGATTTCTTCCCAGTTTTTGAGTGAGGGGATGATTTTGAAGGCTTTGGGGAGCTTGCCGGATTTGTAGCGGGAGAGGAGGAGGCCCACTCTGGTGGGGGTTAGCGGGGCCTAGAGTATGGGGGTGTGAATGGGGGCTTACTTGGTGTATACTTCTATAACTTTCGGCGGTAATGATGGAACGGGCTCATCTTCGACCAGAGTCCCAGCCTGACGAGCTTCGTGTTCTGCAATCTTCTCAAGGATCTTATCGGCGAGCGATATCCGCTGAGTAGGAGCTTCGCCGTTATTAGGTAGAAAGCGATTAAACATCTCCATATCCGCTTCATCGATCTCCTATCCCCACAAAACAAATCAGCACGTTCCTCACTTCCTCAAACCACCAATTAAAAATCCACATACCAGCTCCTCCACAACTTCATCACCAAAATCCCCATCCTCATACTCCCCCTCGCTATCTTCCCCCTCCTCCTCCTCCTCCTCTCCCTCAAACCTCATCTTCCCCGCAGCACCCATAAAATCACCTCTCATTGCCGCTCCTAACGCCGCTTCATCCTCTAGCTCATCCTGTTGCTCTCTCGCTATCTGTAAGATCTTCTTCGACATCCCCGAGTCAACATACTCCTCCGTCTTCGACGACCGCTCTTTTCGCTTCGCGCGAGACACCTTCCGGAGGTTCCCGGACGTATTTTCAAGGATTTCTTCATGGAGGGGGTTATGGCGTCTATGCGCGCGAGGGGCAGCGGTCGCGTCTTTCGGCATGTTGGATCGTCTCGTAGAATATTCTGATCAAGTACGGGGGATTCTGTAGTTTCCAAGGAGACAATTTAGAATAGCGCACTCGTAGGTTATTGGGGGGAAAAAAAAGATTTTTGTGGGGCTACCAAAATGCGAGATCATCAAGATTAGATAAAGGAGGGGCAACAAAAAAATTCCTAAGCCTCACCTGCAAAAACCCACCCCCACCAGTTTCTCTACCACTACACTCCCACCAACCCCGTAATTCACCCACGATGTCGAAACGATCTGCAGAGCCCCTCCCTCCCGGAGGCGGCCTGAAAAACCGGTCCCGTGAAACACCGGAATCGCATCCGGCGGAAATGGGCGATTTTGAAGATAACTATGAAGATGAGTTTGAGTCCGACTCGGATGTAATTGAAGCCGGCGCAGATGGTGAGGACCCGGGTGAGGATGAGAAGATGGAGGGTATGGATGTGGATCAGCAGGTTTATATGCCGAGTCGACGGCAATTAGCGAAGGATGAGATACTGGAGCCGGACCCAAGCGCGTATCATCTGCTTCATTCTATGAATGTCAATTGGCCGTGTTTAAGCTTCGATATCGTGCAGGATGGATTAGGGGATGAGAGGAGGTCGTATCCCGCGACTGTGTATCTAGTTACCGGGACACAGGCGGCGAGAGCGAGGGATAATGAAATTACTGTCATGAAACTGAGTGGATTACAGAAAATGCACCAAGGTACATACATATACCCCACCCCCAGATCTCAACCTCTACTAACATACCATAGGCAAACCCGAAGATGATGAAGAAGAAGACGAAGAATCCGACACAGAAGATGACCCAATCCTCGAATCCCGCTCCCTCCCACTCCCAACAACAACCAACCGAATCCGCACCTCACCACACAGCCCCCTCGCCGCCTCTCTCGCTGAAACCGGCGACGTCCATATCTGGGACCTCACAACTCACATCACTTCTTTCGACACCCCCGGCACCCTCATCCCCCCATCCGCCAACAAACCCACCACCCTCAAAATGCACAAACACACTGAAGGCTACGCCCTCGACTGGTGTCCCCACCCCCGCGAGGTAACAGGCAAACTCGTCACCGGCGATAACGATGGCCGCATCTTCATCTCTACCCGTCGCGAAGACGGCGCATGGGCTACCACTAAAGATCCGTATCGAGGCCACACAGGGAGTATCGAAGAGCTCCAATGGAGTCCTGCCGAACGCCATGTATTCGCCAGTGCGAGCAGTGATGGCACTGTCAAGATCTATGACGCCAGAGCAAACACCAAACGCCACCAGCTCAGTGTTGAAGTAAGCTCCTCCGACGTCAATGTTGCTTCATGGTGTGGCTCTGTCCCACATCTTCTCAGCACCGGCGCCGACGACGGAGTGTGGTCTGTGTGGGATCTGAGGACTTTCCCGAATACGCTGAAGGGCGAACATGTTAGTGCCACGGCCAGCTTCACGTTTCATCAGCAGCCGATTACGAGTATCGAGTTTCATCCAACGGAGGATAGTATTGTTGCTGTGGCGTCGGCGGATAGTACGGTTACATTGTGGGATCTGTCGGTGGAGTTGGATGATGAAGAGAGTAGGGATACCGGTGGTGTGGAGGATGTGCCGCCGCAACTATTGTTTGTGCATTATTGTAAGGATGTTAAGGAGGTTCATTGGCAGCGGCAGGCACCAGGTACTGTGGTTGCGACGGGCGCGGATGGGTTTAGCGTTTTCAAAACTATCTCGGTGTAGGGGGAAGTTTGT
The DNA here is from genome assembly GCA_038503065.1 of Paragyromitra xinjiangensis. Lineage (NCBI taxonomy): Eukaryota > Fungi > Ascomycota > Pezizomycetes > Pezizales > Discinaceae > Paragyromitra > Paragyromitra xinjiangensis. The sequence goes on along the minus strand of JBCAMK010000016.1, from coordinate 1,335,081 downwards.
ATTTTATGGTCATGAAATATCACTCGTTCTTGGCGGTTTTTTTTAATTTTGGCGATAGAGGAAGAGTAATGAATTGTTACCAGGTGTGGGAATACGATATGCAGAGTACAACGGTTTCATCATGACATAAAGCCAGGACGAACCTATCCCCATAAAGCAAATATTCTTAGGAGAGTACAGTCCCGTTCGCAAATTTTTGGCACCCTTCTCTCTCTACTGAACAAGACTACTAGCGGATTGGGGCTGTGGTTTCTGTAGGAGTTTACTATACAAGTGGTTGAATGTTATTTGGCAGGTTAGCGTTTACATATTTTTCTTCCCTTTCGATGTATTGTTCTCTAGCTGGATCTACGACTATCTGACTGTGACTATCAATAGGTTGTAGGCTGTCGGGACTTTCCGAACACGACTGCGCTGGCCTACGTAAAATAGCCCCTATCCAGACTACTAGCCAAAAAACAAGTCTATTCGATTTAGCACGTAGGTGATATAAGCAAGCCGAACGCCATAGATAGGAAATCCCTCACTTACAGCCCAGCTGTTACCCTTGCTGTTGCTCGCCGTGCCCAACATAAAACTTTCCTTGCGATTGGACGCAGCTTTTGGTTGCCCGTATTACTTACGTACCCAATCGAATAGACTAATTTTTTCAGCTGGTACATGTTCTTAACCCTAACAACGAGATGTAGTCTCGTTCGCAGGTCTCCCGCCATTCATCCCGGTGGTGGAAGTGATGTGCAGAGAGACTACAGACCCTAATTAATGAAGAAAATGTGGGCGAATGGGACGTGGGCACAAGACTAAACAGGGCGATTGTACCGTATTAATAGGTACATGAGCGGACAAAAATGAAAGATAAATGTCAATGAAGGGAGCGGTAAATTGACATGCACCAATCACGACTACCGGTACTGGGGCTACTTTGAGATTTCTGGTTTCTGTTACTAATAACAAATTTAAGTATTGTCTACAGCTTCATTTTCCAGTGTGACAAACCAAACAAAGATCTGACACTACTCAGATGAACAGATGTACTTAATGAAGTAAAACAAAGAAGGTGCAATACAGTGGTGCAACACAGCCTCTATTTCACTACCGTGATTCCTTTCACTAACCAGAGCCTAGGTTAGGTATATGAGAGTTCCCTCATGATTAGCACCGACCGAATACCCAGAATCTAGGTCTCCCTAGCTACACTAGAGTATTACCAAGAGCTTTGGTATATCCACAGTAAAGCGTATGCATCATAAGCCAAATAACTGGATATGCCTAATGAAGAATTTACCCATCTACCGAAATCATCAAAGCATACAAAGGCTAACCCGCAAACCCTCACGTGCACAGAATATTCACCGGCATCTAATTTTAACACCACACTTCATACCTGGCTTTTGTACTTAATCGCTAGACCGCTTTTCAGCGAAGTAGTTTACCCTTTTTCAGAAGCATGTCGGGATTAAACTCAAATTCCCGAGTATCCGAAAGTTACGCTCGAGCGAGCACCATCCTTGATCTAGATACCCAATCAGTATTTTTACAAGCTATTTAGGCTCGTATACAAAGACCCGGTAAGTTCCTTGCTCCTGTCACGCTCAGGCAAGCGCTCAGCTGAAACTTCACTATTCCCCATCACACGTCAAATTACTCCCCGCCTAGGGCCGTCGATGGTTGTTTTCACTGGGAGCCAAACATGATTCGGTGGCTTTTTCTAGGTAGGATGTTGGTTCTGCTCATGATCAGTACGCAATACTCTCACAGCTGCCCTCCCACATCAACATGAAATATGTGTAATTATCTTTTATAATCGCGACTTTATCCGCTGTTAAACATCATCGTGATCATCGATCCCCACCCACAGCTATATATCTATGTATTATTATTATTTCCAACAGGCATCGGCATATCTCCAGCTATCCGCCCTTAGCAGGGAGTACCAGTACCAATGTTGTTTAACAACTCGCTTGCAGATCAATTGATTTATCATTATATTCAAAATAACTCACTTGTGCCCAAGGGGTACAGATGGGAATATGCATCAGGAAGCCTAGAATCCCATACTTCTACATAAAATCCTACCCTAGTCAGGTACAGTCGGACCTCGTTCTACAGTACAAAACAGACCCCTAACATCCGGCATAGTATATAGTACCACTACATACGACCGGATGCCGGAGCGAAATGGCAACCAAAAGAGTAGTAACCACTTTGCCCAAACCCGATATGGGTTGGATCGCCATACTGTTAAGATCTCGATCTGCAAATTATTGCTATGGGGCGCCTAGCCCCCACTTCGATCGGGTTCAATCCGCTGCACCTCTTTGACTAGCGTTTACTTTCTGCAATGACTTCTATCCAAGATACAAAATGAAAAAAGCCTGCAGATGCGTTACAGAGTGGGCTTTTTGGTGCAACTTCATTTAGCGGAAATGTGACCACCCCAAGAACCGAATGCAAGACTCGAAAGGCTTCAACTAAGACCCACATACATGCTAAAGCATCTTGCTACTTTGGATGAAGTTTAAAACCGCCATCAAATGCCGAGCAGATTTTCGTTTCATAATAAGACGTCCCCACGAATCACATCTAGGACATTTATCCCTTTGAGGCAAGAATCGAAAAACAAAGTTTATTATTTACGTGGTGAAGTATCTATGCACCACACTATAAGACACAAATTTGGCCTCCGCTATCTAATTCCTAAGCTGATCAGGGACGAGCACCTCTGAAAATATTTGGAATAGCAACCCTGGCGAATGTTCAAATCTTACCCCATCTCTGATAATGTTTGACCAGTCAGGGACCGGGTGTGAACTGTTTCTGCGGGTGCCTGGGCTGGTCTCTGGCGATCATAGCCGCGATCTCGACGGATGACGGATACTCCTCCATAGGGATATGAATCGGAAAAACGAGAATCGCAATTTGTATGGTGCGTAGTGCTGCCACACTATACGAGAAGTGATACCCTGTTTTCTGGTTCATTGCTTTGGGGAAACTGCAGTGCAACTAAATCGATACCCAAAACGCCCCGCGGGGCCGATCCCTGGAGATGGTGTTCCGCTGGTTCTATCTCAAGCCCAGAAACTTGGTCGGCATCTGTTTCGCACTCAATCACTTCGTGCCATGCTACGTACCTTAACCAAGCCACTGGAAGTTCTCAATGTGAGCTGCCGCACTTCGACCCAGTAAATCATTCTTTATTAGTCAGCCCAGGCAGCCGTGATCCGGGTCTTCGATAAGTTGTTGTAGGTCTTTACCATATTGATAGTCCCATTCTGAAGGGCCATACGATCAAATCCGTTCCAGCTAAAACATGCATGTGCATAAAAAGAAACCGGTACAGTCAGCCCATGCTCTACCAGTTTTTCTACACAATTCCTCGCTGGCGCCTTCGACTCCCCATGGTTTCAACCTGACTTCTTTTATTTTGCTAAATAGCGCCGGAATGAATTCTTCGGGCACAAGCTTTCATTACCTTGAACTTCTCCCACCCTGATAATCACATGAAAGCGGTAAATGACGTTGCTTGTTGTGGAGGTGATACATACTCTATAGTACCCTGCCCCCAAAAATCAATGCCACGCTACAGGGTTTCAGTTGTTTTCCTCGTCGCTCAGAACTGCGATTTGGGCCCGTGCCAACTGGATCTTGTGTACTAGACCTCTTTGGGCTCGACATCCAGTAACGAAAAGGAGAATAGCAAAGGTTTTACCAATAGTCAAAATTAACATCGCGTATATTCTATTATACGATAGTTGGGAGTGCTAGAACTTTTTGCTTGCAAGGGGATATCGAAGCCATCTCCTTGAGCTGGCAACAAATTGTCGCTCCCTTGTGCTACAACTGGGCGATTTCGATAGGTGCCAAGCAGGAATATATCCCCACCCCGGGGCCCAAGTATAGTAGTTATCAATGGCTTGGCGTTACTTGGCAACATCTTAAATCCAACTCATGCTACATTTATCGTTCACTAATTTGTTGTGCAGGCATCTTATAAGTTTGCGTTGTGTCCAGGTTATGTGGCTTACCCGCGGTGCCCAGTAAGACAAAAGGGTCTGAGCTTGTGCGACGCCGCACTGCCGGCCGTTGGCTTGCTTTTAATGTGCCAGGTCGCGAGGGATCTGGGACGACGGACTTTCCCGCACTATTAAACCGCCATGTAAATGATGCGAAACCTGTATGCATTCTTTTGCCCTTGTCTCGCCGAAGCAACTGCTTCTAGAGCTGTCGAAAGGGAGTACCCTGGTGTCGGGTGTCGAACTTGCTTGAATCATCCACTTATTGATATGTCAATGTCTGAGGGAGCTATATTGCCTTGCATGCATGATAGGACTATCGTATTGCCAACGAAATATTTATGAGCACCACTTGACGCCCTTGAAAACACAGTTATTTGCACTCCCACAGCAGTAACGTAGCGCCTTGTCTTAGGTACCATATATCATGCTTCAGAATAAAACATAAACCCTAGATCATAATCCACGATACGAAGAATATCCCGTAGTTATTTGGCAAAATATTGGTTTCAATATGACAACACAGGGAGTTGGGTCTCCATCAAGATCCAAGAGTAGATCGGTGAGGCGGGAGGGACCGGAAAGCCCATGATTGTGAACGAGCCACATACGCAATCTCTATTTATCGCGACTTAAACGCCATAGCTATAACTCCCATGAATGTCTTATTACACACACTTTCTGTGCTCTACATACGTAAGTCCCCTCAAGTATCTTAGAGCGGAGCACAAGCACAACTGCACAAAATCTCACTTCGAACTAGGATTGGTCCTCTGTAATATCAACAGCGATCAAAGAAAACAGCTCAGCGAAATTCCGTGACAGCGATCGTAGCATTTTTGTGCGGAATGGTAAGGTGTGATACTTCTCGAAAACATGCCATTTTGTTTCATTGAGTGAGATAGCTTAGATGAGTTAGAGCATTTTTGAATCCTAGGCGGGACAAAATGTGTTGTATAATGAAGTTGGTCACAAGCACATGCCATTGATGAGGCTTTAGCTGGGATTAGGAATGTAACCCTAGCTAAAGTACTGACTGGAGCTCTGGAGCAATACGTCAAGCTCCTACTTAGGAGCTGAGTACAAAGTGAAAACAGGCTAGACTTCTCATTAGCTATTAGGCGAGAAAACTGCAATCTTTAGGTACATGCACGGGTATTCTACTTTCTCCCACGATACAGAAAAATGGACTCAGTGGTGGATTAAGCGGAAATTTTTAATAAAGGTAGAATCGCGCTGAAGGGGCATGGTATTCCGGGCCATGACACCCAACAAGCACATGGACCGGGCCGGAAGATATGAGAATTCGTAGGCTTTTACTCAGCTCAAATAGAGAGAGAATCGGTCGGAAGTCAAGTAAATCATACACCACCAAGCCCGAAGGAAATCCGAGAAAAACAAATTTATACCAACCTAAAACCTACCAATTTACCTGGAAACGAAATAAGCTAACTGGGGCAGGTCCAGGGTCTCGGGCACTATTCTAGATCGGGTGAGAGTAGGCGCCCTTGCCGTCTCTACGGATCCAGTGGTTAGGTGAGATCTCCCCATTACCTTTTATTGTCCGAAGCCGTTGTTCATATCTAGACTCCTTTTGGGAATAAACAATAAGCTAAAGCACAAAATATCACATTTCGGGATCACGCTGAGCACATTCTCCGATAAAAAGATGGGAAGCTAGAGTAGCAATCTAATTTGTGCTATCAAACCATTCAGATTCTGAATACCACTATCAGTCCAAATTGAATTTCATGTATAGTTGAATCGATGTTCATAATAAACAAATGAACACATATCCCCCCTAAGTTTGGTCCCTGCATGGGCTGGCGAGAGCAGTCCACTGGAAAGATTCAACCGTACGTGTGCCGTGCGTGTCTCGTGCTGTCTAACTCAATTACAAATTATTGACTTAACAGCAGAAATAAAGCGCCCTTAGCTTAGTAGAGGGGAGTATGTATCCCATCGAAGAGGTGTATTGATCATGATACTACGTATAGCTATAGCCAGCTTCCTATTTCCGTTCTAACACAACTTGTCTCCCTGATAGCATAAGTATAGTCCACCTCCCATCTTTCCAGGTCAAATCCGTCTTGCTACCCAAGCTACCGACAGTTTGAAAATTCCTTAAGACGAACTACCTACTCTTTAGCTACTTCTTCTAGATTGAAATGCCTGCCCCAGAGAATTCTCAATCACCAGCTCAAGCAACAGCTCAAGCAACAGCTCAAGCCCAAAACGCTTCCTCCTCTTCCTCCGTGCCTCCCGAAAATACTAACGGATCCAGTGAGAATTCAAACCCCTCTTGGGCTTTTCCGAGACTAACGTGATCGCTAGCTAATACTCCGCTTACCAAACCTACTCTTCAGGTTTTAAACAATCCTGGGCAAGATATGCTCGACAAATACCTTCAACAAGACACGGACGACGAATCTGTGGTTGTATTTGCGAGAACGAGAAGCTGAAGACAGATATTCCAATCTACTAGAACAGCAGCTGATTTGAGGTATGCTTCGAAGTCTAAGCTCACGTTACATACCATGTTTGCTATCACTAACCTCCAGTAAAGATATAATTGGTGGATGAGGGTGGCAGTCATGGAATTAGGGTTACGGGGGCATTGGGAACTATGACACGATATCGGAGCCGGAGAGAATTGACCTGTTTATGAAAGAGATTCGTGGCTCTCATGTTTGACTTGCTGGGTTGATTTTATTGCCGCAAAACTCTATCTTATTCGTTTATGCTACGTGGATGCTTGGGGTGGTCTGGGAATATAAGAACGAATATTACCGCCATGCACATGTGTGAAGTGCTCTTTAAGATAGGATTTCTGCGATCTCCCTACTAGTGGATGCAGTTGCGTATGAGCCCAACTCCTACCACATATAAGGGCGGCTATTGCCATTAAGCTTCAAATCCGTAGCACCCCTCCCTTTTCCCCATATCTCATATGGTTGTTGTTTATTCGGGTTATCGGTACTCTCTAAACACTTTTAAGCGTGCCGAATGCTGGAGCCAGCCAGTTGTGGTTAGTTTAACAGCTAGAATCATACTCTGTACTATTTAATTAGTTCTCTAGCGAGTTGTAGCTATAGCCAAACCAAAATCCAAGGTTACTTGAATATTCTTCCTAAAGTAATTTTCCCTAGATAATTTACCCATAATGGCATCTATATCACACTCAATCGATTGATCTATCGAGTGATATATTATGATTGGTACTATTTTGGCGATGTGGAAGTCCTTCCTATGTAAAGTGTCCACCCGATTAAATGGCAGGCGTGGATTTGGCGAAGAAAGGTAGAAGCTTAATAAGTACCCTTCCAAGATCATTGCCGGTTAAAGTAGAAGGAAAGGTAACATTCTCTCACTAGAAAAAGGAACTTAATTAAGTTTCTTCGCGATCGGTTAGTTCCCAAAGCTTGTTACGGGTGCAGAACAATAAGCTAGAGCCTCGTGATAGGGTTTCACGAATTGTAGTTCCTGATGCCTACATCTCGATGCCATCATGCGTAATGGTCGTTAATGCGTCGCTCATCTAGAAAGAAATCGCCGAAGCTCTATCAACTCAGAGTTTCACTGCACTCTGCAGCTACCCCGAACAGCAGATGAGACAGGTGGATCAGCCGAAGAGCAGGGGTTTGGGAAAAGAAAACACAAGATGGCGGGAAGCCCATGAGCGGTTGAAGGTAAGACACGCAATTACCCGGCCCATGACTGACAGGAATTAGTCAACCAAACATATCGACAGGGAATGAGGCAATTCCATGTAACTGATTGCTGAGATGATACATTTGGATCACCGCTTGAAGTTAGGGAGGATAATTCGTGGTGCCACATAGGCTGAAATTGAATAATAGTAGGGGATTGCACATATTTTGTGGTTGTACGAGCTTGAGGAAGTACAAGTAAATTTCTGATGCCACATCGAAATGCTTGTCGCTTAGCTTCTGCGGGACGCCCCATCGCAACAACACCTCATCGAACAACGCATCAGTAGGGCATCTGGCAGAAGAGTTCCAAGTAACAGGTAAACTAAAAGGAAGGATTGTTAAATTAACCCTAGCCACAAGAGAGGCAGCAAGTACAATCGAGTTGGTAAGCTCACACGTGCATCTTCCCACGACAAAATATTATCCGTAAATTGATGGATCACCCCTACAATTAAGATAGTAAATGAGGAATCGGGCTTTGGCAACTGTGAAACCCCCGCTTTCTACTAGCTTGATGATTTGTTCCTAGGCATTTGTTGCCTCGACCCTGAATGTTTGTTGGAGGCTGTATTTCGCTGGTGATCGAGCTGATAGGAGTAAAGCTTGGGATACTTTATTTTACCGAAGGCGTTTTGTGTGTGGGGGGTTTGTGCTCCAAGGCCCAAGACCTTGTCACCATCGTCATCATCATCATATTCCAACTAATAGAAAACATCTAGATTTTGGGCAACTGGGCCCGTAGCCAATAAAACGAATAACCTAAATACGCGTCGACGCGTCCTTCTACCATAGGTACACTATGAAGAGTTCTAAAAATCCCAACGGACCATCGGATTCGAAGCCCGATCCAGTTTTTTCTTAGTTAGACCCAAGCTCCAAAGGAAATATGAGGCTATATATCCTCCTGCGTGGATCTCTCCACTCTCGGCCCTTGATGGTGGTGTCACCGTTCTTTAACCCAGGGTTGTTAACATCGGCGATGGAATCCTCTCCCCCATGCACTCCTACAGAGATGGTTCTGTGCGTTTTCTTGGATGGGCTGTATGTGCGCCTCCGTCGTCAGTTTTCTTTTTACTGGCTTCTGTTTTTGGATGACACGTTTACTGTTGCTATGGGTCCTCCCCAGCATCGAGGTCGAACCGATACGGGAAGAGGTGAAGAAAATGTACTGGGTTCATGTGAATTATGCTATTTCGATGCTAGTTCCTAAGGAATTATGAGACGTTTAGGTTAGTAGCTCCTGCCTTAGTTGACAGCAGTTGCAGACATATCGAACCAGCTTATTGGAGAATGTTCGTAACAAGACTATCATTTTAGTCTAAAGGTCTTTATGACTCAATCGACCGGCCGATCACGCCATGCATTCATGCTAGGGAGATAAGTACTCAACAATATGATCTTAGGATAGATGGTCAATCAGACGTGGCGTAGGCGATCCTACCGTGTATTATCTGGAGTTATAGTTTGTATAGCATCAGATAATGATTTTCAAGATAAGAAAAGTATAAAGAAATCCCTTGTATTATTATTAGGACCTTCCAATTTTGCAATAAACTCACACGTTTAGATCTTCCCCTACCAGTTCAAACGCGTAGTATTTACACGTCACAAGGTAGGTACTGTAGTACGAGATGTGCATATTTCGTGACGGACATGAGACCGATTTAGAAAGGGACTCGTGCTTCCTCGTGCTGTGCTCTCGAGTGACCCCCTGTGACGCGATTTCCCCTGTCTTCGCCTATCCTTCGCATGATTTTGATATTTCCTCTTACTCTAGTATTATCCTCGCAAAAGAGATATCTCAATGAATCTGCTACTCAGATAGGACAATATGCTAATAATCAATATGGCTATCCCCCAAGCTGCTTTTGGGTGTGCTTAATGAATTCATCATCGCGATCGTCCCAAACTGCTCTAGAAGCCAAGGTTAACATTAAATTATAAAGACGCGCCTTGCCACTCTAAAAGTAGCTACGTGTACTTGTGCTTGTCCCGCAACCCCAGGGATCACCAAAACTAAACACTTATTGCGTTGGATATGCACACTTATTTGCGTGCAGGAGCATGGTATTGTATCAGGAAAAGCCTACAGTCACCCCCGGTCTGATGGTGCGCCTGGTCAGTTGGCGGACACGGGCCACCTCTCAACCAACAAGGAGGTTCAATTGGGTAAAACTTATGGTTATAGCCAGTCAATAGGAGGTCCACTGTAGCAAGAGGGGAGTGACTATAAGATACTGATATTCTAATTAGTCTATTATTAACTATGATTTTCTTAATTACCACTTTGCAAACTTTGTTAAGATGGCTCTATGTGCATTTGCGTAGGTATAATCAGGTCCGCCAACTGACCAGGCACGCCATGACCATCAGGCCGAGGGCGACTGTAGTTGTGGTGTTAATGGAAGTGAACTTTGCAAACCAGCTGTATATAGTCGACGTCCGAAAGAGTCTTGGTTAATATGCCCCTAAACCTAATCCTGAGTGCCCACACTGAAATGGAACTCGACTTCCCTTTCCATGTTCCGATCGAGGACGAAGTTATTAGCTAGGAGGCTTTGGGCAGCAAACATAGCCAATACAGCTTGCAGCTTGAGCTCGGTGCCTTGGGGAAAGGTCTCCTAATTTTAGTGATACCAACCAGATAACAATCTTCGTACATTGCAATATTACTTTTTTCTGCATCTGTGCCGCTACCCCGCATGCACGCGGAACGCCCCGTTTTGATGCCTTCTTTCGTTGGGCGAACCGTTTTGTTCTAGGGGATACGTAATTCTTCCCTTTAATTCGCTTGATAAACCCAATCTTAGTGGATCGATGCTATAAGCGTTAACTTGGCAAATGCCTACCGTCCTCCTGCGCCTCTGTTTTTCACTTCCGGTTCAGAGGCCGGGACAGCGTATCCGAAGGGTATTGGAATGGTGACATACCCCACGGGTCGCCTTGTAATACTGCACACCTTGTGGTTTGCCTTGAGCGCCCAGTCAGGCTTCAGAGGATGATCATGATTCGTCACTCGAGGATTTGTTTTTGACTAATACAAGAATATACCTGGGAGCACTAATATTTTGAGTGAGTTGCTTTCATGTTAGGTGGCTCTGCGGCCCTTATGTCTGTTGAATAGCCCCCCTTCAGCTGGTCATAGATAGCTCGAATGCGATATGTAACCTCAAGAAACTCTCACGAACCAAATATGTATCGGGAAGTATATTTCCGAAGCCGACGCTGTTAGACAATCAAAACCATGGGCAGCCGCTTTGACCAATGAAAACTATAGAACAGTTACCCAAAGGCTCACCGGCCGCCTCGCCGGTCGTCGGTCGGTTAGGGCAGTCTAAAGTCTCAGTTAAGAAGCCGGAGAAATCTATGGGGGCCATGTGGAGCCAATAGATGGGGGCAGAAATGGCAGCGAATGGAAGAGCCAGGAAGTACCCGAGAGTCGACAACTTAGTAAGGGGGCTCATTTCTCCGGCTTGGCAAGACACTTTTTTTCCCGTGGTGCTAGAATTGCTTCAAAGTAATCCTTGTTTCTTTTTCTTTTTCTTTTAACTATCTCAGGGAGAGGGCATAATACCACGAGAAAATTCTCGGCCTCGGCCTTTGTGTTGGGGAATTGCTGCTGGAGCCTTCCCAAAGCCCCCTTCTTCAACTTATTTTCCACAGCTGCGGGATGTTGCGTGAGGTGTCCATTGTTGGGTTCGCTTCATGAACTTGCTATAGAACTTGTAAGACTAAGTGATCTACTATTTGAACACCCTTGACTTTGGTACATCATGCTATAGTAAGGTATGTATCAAGCTATTGGTCGGAGAAATTTTCCGGGCCGACCGGGAGGTTTTGATGGATGAAAGTAGTATACGTGTGCTCTGGGGCCGATAATCAAGCATGACTGAAACTAAGGTGGTATTCTGTTTTGACTTGTGAGCTATTGATACTATGGACAAACCAAGAGCCTGGGGTATCTCAAATAGTGTTTTTAGTCAAGCTCTCTACTCGGGGCGAGGGTCAGCGCCGAAAACCCTACAGGAGATAATATGAGCAATTTTTGCCCTAGGGCTCTTGAAATCAACAACAGACCGCGACCGCTGTCACAGAAGACAACATATTTAAAAGGTACTACTAGGATAGCAAGGAATTGTGTCTCTCGAGAAATAACGCAAAAATTTGTGGAGAAAAGGAACTCCTACACTCCTTGTCCTTCACCACGTGCAACGAAGAAATCTGCGGCGGGATACTACGTGACACAGGGATTTACAGAGCATGTCTAAATCCCTCGACACTTGTGGGGACCCTGCATGACGCGTTAGGACACTACTCTAGGAGGATCTCGCAGTCTCGGATGAACTACCAGTCCGTGAGTGCTATCGGGCCCCGTCGTTCATTGCGAACACTATCCAAGAGTTCTTGCCAATGCCCTTTGGATCCAGTTGATCGGAATCGCGCTGTCTTTATCTTAATCCAAGGCTCCCTGTCCATTACTCGCGGTATGGCATAAGCGGTGCCGAATGGCTGCTTAAGTATGAAGGAGAGGCCTCCAGGTGAGAGCAAGGCTCCGTATCATGAGCATCTTGATGCTATGGCTTGCTGTTAGTTGCCACCAGTAGACCTCCCAAGTGTCGGTTGATCTATGAAATATCCTGCGGCCCAAAGCATGCTGCGTTGGCTTTCACTCCCTCGACCTTTGGGAGACAGAGGGCAATGTCCTTGAACCAAGGAATCGAAAACGCTAAATACCGACGCGCGTGTGTGCACCGGACATATTTGCGGGACATTCAGTTCGGACTCTTTTTACTGGCCCTTTTTGAAAGCCCTCGGGCTGTAGGGCGAACTAGCTCTTCGCACATTTCGGTGCATAAGATCAGAGCTATATGTAACCATCGTCCCATCTTTGCAGATCCCAACGGCCCTATTTAGTTTTAGTGCTAATTTTTGTATACTGTTATATCCTGAGTATAATGGAGTGGTCTAAGCCAAGTCTATGTAGGATAAACATACGCAAATAAATGTATCTAGTCAGTGATCTGCCCAATGATCACCAAGATTGTGAAACAACTCCGAGATTTGTCCAAGGGCCAGTTTGAAACGATCCAGCTCATGTCACCTTATTGCAGTCAATATTCTGTGGCACTATTAAATTGTGTGGCTATTTAGGCAGGCAGAGCTCTTTTAGAGCATTAGTTAGCGATATGCCGCTTTGCCCAGGCCTTACAATCACACCCATCCTCCCCCTCTAGAGATACCCATTAGTGCTAGCTCCTCGTTAATAATCTACGAACGGGAGAGCAAATTCTGTCTTATACACCGCTCTTGAGAAAGGCGTTTAGTTAGATAGATAGATAATCATACAGAGAAATGCGTTTGAGATTGGTATCCTAATTCCACACACTGCGAAACGCAATCTTGATATCGATGTGCTCCAAAAATTTTGTGTGGCGGTGTGGCGGTATGATCAGATCGTAGGTATTGACCCTCTCAGCAAACATCTCTCCAGTTCTATTCGCGAGAAAAGTATCAGTGAGATTAGCCCTCTATATATAGCAAATACTAGGGTAGGGTAGCCTAGGAATAATTCAACCGAGATTTCAATGCCACCAAAAGCCCTAATTGGCTTTACCCCAACCCAGTCGCTACTGTGGCGGAGGTGGCAGACGTTTTTTTGCCACTCATCGGGGTTTGGGCGCGAAAAAGCATTTGAAGCTTAAGGACATATTGAATCCAATATTCCTAGGCCTGATACACATACTTTTATAGCCTCAAGTAAAGCTAAATTACGGGCCTTCGACTAGCCATATAAAATAATCTGAGCAATAAACACCATAAGCCTAGGAGATAGCGATGGTATGTACTAGTACTCGTCCTCCTCCACCTTGGAGTTATTAGGCGCCAGTGACATATGCATAAAAGTGAATTTAGGGATGCAGGTTCAGCCTCACATGCCGTCACGGGCGCTAACCTTTGGCGCGTTAGCCACGGCCTATTCTTAGCGCAGCCCATCCTGCACCCGCCGAAGCCGGTATAGGGTTAAACGTATTTCGAGAGCAACACGCGCGCCCAAGGTGGTCGATTTGCCACTATCACGCTAGGTTTAGATACGAATGTTCGTTAGATGTAGTACTCAAACTTAAGCTGAAAACTATCGTAAAAAACTAAAAATAGATTCAGCACATATTACATCTGAACCTTTGCAGCCTATATCGTACTCCGTACCAAGACAGTTAACTAACAATTTGCTGATGGATATTTCATTATCACAAGGGTACCACCCAATTGTTTGATTTACCTTATATAGGTGGGGAAAGTGTACGTATTATACTTAGGACACCTATCGTTAGGTCTATGGAACCTCCAAAATTGACATCAGATAGAAACTTTGGGGCTGCTACGTGTGGAACGTTGGTATCTGTCCCTTTAAACTTCTTAGTGGAGTGGTTCCTAAAATTCCCTGCGTCCTAAGTCTATATCTACATAGGGGGCATCTGCGATTTTTAAAAAGCTACTGAAACGGCCAGTTATGGATACCATGAAAATATTGTCTCATGGGATTCCCACCCCTCTCACCGCTAATCAGTGGCTTAAGCTATGGTGCACGCAGGTCTTAAACTGGACCACTATATTCCGCCCGATATTCCAACCCCCATGGGGAGCTAAAGGACTCAAGAAAAGATACAAGATCTAGAATCATAGTAAACAATCTCTATATCTTTTTATAAGGCACAAGGGCTAGTGGCTGTGGCGGAATAAAACCTATTTTTGGCTGTGAAAAGTACAAAGTGGAACATTCCAAGAAATACTGGGCTTATGATCAAATATACGCAGGGTGGTTTCACCCCAAACACAATTTTTAAAGCTATATTTGGGCATTAATACTAGTATAAAGCCTATTTTAAAATAACCCTTTCTTCAGGAGCATCAGGGGTTGAGATATTCAAATTGGAGATTTCTTCCTAAGATTTGGTGAGGCTCCAGCCAAGAACCGCAAGACAAGGGCATTCCACACCCAAATTTGATTGATCCAGTTTTATCCGTCCGTGCACCATATTGCTGTAAAGGCTGAACATGCTTATATACTCCTAGCTAGCAATGGTTGGGCAGTTTCAATATTAATCACTGATGAGATTTTATATTGTTAACCACTCTTTTTTTTCAAAGGCCCGGAGCCAGAGACACCAAACTAGTCCTATCGAATGCAGATCCTGGAGCATGCAGTCGGGATAAGCCATTACTTTTTTATTACTCCGTATGCTAGACAGAAAGGAAGTGGGAGATCTAAGTGTCCTAGTCTATCATCACATCGGTATACTCGTTCTCCAACCACAAGAATCGGAAATCAAGGGCATGTAGCTTTGTATGCTACGGAATTGTGCTCATAACTCGGTATACAAATTGCAAAGCCACCCCCCTTTTTCCTATGATGGAGTGTAAGTAGGGAAATCGGGGAATTTTGAAGTGCCTACACATATATATATACATCTATGAAGAAAATTGGGTTAAACGCCGTGCCAATGCAATCTACCCCCAAGGGCTCACTCACCAATCGCAAGCGCTAATACCATTCATACATCTTAAATTACTGTCATAATGTCAATAACAAGACTTACTTCTGAAATCGAGTCCCGAATTTACCTCGGGAAATACACTCTGGTCGCTCAAGTGAAACCAATCACCTTCAGACAAGATTCCTGCAGAACCAAGCTATAGGTCCCTCGTCCTTACTCTGCTGGAGGAAACTGTGTAACATCTCGATATCAGGAGAATTGAGTGTGTAGGAGGGCCGAGTGGGAACTAATGATCCAGTTAGTGGTGGGATTAACGGAAGTGATAGATATCGAAGGAATCTTACCGAAATTTTGAGGGCGTCCGTTTATCACTGAAGTAGGTGGTGCTGGGACTTGTGTAGTCTTTTGTGGGAGTTTTTGGACTAGTCGCCTTCCCAGATGGTTCATTCAAGTGGTGCTAGAGGTAACCATTTTGTGGGGAAAGCTATGGAGAAAGTAAGACGATTAGTGTGTTTTGAGGATGGGCTTGTAGAGATATCTCAATACCTAGGTTCTTGGAGGACCTAGCTAGTATACATATATACACCCTGGCAAGTTCGATTGAGGAGCGGCTCGATACCTATGAAACTATTACTGGAACCATCGGATTTTTCCAACATCCCAGGCCCAACATCCTCCTGCCAATTTCGCCCCAGAAACCTTAACTAGCGCACTACATACCTTGCCATCCGGTGTTCCCTGCTATTAGACGATCAACCGATTTAGCAATATGGTGGGGAATAGGCCCTTAGGGAAGTTTATGCAAGGCAGAAGTCTGGTTCAGTGACAGAGGAAGCTCTTAACTTAGACAAAATATCCAGGTAATTGTATAGTATTTCTTATGATAGATAAGACTCAGCGTTCATCACTGGTGACGCTACACAGGGGTAGTTTCGTTTGTTTTTGTCTTTATATTAGCTATAGGAACACGGTAAGCAGAGCTAAGCAGATGAGAAAAGAGCCCTATTAATGGACCCCCTTCGGGCTAGTCTGTTGATTTCTCTCGTATAATCTTACTTCTAGTTTTGTCATTAGAGAGGAAGCTTATTGTCTCTTTTATCAGCGAAGGATATGCATGAACTCCGGGTCTAGCATTTATGATACTGCTAAACGGGTATGTAAACATCCCGCGATACCTTATAATCATGGGGTAGCAAAAAATAAAATAAATAATGCGCGGCATCATATCGAGGGCTATTGCTACGCGTTGGAATTTCGGGACCCTGGGGTGCTCGTTAGGGATTAGTATGGCTATGGTAGTTGAACATGGAGCACTGGCATGGAGCTTGGTGATGATTACGCCGGCGCCACTGTGGCGTTTTTTCCTACCCGCGCTCCACGCGGCTAGCTTTTGATCAGTAGGTGGTTGTAATGTCTTACAAACCAGCTGTTTCAGGGTTCCCAGACCTCCTATCACCGATAAAGGCACGGCCAGCTGGTCGGGCTTAATTAATGCCAGGAATTACAGGGGGACCGAAACCGATATTCTTGGGGTGGTCCGGATCGCTTGCTAGGTTCCGTTTCACTCAACGTCCAAGATAAATTTTGTCTTTACTTAACTGGCTATTCTTGCCACGGGTTGATTTCTTTGTTAGAGGGTTGCTTGATTATAGGATCACTGTTCTTACATTGGTACGCAAATTTTCACCGTGGATGCGTACGCTGCGGTTATGTTTGTACTCGTGGTCTAACTTAAGTACCTGAAAATGTCTTTTGGTGGCAATAGCTTTTGATGCGCCCCACGACAACGCTTCACAGTTTGGTTGGCCAAATTCATATCCCTGTTTTCAGGTACTTATGATAGGGCACGAGTACCGTAGGGACTGGGCAAATACAGACCGTTGCCAAGAGGGTGGCTTTCTGTACTATACCTCTCTAGGGTGGTTTATAGCACCGAAATAACGCAACAGGAGGGAGAGGGACGGCTCAGCTGAGGCTGTTGGAGTCCGTTCACAGAGAAAAGACACCCGATCTGTATACGTTTCTCTTTAATTGGTATAGTATCCCAGACGCCCCCTCTTGGCAACGGTCTGTATTTGCCCAGTCCCTACGGTATATAGATATGTTGCACCAAGTATTATCTGCTGCAAAACACTGCAATCCCACTTATCAAGAGTCTGTTCCTATTGTACTGTGAGCGAATAGCCTACCCCATAACTCTTCACTTCATTCATGGAAAGAACCGACCTGGGATATGATTGGCTTCTTGGGGGGCTGAAAATTAGGCGCTTCATTTGGGGTGCACCTGTATGCATATATGATACCCTACTCTACTTTGCGGCAGTCGCTCTGGCGAGCGTTATATTACGTGCCCCACGGGTTACTAGAAGGCGACAAGGATGTACTAGAAACCACTAAAAACCTAGGCATTTGAATTTCCCGGATGACTATGGGTGTAGAGTTGCGGTGGATGCTTCCGTCGTTGTGTAACATAAGCGTTTCCTGGATCCCGGGTTCAAGCACACGCAAGTCTGTCACTATATGTACCTATAACTTGATGATATACCTAACTTCTTGTAGTTATCTAATATAGGAACACTGATTCTTCGGCAACTCTATTTTAGATTGCAGGACGGGTATTTTAAGCCGAGTTACTTCGCTACAATACAAATCTTTTTGGGTTCGTCGTTGGTCGGACCATATGGCCATTACCGGGCAAGACCAACAGCCAACTTCATAAGATTTGGCCTGGAGACAACGCCCCTCAAGGCTAGGAATAGATCTTTCGTAAGGTAACCCGCCCCCCGTCCTTAGTGCTTTATCGGTGAAAAGGTGCATATGTCCGCAAGGGGAAAGGAAGCTAAAGTCTTAAGTTTGGTAGCAATTATATCTGCCGGGTTTAGGATTAATATTCGGCATTTGAGATCTTGTTAAATAAGGTAGATCGGCTCTAGGGGTTGGAACTTATAACTAGCTTTAGGCCTGTGACGTGTCTCCGCGGAGCTTATTACCAAACAAACTTAAGCTCTACGACCAAGAAGTGAGGTATGTAAAATCAAGCCTCACATTACACCCGTGTATGATTTATCTATCTATCTCGCATTACGCCCTGTGTTGTCGAGTGAGGGTACATGATAAAAGAGAACACGTTTGGCCTAAGCAGCTTGGTCAATATGTCTAAGAAGCCTAATTCAACGATACTGTTGCCGATCCTCCCTTGTTTTTGGATAAGGATTCGAAATGTGAGTAGATTTCCTTCTCGGGGATACGCGACTCGGGATGTTCCAGGCCTTCCGGACGACAGGTGCCTGAGTGCTAAGGGGTTTCGGAAAAAAACGAGCCGAGTTAGTGACACGGGACGGGAAGACCCGTAGTAGGGATCTGGGATCTGGGAGTTTGTTGTGCGGTTCTTTGAAGATGGGTGGGTGGGTTTCTGAAGGGCCTGGAAGGGGACCGGCAGTGCTAGTCCTAAGCTTTGTTAGGAAAAGATCTTAAGAGCTATTTCCGCCTGGAGGAGTGTTTTGTTCATGGATTAGGGAGAAAAATAGTATCAGCGTAAAGACAGCTAGATGGACACGTTTTGCGTGATTACTTTCTAGCAATTATCTGCACATTAACGCTAGTGTGCTAAATATTTTCGGGGATGTAAGATTCTGTGTAGTGTGAGCGAATACCCAATGAAGTTTCGGGTCTTAAAAGGATAGAAAGATCAAAGGCTGATACGTATCTGTTGTAATCGAGCTCTTGGTAACGGATAATCCTTAGAGAAACTATGCTCATTAGCTTTCTCCATCATTAAAGTAGACAGCTGCTTTTGCCCTTCTGTCATCACTATTGCAGCACCATAAAAGATTTTTCACTAGTGCCCGATTGTCGGGGGAACATGAGTCTATTGATGATATCTTTCTTCTAACTTCCTCATATACTGCTCATTCACTCCGGTTTGATTTTCTAATGCGGCCATACCCCAACCCTATGGCCTCTTGGTGCTATCAGTATGAGAGAGCAGGCCGACGACAAGTGTGGGAAAAATCTCACTTCGCAATGACCGCGATATGCCTATAGCTACATAATACGGATATCTACATCTTAAAAAAACTTACCAACTCTCCCTCTCGCCCGTGCCTCGAGTTCTATGCCTCCCTCGCATCTCCCTCACCATAGGGGAATAAATCCTCCAACCTAATTCTTGCAAGAACATTCATACTTAAAAGTTCCTGGACCAATAACTTCGCTGCATAGGGAATCTTCATCTTCACCACTCCTTTTGAAGACTGGCATGTTGTGCACCAATTGCTATATCCCATCAGACCACAAGTCTCACAAAGATCGATCTCGTGGACATCGGATGAGAGCATCAGGCGTTCTAGGAGGAGTTGAGACGCTCCGTATGCAATCAAGCAATCACGTTCCATTTCTCCGAGGCGGAGTCCACCATCGCGGGAACGACCTTCGGTGGGTTGTCTTGTCAAAACCTAATAGCAATGAAATTAATTCAATCCACCTCACAACACACGGTAGAGGTAAGCCGAACTTACAGCTCTGGGCCCCCGCGACCGACTGTGCATCTTATCTTGCACCATATGCTTCAACTTCTGGTAGTAAATGGGCCCAAAGAAAATGTAGGCTTGTAAACTCTCTCCCGTAATCCCACTCGTTACGAAATCCTTCCCGGAATAGGAAAACCCATTATCAACCAAAATCCTCGCCATATCATCCACCTTACTTCCTCCAAACGCTGTTCCGTATTGTAGTTTGCCGCACAACACCCCAGCTTTACCTGCAAGGAGTTCTATCATCTTCCCGACTGTCATACGTGATGGGAAACCGTGAGGGTTCATGATAATGTCGGGAATAATGCCAATGTCATTGAACGGCATATCTTCCTGCCGCGCGATGATTCCACACACGCCCTTTTGCCCGTGACGAGAAGAGAACTTGTCGCCTAGTTCTGGGCGACGGGTTTGGCGGGTTAACACTTTGATGAGTGTCTGTTCGGACTCAGCAGTTGAGACGAGAATTTTATCGATGTAGGCGTGGTCAGCGAGTTTATACGTCATAGGTGCATCTTTGTATTCGTCTAATGGAGGGCCGTCATTGAGTAATGTGGGTGCGTTTGAAGTATTGGTGGGTACTTGTTTATTGATATAGACTTCGCCCATTGATATCTTCTCCCCTACAGCGGCTAGACCGTCGGGCTCTAGAGCTGCGTGCTTGCGTATAGGAACTAGTTCATCAGGATTATCAAGGTCTCGACTAAGCTCCCGTTTTATATCTCCGATCCGATCAACAGTTCCATTCTGGTATTTTTTTAGTGTAGTCGCATATTTCCTAAACACTTGGCACCTCCCAAATCCCCGATCGAGCGACGCCCTGTTTAATACTAACGCGTCCTCAATATCATACCCAGAATAACTCATCACCGCAACAATCGCGCTCTGGCCAGCCGGCAGCTTGTCATACTGGATTAATTCAATTGTCCTGGTCTTGACCATTGGCTGCTGGGGGTAAACCATAAGGTAAAGTAGTGTGTCTATCCTTAAGAACTGGTTGTAGGCGATAGCCCCAATTGCTTGTTTGCCCATAGCACACTGATATGTGTTACGGGGTGACTGATTGTGGTGAGGGTACGGGATCAGCCCTGCAACTGCGCCAAGAATAGTAAACGGTTCGATCTCAAGATGAGTAGTGGATTCGCTGATCTCGTGTTCATAGATGGCAATGTGGGCATCGTTCTCTTCATTGCAATCGACATATTCGACGAGGCCACGTTTCAGGAAGTCTTCAAAGTTCATGCGGCCGGCTGCAAGTGACTAGAAACGTACTTAGCAAATGAAGGGTAAAAAGGATACACTTGCATACCTTGAGATATCGTGGCGTGACTTTACACCTTTTGTTTTCCACAATAATCAACGGCCTGCAAATCCTTCCTCCATCCGTTGCAATATGTACTCCATTGTGGTGTTGGTTGATAAAGATACTGATAAACTCCGAAATCTTCCCAGTTCTCCTCAATTTTCGGAAATTATGTAAAAACTTCGCCGGATACCTCGTGATTCCGACAACCGTACCGTTTATGAAGATGATATATGCACCAGGCGCATAAAGCTCGTACCCGCTCACCAAGGTAGCATCTTCCGCACCAAGCGCAAATACTAGCTTCCTGATTGGTTCCTCTTCATCATCCGTCGTGATATGTGTCATCAGGGCCAAATTCTTTACCAATCCACATGCTTCACCTTCAGGGGTATCTGACGGGCACAATAGCCCAAAT
This sequence comes from Paragyromitra xinjiangensis, assembly GCA_038503065.1. Lineage (NCBI taxonomy): Eukaryota > Fungi > Ascomycota > Pezizomycetes > Pezizales > Discinaceae > Paragyromitra > Paragyromitra xinjiangensis. The sequence goes on along the minus strand of JBCAMK010000016.1, from coordinate 1,313,606 downwards.
TGCGAAGGTTGAAGCGCGCGAGGACCAGAAACCTTTCTAGTCTTTTCGAACTGTGAAGATATTCTGGTCATCATACCAAGAGCACTAATATAACTCAATCGGCTAAGAACGTGTGTAACACCAGCACGTTCCATCTTGAAACGCTTTACAGACCAGTTACCAGTTGATATGGCACGATTCATCCCCTGGGTAATCAAATTAGCGCCTGTAGCTAGCAAAGTGCTGGCATCAAACTCTTCTGTCCGGCTAGGTTTCTTCAAAATCTTATCGATGTTCATCTTCATGTCGTTATTTAGTTTCTTGAATAAGTCTTCAAACAGTAAAGAAAGAAGCTGCCCAGCGCTTTTTTTCGGCACAATAGTTAGCATCAGTTCTTCCGACGAGGGAAATCTAACACATACAGCTCAAGTCGCTTATTCCCTACATAATCTCGATCATCAACTAATTCCGGGTTTGTCATACACATAACCACTCTTCTCGTCATGAAAGCAAGATATAAAGCTTTTGGTCTGAAGTTTAGGTTTTCCACAGGGACGTGAGCTAGCACGATATTTGCCAAAGTCTCTAGTGCCTCCAACGCTGGTGGGCGTCTATTTACAGCGTTCATAGGCATTCTCGCTTTTTTTGCCCTAGCCCCTAGGTAATCTAGAGCTTGCTGCTGTGTGAAAATTTTGAGTTTCGCGCATTCCTCAAAATTGACGGAGAAGGTGTCTTGATAGACCATGTCCGTGCCTGCAACTAGAAGAAGGATTTCGTGATCGGATTGAATACCCATAGCTTTGAGAACTAGGACGATCGGCATATCTTCCATGATAGAGTTATGACGAAGGTAGATACACCCTTTTTTTGTGATTACGTGTGTTTTCGATTTTCGCTCGTGAGTAGAACTGTTCAATGATTTATAAGGTTAGCCACTCTGGGGGGAAGGCTTAGGAATAAGGGTTTCCTCACCTAGTTACTGAAGCTTGTACTATTCCCTTCTTCTGATCATTCTCGACGATGATGCGATTCTTGCTTAGCTGCTCTTGTACTAATATAACCTTTTCCGTCCCATTAACCACGAAATAACCTCCTGGATCCAGTGGACATTCATTAAGTTTGGCCATCTCCCATTCGCTTTTGCCGGATAGAACGCACTTGCCGCTCCTCAGCATTATAGGTAACCGTCCAATATTCATTCCTCTTCGTCTAACGATTTGCTTCCCACGACTGTACTCGACATCAACAAATATTGGCGCAGCATAAGTCAAATCTCTTAAACGACACTCGTTTGGCGTAATTTCGGCGTTACTTTCGATATCTAAGCGTTCAGGCGTACCTACTCGGATATCCGTATACCTGTATATGTGAGCTAAGATCCCATGATAATCTCCAAGACTCTAGGTTCAGCGTATAGTTACCTCAAAAAGAATTGTGGGTCTACATCACTAACCACACGTTCGTTCGCTTTCACGATTTGCTTTAACTCCACATCCACGAAAAAGTTGAATGAGTCAATGTGTTGTTTGACAAGACCTTTGACTTTAAGGAACGCTGGCAATAATGTCCATTTGTCTTCCGCAGTGCTGATAGAATCCGTCAAATGCTTGCCATTGTAATAGGTGTGTAAAAGCTCGTCGAACGCGTCGCCTTGGGGCTTTCCAGACTCTTCGTCTTTGGCGGTTTCAGTCTTGAGCTTTGTCTTAACCCTGGGCTGTGAAAGATTGGGCCTAGGAGCTGACGCTGACGCAGCAGAGGCTACTTTACGCCCTGGCAGAGAAGGCATCGTGAAAATGCTGACAGGCTTTGTAGACTGGCTCAACGGTGGGATTGTGGTGTTGAGGAGTCATACAATTGAAACTGTGGCGGGGAGACGCTGAGGCTCAAAAAGTTTTGATGATCCAGCAACGGGATTTTCCGCTCCCCTAACCCTAGAGACGGTTTGCCGGGTAATCCCAACCTGGCGTAATTTTATCAACGGCAGCCATCCCGATTCCTGGATTAGCTTTTGTGGGTCTATTCAGTTTTCGCCAATCAAGATCTAAAGAGCACCGATAACAGTGGCTAAGGTATTTAATTACTGAGTCGTTCAGGATCATTTGGGCCTGCGGGCTTTATCACGTGCCCATAGCTAAATGGCTCTCCAAGTCTTAATCTTCGACAAACTTCTGGATGCTGATACTTACCGTCACGGGACGATACCCAGAGGACTATAAACCGTAGGACTGGATAGATACAGACCGTTGCCAAGAAGGAGGCTTGTTATACTATACCTTTTGAGGGATCGAGTTACATCAAAACAGGAGGGGGACACGGCTCAGCTGGGGCTGTTGGAGTCCGTTCACAGAGAAAACCCCCAAAAATTAGCTTAACCCCTCCGTTATTGGGACAGTATCCCAGAAACCCCTCTTAGCAACGGTCTGTATTTACCCAGTTTCTACAGTAGGTACAGCCCTCTGCTTAGCCTTTCTCTTCATCTTCATATTTAATATGCATCCTCCTTCGTGCCTTGCCTTCGTGCCTCACGGTCTTCAGTGTCTTGCGCCTAGACTGTGGCTTGAGGCCTTATATCTACAGTACGGCGCAACTTCCCGGCAGGATGCCACCAGAAGGATCTTTAAGCCCCCTCCTCAATTTGGACAGATTTCGCGAGATCTTTCCCTTCAGAATTAGTAGGCCCTTATGTAGCGCCAATGCCACGCTTTTGTGCATGATCTCCGAGTTGGTGCCTTTTGTTACATATAGTAAATAGTTGACATGTACAGGGTACTGGCCAATATGGTACGTCGAGTCAAGTCAAGAAACATCAAAATTTCTGAACGACACTAGCTTTACAATGGTTTTATCGTATTCGAAACGAACAAAAACCTTCTCGAGGCTTAAATGATAGTTCTCCCGAACAGAATTATGATTTTCGACGCCCTAAACAGGAGATAGGTGATTTCTAGGCCATAACTTTAGCGAAAGCTTAGGGCTAGCAGCTGTAGGTGAAGTAGCCTTATGGATTGGGGTTTCAATCGACGTGAATTACTCTCAGCCCAAAGCCAGATGAGTCTCCACTAGCAGTGGCCTAAACGCATTCATTCCCGGGCTTTATTCTCTAGGCGATGAATTTGGTTAGAATCCCCTGTGCTCCTACCATATTAGTCGTCTCTATCACGAGAGGAAGAATTTCGGAGTAGAATTCCTCCTCGGAATGACTCTAATTGTATAATCGTATGATATTGATGAGTAGAAGAATTTTGACATAAAGAGCAGAAGTCTCTAATCTGTCCCTGACAGTTTGGTCAACTATCGATATATCACAACTACTATTGAATTAAACTAAGCCGGATCTATAGAAAGTAGTCTTTGGGGGAGTGATGTCGATGTCGATGCTGCTATTGTACTATAGTGAATGATGAGCAAGTACTAGCAAATCTACGGGAGGTTGTGGTTTAAAAACCGTAGGAATAGAAAGGCAAATATAAAGCAAAGGTAACAACGCCAAGCTCATCCCCAATATAATTGCTATAGGGCAAGAACACCATTTTAAAGAGAGGGAAATGGAGAAGCGAACTCCTTTTGACTAATGGTTTGAGGAGGAAGCTTGGGTAGTGTTTAGTGTTCTGGGCTTGAGAAAATTCAACTTCACCGCTAGCACTCTCCCAAAGTGACTTTGTCGTTAATGGTTTATAGTCTTCACTGCCAATTTATCATCCTTAAGGCTGGCTTTTTGGGACTTGAAAGACCTTGAGGGATAACTGAATGCATTCGTATATCGCACCCCCTTGCGTGGGTTCCGCCTATTAGTTTTATCTAATGCATCGCGGCAGTTTGGTCCCAGCTGGCCAGTCTATGCATGATGTAACTAATCCAATCCAGTTCCTCCGGGCCCAGAGCTGGGTCTAGATTCGTTATTGGCTATTACCGGTCCTCAGAAAGAGAAGAGAGAATTCCTCACTTGGTTATTGTTTCTTTTCAAGAGCTTGATGAGCAAACCAAATGTGCACATACCCCGCTCGGGCGGATTTGTTTTTTCTGGATACCTAAATTTGTCAGGTTTCTCGGACGGGACCCGTTACTAGTCGGTAACGCCGTTGAGTTTACGGGATTCCCGTGATTCACTTTTCCTACGGTACTCTACTTAGCCAGGGAATGGGTCTCACAAGGCTTTTATCGCAAGGGTAAGCTCAAGCTCTGCTCCTCATTTAAAATGTGCCTATGCGGGATGAAACGTGGGGGAGTGCTTCCAAAGGCTAGCCATGGTATTACGGAGTCCACTTTTCGCCATTATACTGGTTCGTCCCAACGCAAGAACACCTCCGCATACTGGCTATCGTGGGAATGAACCAAACACCGGCCGCTCACTCTTTTTCGTTTTTCTTGTGTCACCTTCCTCTCTGCCTTGGTTTTATTCCTTTTCTTCAATCCCAACCTTTTTGTTTTCTTTTTTGTTAATTGCCTTTGCTCCGAATTGGGCCAGATGGCCATCGCTACCAAAGAATGAGACGCGCCCCATCGCTAATATTCACCGATTTGGAACGAAAGTTGAGCTGATCCCTACCCCCACGGGAAATACTGGACACAATCTTGCGAACTTCATTTATCTCTGCAGCTGGTACCACCAAGATCTCCTCAGCACCAACGGTTTCTTAATAATTCGGAACTCTCCATGTACTATTATGTGCAGGTACTGGCGTATGTTGATCTATGCGTACACGTGCCTAAATGCCGAGATTAATTGAGTTCATGAATATCTGCATCAAAAGCGCAATTCCGAGATTGGACCGTTGCTGCCGCTTCCCGGGGCTGGGACGGGCGCGTACGGTGGTATGATTTTTGCGATCGCTCATGCATGCGTAAACTTGTGTTAAATTACTCATCTCAAGTGTGAATCTTTAATGTCCGGCGTAAAGGTCTGGGCTGTTGTGATCTTCGGAATCTAGCTTGTGGTTGACCACCCACCTTCAGCTTATGTTCAAATTAAGTAGTGCACGTGCAAGCACCGGTTGTGGAGGTAATTTTCTTGAACGATTGCAGCTCACCCGGAAACTCTGAAAACTTCTGAATTCTAAATGGACCTAGCTCTTATAGGATTTGATAGTGATCTGTAGGTATCTATAGCTTACTCGAGGCAGCCCTCTAGATGTGCGTGCTGGCCTGAACCTCCTCGATCAGGCGGAGAAATGGGTGCTGCGATTAACGTCGGGGCAGAGTGGCCGGCCTCGGTGCGGGCTCCAAGAATTATCCGTGAATATCTCGAATGATCCGCGTACTCCCAGCCAAGCTCCCCAACCCTCCATAATTATATACTCTACGCTCATTATCCCAATATTTAATCTTACCGAACGTCATTACCGGATGACTTCTCAGATACGTCGTTCCGCTCCTTTCCTCCGCTCCCCCGAAGTCAGTATCAGCCCATAATGTGAATCATAAAGCCCATTTCCAACATTTCTGTCGTGAAAATTAAATCCTTGTCTTAGCTCCTTAAGGCTGGTTCTAGACAGATTGCGGCTGGGGAATATATACATGGGTAGCTGCAAGCCGCCACACTCCGCTTCCCCATCTATCTAGAAAAGCGTATGGGTAATGTTCCCCATTGCTACTCCCACGCAAATCCCCGCCAACCTGGCCATGAACCCACACATTTGCAGGTTTAGGACCTTCAGTCGCCAACTCCTACCCCAGACCCTCAATGCAAAATAGCACAGCGATTTCTACTGAGGATATAAATAGCTAATATAATGATCTCGGTCTGAAGATTCCACTAGGGGTCACTCCAGCTCCTCTTGGCCCCGTGAACCAAATAGCTATAGCTAGTGGTCTGCCTCTCAGCTTGTCTCTAGTGGTATACGCAATGCTTAGAAATACGAGGTCAAGAAGTAACGTGATGGCACGGCGCCACCGGGCGTCATTAAGATTGGGTTCGTTATTAAAAACTCATGATCATCAACGTTGACGTTTTTCTTTTTCCCCTCCATACACCCTGGTGGGATGTTTACTGAGTGTCCACATAAGTTTTGTTGGGGTGTTATGTATTCTTTGCATATGTGTATATGTCCCCCTTGAAGTGTATCTGCCAATCAAATATACTCAGTATGACTGGTTTCAGAGCCGGTAGCTCATACTGCGCTTTCAGCGGACTTTTAATTCCAACTATTTTTTAGGAAAGATTACCTAGATACTTTCAAGTAACCGTACGCGAGGCTAAACCCCAAATTCTTCAAGGAAAAACAAAGTACCTGAGTTAACGGGCCGAAGTCAACCAAGGTCAATCAATTCAGTGTAGTACACTCATATCAGAAATCAACTTGCGAGCGACGCCATGGCCAAAAGCAAGGAAATTCAACGTTCTTGGCAACGTGATTTGTTGCGAAATAAGCTTATATTGCAGCCTGCGGATCAACGTCAAATCAATCTTAGGCCCAAACTCAAGTAAGGATGATGTGGCATTTTAAATGCCAGTAGGGTTGTAAATCTCTCAGAACAGGGTCATTAGACAGAAATAGGTGTAAAACGGTACGTGCTCACATTGCCTGTAAATTTCTGATAATGCGACGTTACAATCATTGTAGGGTTTTAGGGCGAAACCATCTCTGATTGGACTCTGGGAGTCAATTCTCAGCCAAAACTTTATTCGGGCTGAGGATGAGTCGACTGTACAACAATTGCAAATACACAGAGTCTTTGAGAAGCTATGGCGATGAGTATTTCGCTTACGGTAGGCAATCCTAAAGGATCTCAGTTTTTAAGACAGTACCAACCCCATATAAGTGATGGCGGAAGAACCTACAGTTAAAAGACTTTGTGTTTGTTAATCCACTACTAGCTTCGTAGATATATTACATGGGATCCGGGATGGGTTATCCTAGACTATAACAGCGCCAGCAATCATTTGGGCCCGTTAGGCTTGCCAATTGGCTGTTGAGATATGTGTGAGCGCGAAGAATACAAGTGTTGGTGATGTAGATTTCCACACAAAATGCGGTTACATGGCCAGACAACATGGAACCGTATGCCCACAATGCGGAGATACACCGAACCCCGGGCTATAGTATCCAGTTATGATCTATTTTGTTTCTTGCTTGATGCATAAATATAACCTGTGTCCTGTAGGACTACCGCGCTGGCCAAGGAAGTCTCGGCAAATAAAACTTCTCACAACACCCCATCTTTGAAGACTTCAGTCTTCATCTCACTGACTCCATTAAACTACACCCGGGTAGATTTTTTTCCTTTTCATTCCGTTTTTCCGTCTAATGTCTTCTTCGGCTACACGAGATCAAGCTCGAATCAAGAGGGCCTCTCAGCCCTCCCCTTTGCCGACTGGTAGCGCTGGTGTTTATAGTAAGCTGCATCCCTCGCCTCTAACTGGTAGTTTCTAACAAGGCCAACAGCCACCACTCCGCTTACTGCGGCAGCCCTCCAATTACTAAATGCTACTAGGGCAAACTCGAAATTGATGGATCGCTTTATTCAGCAGAGTATCAACGAAGAATCTGTGGTCGTTTTTGCCAGGATCGGAGATTATGATAATAAATTTAATCGCTGATAGAAGCTGCTGCGGGTATGTACTATAATTTACGTAAGCAGGGTCGAGTTTTAATATCTTACTGATAATGACTAATTAACCAAGATTATTGTGGTAATTTTTATGGCTACGGACGAGCTGAGATGATGGTAAGGGTTTGTGGTGATATCGACGATATGTGTATCACGTAGTCCGAATATATTTTCGAGACGTCCCAGGATATCAGACTCTGTTTCTAGTTCCTTTACTCCACGTCGTATCCCGTCTTTTCATTTTAGCCCAGGCCACAGGTTTAATGTGTTTACACGTAGAAAAGACTACTCCGTATTCATCTTTACAACATCCTGTTTGCACTATTCCGAATAACGGATTGCCATCCTATCATATCTGTACATTAATCTCATATCTTTATTTCAGAGACCTAGGGGCGGTAGCCTCCGCATGATGGAAGGCTAGCGCTATGTTTTATTTCCTTTTGCTGAATTCGGTTTTTTTGGAAAGTTAACGTTTCGGAACCCATAATGAACTTAGGCTTCATCTCCAGACGTCGACGCGGCTACATGTGGTGTTCCAGGGATGTGTCTATTATAATGACTTCACGGATTATATCTGATACTAGAAGGACTAAATTTAATTCGTAGTACCTGTTCAATTGTGTATACAAGTTGAAAGTTAATCGGTAAAAGCAAATGTGCTGAACTTTTAAATTCAAGGTCTTCTTACCATAACATAATGTACTAGTACTACGCACGTGGTAATATGGTTAATTAGTGTTCCTCTATCCTAGGCTAGCGGAACTTTGTGGCCGGTAATGCTTGTTAATGAATCCCAAGATAGCGCAGCTTGAGCTAGTCGTACGTATACGCAGTGCCGGAGAAGTAGGGTTCTATAGCTATTTGCCTATCTGTCGCGATCGTGAGCAACTCCAACAAACCCCTCACAAAAAGTGAGAATAAGACCGGCAGATTCACAAATTATGAAAAAAAAATCAATCTAAAGCTGTCTATTTGCCTAAAGCCTCTTTGTTTATATATGAGCTGTATAACTAAACTAGTATACCGAGTGATGTGATATGATTTGGATTCTCACCGTACTTCGACTCTTGTACGCAACCCACAAGAAATCAGCATGGGCCCTTTGACCGACTCAGACTAGATACCGGCGGTAATACTTCGGGCTGAAGAGTATACCTTGGATGAGTAGTAGACGTGCATGTGGAACCTGAATCCGAAAGCGGTTGGTAGAAACTAGCACTGCATGACTAGCTGACGCCCTACCCTTCTTGATTGCTTAAGCCATGGCCAGTCGTAGCTGCTATGTACATATCCATGCATCGGCGATGAACTATGTTCTGTACTAGCACTATGGGCTTTTCTCTGGACATTTTCTCCCCGTCAACTCTAGCTAGCTCCACCGTTTTTTTATGAGTCGATTTCAACTGCTTCCCTTTGATCTTATTAGGGTATTTCAAGAGGAGTGGTCTGAGATAGCTATGGTGTTAATTGACGAAGCAAATCCTGTAAGGTCATAGTTCTCGTTGAGTCATAATTTTCCTAGTCCCAAAATTATGGCTGATATATACTTTACAATTCATCTCGTCTATTGGTGCAGGTTTTTCTGTCTCCCGACAAAACTTTCCTTTTTCCACCTTTTCTTTGCTTTTTTCCAGCCCCCCATGCATGCATACGTTTTTTTTCCTTTCTCTTAACACCCCGAGTTATAAGTCCGGATCAGCAAATATGATGCACACGTAATTTGGTACTGAAGGGTGAGCTGCATTCGGCACCGGAAATCGGCTGAGCGGGACGGGGCGTCCAGCCGATTCCCGAGTTGGTAGGCGATGCTGGATATTGTTCTGTTTGGCTATTATTTCTGGTTGTGCATATTGCTGTGCGGGGTACGGCGCCTACACCACTCTCAACTTCGCTAGATAACTTAGAGCTTTGTTTCCGCTCCTACATTGTTCAGTCGTGTCTTTTATCCCTATCAGAATTCGAAGGTCAGTCACCAATACAACATAAACTATGCATCACGTGACGTTATCTGTCACTGCAATGCGTACGTATCATAACTACATGTATTTGTTTCTTCCGCTGTAGTATGCCAATAACATCAACATACTCGTGATAGGGTATAGTATGAATTACTAGGGGTTGGGGTGTGAAGATAGGATAGCAGGCTTATCCGATCTATGGGGCCACAATAGAAATAATGTGAGACCCGTACCATTTTCATACCCCAGACGTCGGCCCTAGTATTGGAGTCCCCTCCACTTTCACCTCGGGTAGCAATATGATTTACCGATGACTGGGGCTAATGGTTCAGAGATCTAATTTGGAATAATCATAAGTTTAGGAGATCTATAAGTATCGTGGATAATTCAAGGGATAGTGTAATTATGTATATATATATGTAGCCCTACCAGCCTGGTAAGGGTCCAATTTGCTATATGGGCGGTTTGTAGACGTAGCCTACTCGCGACTACTGCTGATATGCGATCGTACCGGAATAGATGATTTCCCAGTAATGGCATATATATCCATCTTCATTCAAGATTTTGTTCTATCTATGGCGGAATTCATCCGTTGGGAAGGTCTACGCGTGATTATTTAGAAACTAAAGGGTCTTTGGGTCCCGGACTTAATTCTGTATTTGATTCTTCTTCAACGTTTCTATATTTTGGAGTAGCTATAAAGTGCCAGGGGGAATCTAGCCTGCGAGATGAAATTCCAGGTTTTCACCTTTTCTTCTTTGTTAATTCTCAGTGGGCCAAGTATTTCCTTTGAAGCTAATGTCTTACTCGGCTTTTGCAGTGCTGGGACCTAACATGGTAATATGAACAGGAGTTGTTGATATTAGAAGCACGCTACGTAGGGATAGGGTGCTAGATTCATGGTACCACGTGGTATCCCAAGAGAAATGTAAATTTCGCAATCAAACTGGTTTAGCGTGCTGTTGGTAGATTGGGGTGGGAATCGGTGGTCGTAAATCTTGTGATGAGGCGGACCACAACTGATGCAAGATGCTTGGATCCGGAGTGCTTTAGGAAATTTGGGTATTGGCTGCACCCGAATCGAACCCTCGGGCAGATCTTTACCAGTGAGACCTCCCGCTGGGACGCTTGGCCGGCTTTCCGAATTCGGCCTGCATGATTAGAAATAGGCAAAGTGATTTATTCCTTCAAATTTCATCATAGCTCACTCGCCGGTCGACCATTCCGGGCGGATCTATAATGGCGCCTAGTAAGACATATATTTCAATTTGACATCCAATCGCACACGAAAATACGAGAGCAAGTGCCTAGGTGATGTCTCAATAACAAGGAGGGCACCAACAGTCACCCAGAGTGTATAGCATAGCGCCTATAGGGGGTATGGCTAATTTCAAGTTTTTGGTGGGCACACTGAAGAAGCCATAGAGCAACGCCTGCGTATCTACTCCGGGGGTGGGGAAAAGTCTGTCACCAGGTGGCCGTGTTGGTAGTGCGAAACTTGACCGTCAACTCAACTCAAGACTTAAGATTTTACAGAAACCTTACAGAAAGTAGAGAGGCTTCAGAGATAAAGAAAATTAAGGTTTAACGAAAGAAGAGCCCCAGAGTGTTAAGGGTGAAGGGAAGAACCAGCGCTAGCACCGCCACCTAGTGACAGACTTTCTCCTACACCCGTAGTACAATTGCTACGTATATCTGAGTGAGCGACTCTGTTTGGAATTCTGGTTTTGGCGATGGCATATTGGCTGATGTGAAACATAAGGGAAAGGCCAGGGAACTCCTGTGGTGACCAAGGGCGTTCATGATGCGGTGGCTGTAGAGATTGTACGAATATAGGGTTTTATATATACGATGAGTGAACAATACTAGAACAGCTAGTGCAACCCGTGCAGTCCCGTCGATCTGCATACTATCATGATCAGTCAGGTACCCCAGATATCGAAGGCATAGATTAAACGTGTTAATTGGATCCCTAATAACATAGTTATGGTGGGTTATAATTTTCTCATAAAAAGCGCAATACCGTTAGATAGAAACCGGGACCGTGTTTTACAAGACTAGTCGTGAAGATGATTAAGTAAAGCGCGTCGTGTCAGAATTAAGCCCAAGCTGAGACTGAGAACGCATTAGCATATGACGCGCCCCTCAACCGAGAGTTTTCCGGCTGCGCTAAGTTTCTGATATTGAAAGGACTCGAAGGGGCTGCCTATAGCTAGGCCCACGGCGGGGATCTAGAGTTTCAATTAACCTTAGCCAGCGGGTATTAACTGCCACCTAAGCAGATCTACTTGATGAAAGTGCCCGCAAGGTTCTTCCAAGTCCCATGGTGCAGGTTCATGCAAGGTGAGTTCGATACGAAGTCGTTTTTGTCTCAGATTTCATGTATGTTGCCGAGGAACAGGATCTGAGACTTACCGGAGCCTGTGAGCCCGTGGCCGCGTACCAATTAAGTTGCATGTTATTAGTTCTTTGATGAATATCTATGTGACATCACGACGACTTGCAGAAAGCGTAAAGCAATGAGAAAATTGAAAACTAGATGCTACTATATTACAAATACCATCGTTCTTTCCCCGCTTCAGGGCGCAACCTAAGATTGGTTACTATTAATCCACATATAACTCTTATCTACTTGCATCAGAAGCCAACCAGGTAAGACAGAAGTAGGTCGGCATTATCATTAGAATGGTATAGTGCAGAAAATGCCAAGGGCCCTGTAGACCCGCTGAGCCATTTGGAGTGAGAGACGACCATCACTGAATCGAAGAGCCAAAGGTTGTCTAAGCATGAGTCTGTAAATGCCTCATGATCAATTGCAACTGTATTGATGATTTAGATTCCTGCATCATACCTATCTTTACCCCTAGAGAACCTATAATATGAAAGGAAAAACGATGGGAGATAATAGATTTTATTTTCTTGCTAATACAGTAGGAGGCGAAAGTTCTACAAATCTGCAGATAGCAATGAAAAGGATCGCCTTTTTTTCTATCACCACACAACACAATAACCAGGGGGTATGAACACCTGTTAACTGATCAAGAAAGCAGTGTTATACTTTGGAATATGGTTCTATATTTTCTGGCCTTCTTTGAGGTAGTTTTGGGGGGAAAATTAGATGTTGTTGCCCAGAGCTTACCGCCTTGGCAAGACTTGGCGCCAATTTGCAGAACTTTTGCCAGCAGCAGGTGGCTTGTCAACCATCATGAAAAATCACATTTTCGGGATCTTTCAACAATGGTACTGGTGAGTGCCTAATAAGTTTGATAAACATCTTAGCCTATGCCTTCTGCTATTTTAACAAAACTTAGGGGATTTTTCCAATTGACTTTGGTGGCTATATCACCTGTTTTTTGATCTCGAAAATTGGTGTTCCATCCCCGTTGCTAAGCAAAGGTTTGCAGAACTTTCGCCTCCTACTGTAAGCCCTTAGAGGCCGGTAAAAAGTGACAATTGAATAGGTTTTAAATGCTAGGCTGTCATTCTAATTTTATGCGCTTGGGCACACGAAAATCCCCGAGCACGATGCAGGGGATAGGGACTTTTTGCGAGCTATTGTCATCAAGTATTCTAACTGGGAGTTCTTTCTTGCGGGTACTAGATGCAGTTTCTATTGCGCGGCCTGGTTGGGGCTGATCATAAATAGGCCTATTTTTGATACGTGTTTAGACGCCACCTACCTAAGCTAACTTATTGAAAAGATCATAGCTGTCGGGACACAGCTCCTAGGCTTACAAAAAGAATTATACGGGATCGATAGGTTGCACAATACCTAGTCATCAGGTTCTAGTGTGACCTTGCTTAGCTGTGCTAGAGCGAGCTAGCGTTAGGCCTCATTGATGGTACGGGAGATTCGGTCCTACGCTCGGCCACGCGATACCATCTATCGCGGGAGAGACAATTATTCTATTAAGCGCGATTGCCGATATGAACGACCGGTGGCTTGATACAAGAACGATATCGGCAGGAGTCATCGGGCTCCGAAAGAGGACCCGGATGCGTTATAATACGCGGAGGTTTTGTAGGGGCTTGTATTTGATTGCAGCCTGCATAGTTACCAATAGGTCATCTAGAGGAACATAAAACGGATTTGTCTCCGACTTTAAGTCGGATTAAAAATGGTCAGCGGGTTTCTACTAATATCGATTCCAGACCTTTTGGGAAAATCGCTATCTATTTTGGGTGGTTGACGCGATTTCTCGTGTGAGGAGAATCCGGATTTTAAACACCAAATATTGAAGAAAAACTGGGCGACTGCAACGTGGGCACGAGACTATTCTTCTACATAGTTTTAGCGGCTAACGCCTACGAATACCTTGATTTCACTGTTCTATTTCCTGTATCCCGATGTCTGCTCCAAAGGTCACAAATGAGTCAAAAAAGGTTCAGAACTCCCTTTTACCCTCTTCATCGGCATCCGCCCCTCCTGGAGAGAGAGAAACATCCGGTGTGTATCGCGAGCTCCGTACGGTTCATGGTTGCTGATATGACAAGCAGTTACTCCGATAACTACGGATACACTTCAGCTAGTGAATAATCACGGGCAAGAAATGCTGGATAGATACCTTCGTCAGGATATAGAGGAGGAGCCGATGATAGTTTTTGCAAGAGCCAAGAAGGAAGGGTAAATTTGGGCATCGCATGCTATGTTTGTATTCAATGTTCTTGGCCTATATGCTAGCACTATGCTGTATGACTAACGGTTTCTTTAGTCATTGTCCTTTGTCTTGTACGACTAAGGGTATAGGGGGGTAGGCTTGGTGATTCTTTTCTTCTCAAGGCTTCGAGTCGATTGCAACAATATCCGGCCATCATTCTTGCGATTCCTGCTACTATAAGAATGTAGCTGCTTTTTAATTTGTTTTTCCTACTTCTCTAGAGGCGTTTCGACTGCAAGTAATACTGAACGTTAGCCTCCGTTGTATTCTAGGCCTGTGGTGAATAATCTGGTTCTAGGCTTAGTGGTTGGTCTGAATTTGTATTCATTTTACAGTGGGCAGGCTCATAATCCTAACACAGTTTAATTTAAAAACTCAGCGGTATGGTTTTCAGATAGTCAAATGGGTTCAGGTTGGGGGATTAAAGTCGACACCAATCGATATATGTGGGGAACGCAACCGAAATATGTGCATTCAATTGAGAAGAGTTTGGAAATAAACGAACAGGGGAAAGCCTATCGAAAATAAGTATGAGAGGAAGCAATTTCAAGATGTTGAGAAGCGAAGAATCTGAGTGATATTCTATGAGTACATATTTTTCCGCGACCTTTGGCATTTGGTATAGAGATGCCGAAGATTGGATGCGCAGCAGAGAATCACCGTACTGTATAAATTACAGGTACTGAATCTAGCTAGTCCACTATTACCACTGGCGGCCAGTTTGTATGTATCCGGCACTGGATTCATGCAAGCGGTTTGGATGTGTGCTAGAATCTAGTACCGTGATACGTGCCTTTACCACTGGTGGGTCCCAACTCATTTGCATTCCTAGAGTTTATGATTTCCAAAGCCGCGAGAAGTGACACATGCAACCCGAAATCGTTCACGGGAATCCACGATTCCTGGGGGTGCCCCAATATCTTAATTCTCTATGTAGCCTAAAATAGTATTGTTACTGAGATTCCCGGGCCAGTCGCGCACCCAGGTAACCACTCACCCTTTTGGCTGAAGTTTTATTGGCATACAGGGGTTTGATAAGTACCTGAATTAGTGAGATCTATTGTCAATCTATGGCGCACGCACTCTTAAACGTAGACCATGAATTTTGGGCTGATATTCCGACACTCACACCCGACAGAATTGCCCAAGAAAAGCTAACAAGTCTAGGATGATAGTGATAAAGCTTGATACAGTACAATCGCCCTATAAGAATATGATTTTGCAGCGACACCATATTCTTATAAGGGGGGTATTCTTATAGAAAAACCGAGTGATTTTTCATGACCTCGCTTTGCGGCTCCTTGATCGATTGTATTATTAATGTCTCTCTATCTACCTACATATATACCTTATATAACCACGCAGACTGATCTTTAAAACCCATAGTGATCTTTTTCTGCTCCTGGCCCACTATCTCTGCCACAGTGTAACTTAAACAGGAGCAAGAAGCTAGGGGTGATCTATCTGAATCAGAGGCCTCCCAATAAATAACCCCTAACCCTGACCGTCATATGAGAATATACTAACAAAAGCAGCAGGCTGCTAAGAATATTCTTTTGTAGCGATATTCTTACTTTTGCATACAAAATTCTCTGGTTCCGCTGGCCATATTCTTATAGGCTGTTTATTCTTATAAACAGAATTCTTATAGGGCGATTCTACTGTAGCTTTTTATAGACTATGGATCCCAGTGGTTGTTGTGGAATAAAACCTCATTTTTGGCTGTGAAAAGTGTGAAATGGAACGTTCCAAGAGATACCCTGTAAGTGATGAAATATACGCAGGGGGAGACATACATGATAATTTAATTTTGAAGGTTAATTAGTGTATTTTCAGTGATAAGAAACACATATTTAGATGGAAATATGTTTAGAAGGACTGGCTGTGAAAATATCAAGATTGAAGATTTTAGGAGAAGAAAAGCACTGAGTTTGGTGGGGTTTTTGGCACTCTCGGTAAGACAGTGGCGTTCCACCCATAGATTTGATTGGTCGACACTTAAGACTTCGTGCGCCATACTACCCTAATTGAAATACTTGTACATGGGTATCATTCAGCGAAAACTTCCCCTAAGGGTTGGTGACCGAAGTTGAGAAAAACTACATTAAAGTTTATCGTTTGCACAGTAAATTCGCACCAACACAACCTACCCACTAAAATCCGGGTAACCCCCTACCACGACCTCACCTCCACCACCCTCAAGCACCCCCACCACACCAATCATGCAGCCCACCGCCGTCCTCCAGCGCTCGATCCGGCGCCTCGCGCTCACAACCAAACAAGTGAATGGCGGATACTACAAGGGCACACGAACCGGGTCAATGGGAAGACATACGAAGCACGGAGGATACATCATTGATTGGGAGAAAGTGCGGACTTATGTCGTACCTGACTTATCCGGGTTTAAGGTGAGTTGGTTTACTTGAAGAGAGGGTAGGGTGCTAACGAGGGTAGTTAACGCCGTTCGTAACACGGAAGATGGAGCGCACTTCGGGAGCATTGAGGTATCCGGGGTCTAGTCCTATGAGTGGGGAGTTGTACTTAAAGAGGTGGAAAGATGAGAATGGGGAGGATTAGGAGAAGGAGTTGGTAGGGCGGTAGGAGGGTTACACGGGGAGGAGGGAGGGAGATTGTAAATATGCAATGTACAACACGATAGAACCGGTTATTTTTCCCAGCTGCATGTCCGTATAGCGGACCGTATATACAATCGCAACCTAAAATGTACAATCCTATACTAAGAAAAAAACTCTATCTACTAACAAACCCTCTAAGCAAATCCATAACATCCTGCGTTTGTCCCATCTGTGGCGCCTTCCGTTTCGGCGAACTCATCCCCGATGCTCCAGAGGAATCATACATACTACCATAATTCCGCGGCACCGTACCTAGTAACTCCGCCGCGGTCTCTCCACCCGTGTCTCCAGGCCTACTATACATCCCCGATCGATATCCAGCAAAATTCCCCCCCTGTGACCCATCTTCATTCACCATATCCACCTCCAACAACACCCGACCAAGCGCATCGAGTTTAGCCCTGCCCGGGGTGAACTTCCTCACGTTGTAGCGGTTGTTATGGACCCTGCTGGTTTCATCAAGACGACCCGCGTCGGTCGCTTTCGCGACGATACCACCGATACCGACGAGAGAGCCGGAGGCACCATAGTAGTTGATGGATCGCCCCTGCACGGGTTTCGGCATCGACATTGGGCCCTCAGTGGGATCATTCCGGATATGGGCGGAAGACCGAGTATAGTGTAGTCCAGCAGAAGGGTGGGTCCGATGGGGGCGGGAATAGAACGGGATATCCAGGAACGCAAGAACCAACTTCTCAAGCAAGAACGTATCAGCGCGTAACGCAAGAATATCAACATCAGCCGGATCAATCTCATGTCCTGGCCTCGCGGCAGCCTTTTCATCTGCAGCCCGTTTCAGCTCCGCGGGTGATCTCCCTTCGAGTCCGTCTGGGTTGTTGGTGTTGTGGGCTTGCGCGAATTCATTTTGGTATTTCGCAACGAATATGAGGAATTCTTTGCGACGGGGTTTGATTTTGGTTTCGATGTAGTTTTGGAATTCACCGGCTGGCATGTCGGGGAGGTAGGGGCCTTCGTAGCGCCATTTGTATTCTTCTGTGCCTTGCGCTTGGGTGCTGTCGAATACGGTTTCTTTCTTCGCGTAGCCGTATAAGTTGAGGGCGTGGTCTGCTGCGGGGCCTTTTAGGATTGGGATATCCATTTCTTGCCATTTCTTAAGGGTTAGGACGTCGTCAGCTGCAGACTCGTAGTCCATGAAGTGCTCGAGTGTGTCGAGGGAGGTGTAGCGTAGAAACGGGTATTTGGTTTTCGTAGGAAGGTCGCGCTTGAGACCCCAGTTTCCGCGGGCGTGGGAGGATTTAGGGGTTGTGATAGCTTGGACAGTGGGGTACGGTGAGACGTCTGGGTTATTGAGGAAGTAAGAGGGTGGTGAAGGGACAGGTGCTGGCATGGCCATGAGTCGGGATTGGCGGAGGAGGGAGGCCGCGGGGGAGAGGCGTTTGGCGACCGACATGGTGGAGTTGGGGTCCAATTGGGCTGTGGGGATTGATGCTCAATTGGATACGAGGGCTCTGGAGAACTGCGCCCAGAGACGTGAGGTGAGGTCCGGCGCCGATCGGAGGTTCGTGATGGTGTTTTGGAGGGGACGAAAATTCATGCGTGGGGTGGGAGGCCGGGTAACTAATATTCACTAGATGTCACTCGTTTATGATATCGTGAGAAGGAGACAAATAGAAACATGCGTTGGTGGTCACAAGAATCATCTTAGTATCGCTGATTCAAGAATATCAGACCCCAGAGGAGATTAACCTCAAGCGAATTTAGTCAATGGGTGCAAACTCTAGTGATTTCCATAGCAAAGAGCTCTCTAGCAATATGAACAGAATTCCGTTCTTGGTGTCTCTTAGCACAACTATGAATGAAAGCACATTCTAGATAACAAGCCTAAGCCAATCTCACTTATAACCTCGTCGAAGTAAGGTTAAATAAAGCATATCGTTTACCCGGCCCTAGCAAGGCTAGCTGCATGCCAAGGTTCACAAATTCTCACTCAAGCAGCGGGCTAGGGCTATCATTTAGAATTATAGCTCTGGGTCTAGGGAGAGGGAAAGGCTGTCTGATTGAACAGAAGCAAAGCTCTAGATACAGGTTGAAATATAAATATGACTATCCAGCACATTGGAGCCGACAAAAACATCCTGAGTGGTAGATAAAGAAAAAACGAAAGGGCAATCATTCTAAAACCAGATGGAAGAGTCCAACTAGAAGGTAACAATGACGATGGGGGGTTAACTACAACCATTGAAGATCCCAGAACTGTGTAATAAAGAGTCAAGATGAGGAGAATATTAAAAACCAAAACCAAGAGATATCTCAAACCAGCGAACGCCGTTCCCCCCCATCATCACCTATCAGGTCACCCAAACGGCGGCACTGGTTTACACCCCACGGGTATATCATCCCACCTCCTCGCACCCATCCTCTTCAAAAGCTCAACCAACACCGCATCCGCCTTCTCCACTGCATGATGCAATGGCGCCAGCCCACAACTATCCAAACAATGCACATCCACCCCTTCCGCCAACAACTTCAAGTTCCTAACCATCCCTGTATGCCCGATGATACTCGCAAGATGTACCGTCGCCCATCCACCAAAATGCCAACGGTGTTTATTAACCGCATACGGTCTCATCTCTAACAACTGCGCCACAATCTCCTCATACCCCTTCCTCGTAGCTACATGCAACGCAGTCTCAAAATCCCTATTTGCCGAATCACTAACCGCGCCTTTCACCAGTAACGCACGCACGATATCGCCCCGTCTATTCATCGTCGCTACAGCCAACGGGATAGGATACTTCAACCTCTCAACCTAGGTACGCGCGCCAGCCTCGAGTAGTAGCTGAATAACCTCTATGTGACCTAATTTCATAGCAACATGGAGGAGACGATCCCCCTGCCCATTCACGATATCAGTCGAAGCTCCATTCTCGAGCAGAAACGCAACAACATCCCTATGCCCGAACCTGACAGCGTAGGACAGAGCCGGTTCTCGATAGTAGGTGAATTTGGGGTTGTGGTCTGGCATCCATTCCCGGCGGGTTTTGGATCGCTTACAGCGGTGGATTCTATCAATAGGGTGGTTATTGGATATGGCTAATTTCGCGAGTGGGAGGTGGCCACCTTTGGCGGCGAGGTGGAGAGGGGGAGTGCCGACTCTTGTTAGGATTTTCTTGTGGAGGAGAGGGGTTAGGAGGGTTGAGAGGTGGCGGTTGCATTTTAGGAGGGAGTTTAGGACTTTCAGGGAGGTGAGGTGGTTGGCTATTTCGAGGAGGAGTTCGTTGGGGAGGGAGGTGAGCTTGGGGTCCCATTTGTATGGGGGGAGTTCGGGGGGTGTGTTTGGGGTGTGTTGGAACATTTTTTGGGGGGCGGAGGACTGAGAGCTTTTCTTTACTTGTAAGTTGGGGATCGTGGGAGGGATATGTGGGTTTATATAGTGGAGAGTTGGCCTAGCGTGCGGTGTGTTGATTTTATTTTCTCGGGTTTAGAGGCAATTGCTAGCCCTAGATGCTGTAAAATACTCTATAGATTGGGCTGAATATGAATGTGTCTGAAAACTTTTGGCCAAAGGCCGTATTGGAAGAATTCCCATTTAAAACAGCTCGGCCCATTGACAAACGAACGTTGGTTAGCCTATCTACAAAGCAGAACTAAGAGATGTTCGGGATTCAAAGAATGCACTGTCGATTGAAAACATCATTTCAGCACATCTTTTCGGCTCTAGAAAATTTGACAAAAAAAAAGAAACATAAGCGTATGTATTGGGCCCAACACACTATCGTATACCACAGGCTGTACTGCGTTATAGGATAACTAGGCATGTTACTCGTGGTTTAGAGTCGATACAAGCGTATGGGGGGTGAAGTTGGAACGGCCAGGATGTTCAGTTATAACTATTAAGCTACAAAAAAATGGTTTTTCAGTACCCTTGCCGTTCCAACTTCACCCCCATACGCTTGTATTTCAAGGGGCGGTGGCTTTGGAAAAGATAATTTTTTACCTTAGTGGGAGTTTTGGATATTTGTTATCTTTTAGTTTACCTTCGCAGGTAGTCTAGCTGATGTTCAAAAGTGGTTACATTTGTAAATGGACCAATCATTTTGAAAGCGGTCTGCCTTGCAATATGGGCTAGAGGAAATGTTTTCTATGTAATAATTTCTGATGAGGAGATCGTCTGTGTCTGAAACTATGCAGCGTGAGTTCAGCGCGCTAGAAGTGGAGGTTCCAGACATGATATACCTCGCCGAAGGCTACCGGTTTTCAGTGAGGATAGCATAGATAATGGTAGCCGACGGGAGACGTGATACTGTGTCCCGCGGCGCGGGGATGTGGTCTGGCGGAACATGACCGAGCACTTCCCTCTTAAATTTAATAAGGAGTCTAGAGACTTTGTCCAAGTTGTCGTCGCAGAAGCGGTGGTCCCGTCCACGAGAGAGAAAATCTCACCAGACAGATACAATTGGGAGAACGATCAAGCTGACCCGAGGTACAAAAAGTATTGCAGGTACGTTGGATTGACCGGTAGGGAGATGTGCTTTGCGTAAATTTTGGCTCTGTATTCATACTATCATATTTTCATAATCTAGCGCTCTCTTTGGAACCATCAACTTATGCTCGCTGTAACAAAGGAAAGGCAAATCCGTAACTATCTTGGATCGCAAAGTGATATCATAGTCTCACTAACTAAACCTCGTTATCAGAAACGAAATGCAAAATCCCAATCCCAATACATCCCTCCACAGATTCCCACCCGACAACCATATGCAGTCTCCATCCAACCCATTCCATCAGCCATCCAACACCGAAAGAAATACCACCATACTACCTCAAATTGACCCCATCCACCAAATCCTAAAACTCAATCCTCTTCACCCCATCCTCCAACGGCCTAACACCCTCCCTCGCCATCTCCCTCGCCACCTCCTCAACCTTGCTCCAAACCCTCAAAACATTCTCACCCGCAATCCCCCTCGCCTGCTCATTCGTCACACCCCTCTTCAGCAGCTCCGCAAACAATGCAGGGAACTTAGAAACATCCTCCAGACCAGCCGGAACGATATCAATCCCTGATTACAGTCAGTGTCTGTCTATGCAAACAATGGAGGGAGGAAGTACCGTCAAAATCCGAGCCAATACCAACATGTTCCCACCCAATCAAGTGGCCGATATGTTCGATATGGTCTGCGACGTCGGAAAGAGTTGCATCTTTCGGTTCTTTGCCGGGACCGCAGTGCACAAATTTGGGGTAGAAGTTGACCATGACGACGCCGTTGTTGGCTTTGACGAGGTGTAGGACGTCGTCGGGGACGTTACGGGGGTGAGGACAGATCGCGAATCTTGAACACAAATCAGCCAGCGCTCCAGTGTATTAGTAAAGCGGACGAAACTCACGCTGAAGAATGGCTGAACATGACTGGAGCTCTCGTCACTCTTAGTGTATGTAGCATTGTTTCCTTCGAAGTATGCGCGAGATCGACTATCATTCCTAGCCTATTCATCTCCTTCACAATCTTGACTCCATCCTCACTCAACCCGTTCCAGTACGGCTCATCAGCAGGAAGAGCACCATCGGAGTACTTATTATTGCAGTTATGGTTCAACGTGACGTATCGCACCCCCAACTGATAGTACAGTCTCAACGTCGACACCGAGTTCCCAATCATATGCAACCCCTCAACCCCCATCATGCTCGCCACCTTCCCATGCGCATGAGCTTTACGTGCAGCACACGGTTTCAGTGCAAGTTCCAGATCGCCCGGGTACGCGTCCACAAGGCGGTGCACAAGGTCAATCTGCTGCAAGGTGTCGTGTACGTTTTCAGCGTAGACGGCATCGGTGAAGTTGTTATCGGTGCCGGGACAGATAGTAAAGATGCTCCAGAAGGTACCACCTACGCGACCCTCGTGAAGCCGTGGGATGTCGACGTGGCCTTTGAGGGATTTGTCGAATGTGAAGTTACAGCTGTAGATGTTGTTGTGGTAGAGCATACGGATTAAGAATGGGAGGTCATCGTGTCCATCGATCAAGGGGGTAGATTTTAGGATCTGTTCAACTCGTTGGTCTATTGATCGGTGGCGCGAGCATTGGCGGGTTGAGAATAGCGATGCGATTGAACGGCCGGCGTATGGGAGAGGGAGGAAGAAGACGAAGCTGACAACGCTTAGCGATATCAGCGCGGCGGTTATGCGGGTTCTCGCCCGAGAGCGCTGGGTTCGGGGCACGCGGGGTATATATTCAGACTCAGATTTCTCCATTGTAGCTATGGAAAAACTCTTCGTTTGGGAGTTGAGGGATGGGACAACACGCCTTTTGTATCGGGGTGGTGGGCTATGGCGTTGGCGATGTCATGCAGGTACTAAATGCGATAAGGATCCGTGGTGGCGGCTGCATGCACGATGCCGGGGTAAGGATCAGCGGGTGGATATTCCCCACAATTGATGGCGCTCCAGGCTTTGAGAGTGTGTATAGTGGTCTTGTTACCACAGGCTGGGGCCAACCTTAGCCATGAAATCCTCCTGCCAAACCCTAAGCCTCCATAAATCAATCACCAGAGCATGCGCAACAACAGCAGCGTAATAACAAATGATTTTCATGTCACGGCAATCATAGGTTTTAATATAGGGAAAACGTTCAGGATACCATGTTTCTAGTAGTTTTGCCTGCCGGATACCACAACCACAGTGCGCACCTCTAAAACCTCAGTGCACATACCCGCTATGACAACCAACATAAAGAAAAACTAAAAAAATTAAAATTGAACTGAAAAAATGAACTAACTGTGTGTAGTATTACATGTTCGCCTATTATGATGAGTTGATTGCCCACAATTACCACACTTTTGCATACGGTCCGGAATTTCCCCACCATTTGCTCGGCGTGCATACAAAAGAGCAGCTAATCCCCGATCACCCTTTACAGCACGCTTTATCTTTGGCCGACCTGGTAATCGACGTGTTACAGGCGGATAACAAGCTCCATGTGCTAAATCATCAATATTTACAGGATTCCAATTAATTTTATATATTTCTTTCCATGTTTCGGTAGATAATGTGGAGGGGAAAAATTTGTTAGGAGCTTCACATATAGTAGTAATACATGCCCATGCATGTGAACATGGTATTCCATTCTCTTGAAATTTTAAACAAGTACATGTTTTGGTTTCCACTAATTATCATGTAAGCTTAATCTTTATCATCCAGGGGAAAAAACTTACAATTTACCAAAAACACATGATCACGTCCACATTCAACATCATTTTGCTGTTTTACTTCACCTGATTTCCGGCTTGCCATTCTCACAATGTTGCTCGGCGCCCAAATACTGCTTGTTTGGGCAACTGTTTTACAAAGCGGGGTAAAGTAGCCTTGGCTTTGATTACTAGCTTGCTGTAACCGTTCAAACCGCAACTTCATGTGTGAATGCCAAATAGTATTTAGCAAATCTAGGATTGGCATTTCACGAGCTAACTTAAAAGTTTTGTTGAGCGATTCCACAATATTTGATGTGGTATGCCCATAACGATCTCCTGGAAAAAATGCAGTAACCCACAAAGCCTTATCAATCCCCCGTAAATATTCAGCAGCTGCTGGCTTTTCGGTTTGAAATAGTAGCATGTAATGGTCATATACTTCTTTCGTCTTTGCATTGGCAATTTTCGCAAAATATTGATCGGTAATACCCTTTCCAAACTTTTTGAAGTTTTCTCGAAGATGAAAGGTGCAGTGGGCGCGAGTAATGTGAGGTCCAAGAATATTGGTAGCAACTAAAAGTCCCTTTTCACGATCGCTAATTATCGTACACTTGACCATTATCTCCGGAATTGCTGCTTTTAAATGTGTCATAAAGTATGACCAAGACTCAGTATTTTCTCCTTCCACAATTGCCCATGCAAGCAGAACCACATGTCCATTTGCATCAATAGTAACAGCAAGTAACAAGACTTGAGTAAACTGAGCTTTGCAAAATGTACCATCAACAGCAATTAACTTTCTGCAGTACTGAAAAGAGTGTCGTGCAGGTGCAGGTGAAATAAAAATCCGTCGAAATCGTTTAATAACGTTATCATCCACATCAAAATCATCTTGTAACTCAAGATTTGTGTAGGCATCGGGGTTTTGGTCATGTAGGCGTTTGAGGTAGGCAGGTAGTTGATGGTATGAATCTCGCTCATATTGGATATTGTCATTAGCGAGTGCCGAGTAAGCTTCCTGGGCAGCTTGATAATTGACTTGTACATTGTGATGTAATTGCATGGTTTGTTGTATTTCCCGAGCAGTGGTTTGTCTCGTAACAATTAGGTGTTCAGGAATATGATGATGGAGCCAACTTTGATGATTGCAGGTAGGACGTGGTGTTGGAGCGTGACCCAAACAAGTGTGCTCGCTAACAAGTTTTCCAATCCTAATATCTCCATCCTTTGTTCGTGCTGCATACACTCTCCATCCACACTTCTCTCTGTTTTTGCTGCTGTTACTGGTTTTGTGTTACGGTCAGGATGCGAGACGAGGGAATATAGATATCACGTAACTCAACCAGGTACTTAGTGCACGGTGACTATCCGTCACACAATATACTCTAAGTTCGAGGGATTGCTACGGACGTGGTTTGGACGTGGGTCAAGGATGGTACAAGGTGTATTGAACAAGATACAGGATAGAGAAGAAAGGAAAGAAACCACCAACACTCGCCAACAGCTCGCCTATTTATCCCCCTGAATCTATCAACCCTAAACCCTTCCTTCTCGTCAACATGACTCACATCCGAACAAGCATTACCAAACAAAGAAACACAACGCAACCGAAACCTTCCGACCGACATAAACCCATAACCGAATAAGGAAATCCCAACACTAATCCCGCGACGCATAATCCTAACAACCGAACACATAGAACCCAAACAAAAACAACTAAACTACCCGAGCCGTGACAGTAGCCCCTCCTCAAGGTCCGAGGTCCTCCGAGGACTCAGTTGAATAGCCGGACGGGCGAGGTTTGTTAGGATAGCGACGATGGAAATCATCGACAGATTGTGATTCGTCAAGGTCGAAGATTGAAGATGGTCTCCATTCCGCTTGGGGATACCCAGTCCATTTTACCAAATATTGAACTCCTCTCCCTCGTTTCCTGGAATCCAGGACTTCTTCAACTTCCCATTCCTGTTCTCCTTCGATTTCAACCAGGGGTGGAGGAAGCATCTCTTGGCCAGGAACAGGATCGTTAGGTGCGGGGTCCATCAACGATACATGGAATACAGGGTGCACGTTCATGGTATCGGGGAGTTCGAGTTCATAAACATAAGGGCTAACCACACGCTTAACTTTGAACTTGCCGATTCGTTTATGGTCCAGCTTACGTGAAGGTCGTTTGGTTCTAAGATTTTTGGTAGATAACCAAACTTCATCACCGACATTATACTTAGGTGCAGGGATTCGGGTTCGATTAGCATATTCTTCATATCTTGCTTGGGCATACTGCATTTCCAAGACCAAGGTTTCATGAAGTTCTTTCATCTTGTCTGCTATGTCCGCTGCATGCGTATTGCTTGGTCCGTAGTTTTCCGGGAGTTTCGCATCAAAATCGGGGTCAAATCCATAATTCACAAAAAAAGGTGATAATCGCGTGGATTCGGAGGTGGCGTTATTGGCTGCAAATTCTGCCGACAATAACCATTGGGCCCAGTCATCTTGTTGATATGATACAAACGCTCGAAGGTACTGTTCCATGACAGCATTGGCATTTTCTGTTTGTCCATCAGTTTGAGGGTGGAAAGCCGTAGATAACCTGACATCAATTTTCAGACGGGCGCAAAGGGATTTCCAAAACTTCGAAACAAACTGGGTACCGCGATCCGATACAATGGATTTTGGTAAGCCGTGGAGTTTCCACATCAGCAAAAAATTGAAATGTCGCCCGGTGCGCCCAATGCATCAGACGCTTCGGGTGGTCGGGGCGGAATATAGCCCTCCCTCAGGTTGTAAACTCTGCTCTCTGCGCCCGGAGGCGACCTTTGGGAGGTCGTCAGTCCTGATGACCCCTTTCGCAACTATTGTGGTAGCCCAGCCTCTGGATGGCTCTGCTTCGACATCGTTCTTCTCGGAGACCTTGACGACCTCCTACAGTCCGGACGCATTCTTTCTGGATCTGACGTTCTGAAGATCACGGATGCTCATGATCGTGTAGCCTTATCTTTAGGAGGCTTATATTCGGGCGTGTGGTAAAATGGCTATATATTCCTTGAAACGCTCTAGTCTATTACTCTACTATTACATATATCCTTGGCTGCCTCTCCTCCTTCCGCTCACCTCACCTCTCTCTTCCCTTCCCTATCCTTCCTCTTACTCGACCCCCAACGCCTTTCCAGTTCTTCTTGTCGGCTCGTGCGAGGTCGTCAGCAAGCTCCTAGGTGCCATTTCCCTCCGAGGCAGGGATTGCCGCCAGGATGGCAGCCACTTCTTCAATCGGGTCACTAGGGTTTGGGCTGGAGCTTGACTGCCGAGCCCGCCGAGCATACGGCTGCTGGAGGGTCGTCGACGAGCCTTCTCTTCCACAGCTCTAGTATTGCTTTTAGTCGTCCTGATCTCCCCGGAAGGCATCCTGCGACTCGATATACGGGCCAACGTCTTGCCTTTCGCTCGCTAATATCATTAGCTAGTATCACGTTGTAAGGGGGAAGATACCCTACAAGATCATTGATCTGGCGGCAGATATCATTTAGTAACATTTCCCGAATCTCGACATCTATGATCTGTATTGTGTTCAGCTGACGGTGCCAAGGATCTATCATCTTGTCAGCAGAGAATACCGGCCTCCCGTAGGTCGTCCATAACTTACAGAGAGCGTTTGTGGTGTTGAAGTCCTTGGGGTCTTCATAGGCGCCTGTTTTCCAAGCAGAAAGACAGTGATATATCATTGCTGCAGTCGTTGCAATGAATACGGTATTGATACTCCCGATGAAGGTTCTATCCGACCTTCCGAGAGCCTTCTTACCTTCATAAAACTTACTAAATATCAGGAAGGGAATTTGTGGAGCAAGGAATCTACCCTCTAGACTCTGCCGGCTCGTCAGCGGTCGTCATATACTAGTAGGAGTTTGTACTGACCTCATATGCATCAGGGTGACAGGTGAACCTGTCGTCATCCAACAGATATTCGATCTTCTTCTGGCGCTCTTCCTCCTTCCAGATCCGTAAGATTGTAGGCAGTCAACACGTTCTTTTGATGTGAGCGAGAAATTGGGACCGTGTGCTCCATTGCTTTGCTTTTAGCTTAGAGCTGTTAGAATACTCAATCGGCTTCACAGAGGCCGGCAACATACCAAGTTGAAGCACACTCATTGATAGGGCATACTACGCCCATATCCTTCTCAGCTTGATTCTTGCAGTGCTCTTTTCGTCCATTTGGCCATCTCGATTCCGTCAGGAAAGGGATGCCTGAAGTAGGTGAAAGAAGCAATATACAGCTTTGCAGGCCGAGCAACAGGCTGCAGGGAGTCTTCTGCGCAGAACACGCCGGTCTCGATTGCGACTATGAGTCGTGTTGATCATACTACAGTGCTACCATGTGCCAGCTGCAGAGGAGTCGGCATGGTGCTGCTCGGTACCGGCTCCAAATTCATGCCCTATCACACTCATTAGTAGGCTATTAAAAATGACTTGCCAGTGAGAATTAATTGTACTTGCCAGTTTTTTGCGAATGAGGTTTGCCTGTATCATCTCTCGATGCCTCGCAGTAGGCTTTTTGGAAGGGCCTGCCGGCCTCTCCAAGGTCGGAGGTGATTCATAATCTGAATCGTCACTCTCGTAGGTTCTACGAAAAGCCCGTAGATTCTCATCGTTATTGTCTTCTCCCCCTTCTCCTTCTTCCTCTTCCTCTTCATCTTCGTCATCTTCGTCTTCGTCATCTTCGTCTTCATCTTCGTCTTCGTCTTCTGCTGCGTCTTCATAGCTTTGCGTCCCCCTATATTCTTCCACCGACCTCTCACGAGACGGCAGATTCCTGGTGGAGGGGGGGGGTGGTAGGAAAGGCTTTGTTATCTGCATCGAACGGCGTTTTGAAGTGCTAGCTTTCTTACCTGAATTTCTGATCATTTTTTCTGTAGTGGTAAAGGAGTTTGTTCAGTAGGGAGTCGACAGCTTTTTGGATGAGAGGTAAGGTATTGACCGGCCTGAGAGAGGTCGGCGTCTGCTTGGGGGAATAAGTAAAGGGGCTTTGCACGGACTCGCAAAACATTGGTTACCACGGAAGCACGCTATGACTGGAAATGACCGGATCCTCAGCTCTGCTGCCACACCTAGCAGCAGCGGCTAGTAGATATATTTGTAGATACATAAAAATGATTAGTAATTAAGCGAATCCGGTCAAATGACGCCATAAAGATAGTAAGACCTTCTACCAGCCCACTGAAGGTCGGCAAATACTGTCTCATAGACGTTAGCGTTTAGCTATAAAAGATTGATAGGGTAGTAGGGTACCTGCAACAGCCAATGTCTTGCTGCCCCAAGGCCAATAATAGAAACGCCAAGATATCTAACATCTAATCGCTACCGCCATAATAATACGAATAATACAAATAATAGGAATAATACAAATAGTACATCAGCAAAAATCGATAAAGCCGCCCTGGCCGCCTGGAGGTCTAGGCGGTCGGGCGGAATGTTACCCTTCTGCTAGGTTGCTGCAGCACCTCGGCGCGCCCGGGAGGCATAGTTTCTAGACCTTTGACCGCCTGGAGGAGGTCGTTTCATCCTGTAGCAAGTGGTGTAGTGGGCTGCTTCTGGGCGTGGGTGGTCCCTCGCTGCCGCAGGATTTTGGCAGCAGTTCGCCCTGTAGAATGGATTTGTGCAGTAGGGCCTGGAATATTCGGGAATCACTTGTATGGAACCAATATCATTGACAATTGCTTTATTCTATGTATCTATCTATATATCTATCTATGTACAAATATCGAGGGCGCAGCTAAACTAGCTTCTGTGGAAGCTGCAGCAGCGAGTCGACGACCTGCCAGAGGCAGGCAGCGAATTGACCTATTGGCGCAGGCTCAGGCTCAGGTTCAGGCAGCGAATCGACCTATTGGCGCAGGCGCAGGAAGCTCAGGCAGCGAATTGACCTATTGGCGCAGGCGCAGGCTCAGGCTCAGGCAGCGAATTGACCATATGGCGGAAGCGGAGGAAGCGGCAGAAGCGGCAGCAGCGAATCGACGACCTGCCAGAGGCAGGCAGCGGATCGACCAATTGACTGAGGCGGCAGAAGCTCAGGCAGCGAATTGACCATATGGCGCAGGCAGCGGAGGCTGCTGCAGCGAATCGACCATGTGGCGGAGGCAGCGGAAGCTCAGGCAGCGAATCGACCATATGGTGGAAGCGGAGGAAGCTCAGGCAGCGAATTGACCATATGGCGGAAGTGGCGGAAGCTCAGGCAGCGAATCGACCTATTGGCGCAGGCTCAGGCTCAGGCTCAGGCTCAGGCAGCGAATTGACCTATTGGCGCAGGCGCAGGCTCAGGCTCAGGCTCAGGCAGCGAATCGACCATATGGCGGAAGCGGAGGAAGCTCAGGCAGCGAATTGACCATATGGCGGAAGCGGCGGAAGCTCAGGCAGCGAATCGACCTATTGGCGCAGGCGCAGGCTCAGGCTCAGGCTCAGGCTCAGGCTCAGGCTCAGGCAGCGAATTGACCATATGGCGGAAGCGGAGGAAGCAGCGGAAGCTGCAGCAGCAGATCGACCATGTGGCGGAGGCGGCGGAAGCTCAGGCAGCGAATCGACCATATGGCGGAGGCAGCGGAAGCTCAGGCAGCGGATCGACGACCTCTAGGAGGCGGCGGAAGCTCAGGAAGCTGAGGCAGCGAATTGAGCTGTTTGCTGAGCTCGCTTAGGCGGAAGCAAGCAGCCAGCGGAGGCAGCGGAAGTTGAAGCAGCGGATCAAAGCGAGTCTAGGAGGCATATCAGCGGGAATCATATAAACAGAAGCGAGACGTTACCTAGGAGTTTCTTTGCAAACAGAGCTTAGTACTTCGAGCCTAAAAGTCACGATGTCAGTGGTACAGCGAGGTTGAGAATGGGTGGGAGGGAATAGGGGGAAGCAATAGAAGGAAGGACGGGAAGGAATAGGGGGAGGTGGAGATTGGTGTCTTACTAGGCGTTGCTTTGGCGACGACTAAGCGACGACTTGGCGACGACTTGGCGACTACAAAGTGATGACTAAGCGACCTCCAGATTTTTGGAAATCGCTAAGTGCCTGGGAGGCGAGTAAAGTGAAATTTGCTAAGTCCCGAGTTCTCAGGGACTTAGAAAAATTCGATCGCAAATTCGATCGAAAATTTGCTAAGTACTCAAGCTGCCGCCCAGCGCTGCCGGATGGTGGGAGGTCGCCGGGAAGCGCTGCAGGCAGCAAGCGACGCCCGGGGGAATCGCAGCAGGCAGCCAGTGTCGCCCAGGCGCGGCAGGCGGTCGGGCGGAATATGTACCTATTGGGCGCAATTTTTTTTTTGCTGATGCTAGGAATAGTAGGAATAATAGGAATAATACAGATAATACAGATAATAAGATAATACAAAGATCCTGCCGGCCTCCTGAAGGTCGTTGGGTGCTACCTAAGAGTCAGCTTTAGATCTCAAACGATTGGCAGGAAGGAACGTACCAGCACTCATCCATGCCTTGCTGCCCCCTCTACCCTCTACCCTCTAAAACGACATATAAAGAAAAGGATATAAAACATATAAAGAATCCGGTATAATAATAAGAATAGGAAACCCAAGACCGCCAACCTCTGGGAGGTCGGTAAGCGCTATACATAAACCTTGACAAGCCAGTCAGTATTTAGGTAACCGGATAGGAGAAGGTTTGACCTACCAAAAAATAATCATGCGTATCCATCATATATCAACCAAAAGAAAACAAAAAGAAACGGATAAAGAAACGGATAAAGAAATTTGCCGGCCTCAGGAGGCCGAGGGGGTTGCCACAACTACAAAACTGAAGAAAATAGGAAATCGAGGACGAAATGGCCGCAGTAAGCGCGGTAGCTCCAACATCCTCGTCAGCCCCACCCTTCCCATCCCCTCCGTCGTTCTCCTCCTCTTTATCCTCCTCCTCCTCCCCCTTCTCCTCCTCCTGCTTCTCCTCCTCCTCCTCCAACTCCTCGTCCTCCTCCGCTTCAGCTGCTGCCTTAACCGCTTCCCTAGCTGCCCGCCTCTGAGCGGCCGACATATACCTGTTCTCAAACCCTTCCTCGTCAGAAAATATGGCGTCTGGCGTTATCTCCTTGTGATGCTCTTTGACTGACTCCAGGAGCTCTTGCTGGCGCAAGATTCGTGCCCGAATCTTCCTTTCGCGAGCTTGGAAGCCCCTATCTGTACGCGGCAGCGGCTTAAACTTCTTCCGAAGCGGGCGGTCGTCCTCGTCAGAATCCTCGGCAGGGTCCTCGAGAAGAGAGGCGAAATAGCGCTTGGAGATATGTGCCCGCTCGCCAGAGGGCGGCGGGGTTTGGCGCGATCGCATTCCTTTGGCAGTAACCCGATGAAGAATAACGTTCACAACCGGGGGGTTAGCCGTTGTCGACCTCAGCCAGGCCGTCACCTCGTCATCCTCGCTGAGAATCATCTCATCGTTAGTAGATATCCGAAAGTCTTCAGGTATGGGGACAAGAGCTCTCAAACTGCGCGAGCGCGACGATTCTCAGCGACATGCTTTGCTGCGTATGTCAAGATATCACGGTGCGTGACCGGCTCTGGGAAGGTCGTCAGCTTCTGGAAGATGGTATTAGCTGGGTCCCAGCCATATCCGCTTGTCTGGCGTGGTAGAGGTGCATCGCTGTCGTAGGCACCAATTATGTCAGGATCGACGATGCGGACCTGAATGATGCGGGAAGGTGAAGGTGCAGCAGCGCCAGCAGCACCAGCGGCGGCGACAGCTCTAGTGAGGCCGGCAGCAGGCCCGTCAAAGTCACCATTATCTGCCATCTGCTTATCCGCTGCTGCTCTGGCAGCGTTCTTCTTCTTGATAGCGTCGAGGCAAAGGCATTTGATAGCCTTCGAACGACTGCGGTATTCTCCTTTGGCCCTGCTCCTTCGTAGGCTTCCTTGAAGCGGCTCAGGTATTTGTGGCTGACTGCGTGCTCCTCACAAGCAGTCCAGGCAGCCTTTCCAGGGTGTCGACGCCTGTGATACCGTGCTGAATAGCGTAGGAAACAATATCATCACGAACGATCAAATAGGCTTGATTGTTGGTTGCGCTGAAGCCCAACACTATTTTGAGATCTGCTGCAGTCATTTCAGTCGCTCTGGCGCGGGGCGGCATCTTGGTAGGGGTGCTTGCCGGCTTGGGGGAGGTCAGTTGGGTTGATGATTGCCGGGGTGATCGATATACTGGAGTTTTTTGTCGCGGGGGTTAAGGCTCGTGATATTCGTCGTCAGGATGGATCTGTTTGCGACGGCTTGCGAGAGGTCGGTACACTGTTTGGTGGGGTTGTTTGATTGTTTAGATTGGGCGGGGGGGTTTTGTTTGCTCTGCTTGGTTCTGACTCGGTTGGAGGCGCCATATCTGCCATTTTATAGCCTTTGCTGGCTATTCAAGCTGGAAGGCAAGATTGCGAGAGCAGCAACTTGAAACGTTGAGCTGAATAGCAGCTGCAGCTTGAAACGCTGCGTTGAAGGAGGCTGCGAGGGAGGAGGTGGTGGTGTGAATAGTGCGAGGAGGTGGAGGTTGGAGGTTGGAAGGTGAGGGGGTGGAGGGTTGACGTAAGAGTTAGCAAATCCGAAACTCTTAAAGGACTCAGGGTTAGGGTTATACAGCACTAGCGCTATTTCAATATGCGCAAAAGTTGTGAAAGGAACCTGCCGACCTCCTGTAGGCCGGTGGAGGATCCACACGCCAGAAAATCTCAGGATTTAGAGCAACTTTTTTTTTGAGGATCCTGCTGCTGTTGAGCTGCAATTGAGCTGGTCGTCAAGCTTCAAAGACAGACTGCGTGGCTGCAAAGGTCCAAGCCTGTTGCGTTGCGGCTCTTATCTTTGAATCAGGCGCCATATCAACCCCGACGTCAGGCTCAACCCCTGATCTCAACCCCAAGACACGGCTGGGAGTGCGATGAGCCTCTTCTCCGCTCTTCGTAGGTCGTCAATGCCGGACCATCAGTCCCCTATTATTCCACAACACCTCGCTACCCCTTTTACTACCAAACCTCCAAACATGCCAGACCGCTGCCCCTTCTGTCGATATTCCTACGACTACAGCTCAGCTTTGATAACCCATATCTTGACCAAGCACCCTGAGCAAGCAGAAGTTTATCTTGACGATCCACTGACGGACCAAGAAGAGCCGGCAGAGGACTACCTCGATAGAAGGAGTGATAGATCATCAATTTACGATTCGGACAATAATTCAGATGAAGAACCAGCTACAGCCTCTGATGCTGAAGACAACGATAATGGTGCAGCCGAAGTCCCCAAAGATCAGTCAAAGCTTCTTACCGGATGCAGGGAGGCCGGCAGGAAGCGTGCCAGGCTTCCTAGAAGCTCAGGAAAGCTTGCTCCAATTCCCTTTATTCCCCTTCCACACTGCTTATGACTTCCATTTAGCCAAATGGTTTATTGATACCAAAACGACGAAGACTGGCATCGAGGAATACTTCAAGAAAGGTCTTTACCTTGGTGCCGGCTCCTATCGGTCCGCCTACACCCTCTACAAGGTGATTGAGAACCTGCCGACGACCTGTGAGAGCCAAGCTGGACCTTCATCGAGGAGGAGATTGATGGGGAGCCTTTTGTATTCTGTCATCGCGATCCTATGGTTTGTATACGATATTTGCTAGCCCAAACAGCATATTCAGGGGAAATGGTCTACACTCCGGTGAAGGAATTCAACCCTGCCGGTGAAAGAATGTATTCAGAAATGCATACAGTGATTGGTGGTGGGATCTCCAGGTTAGCTCCCGACCTCACAGGAGCCGTCAGAGTTTGCTAATCAGCCAGGTGAAAACCCTCCCCGCTGGCTCCACATTGATTCCAATTCTTGCTCGTCGGATCAAACACATCTTACCAACTTCTCAGGCGATAAAAGGCTTGGCCCATCTATTTGACGATAGGCAATATCAAATCCACACTTCGAAACAAACCTTCCGCAATGGCATCGTTACTGTTGGCACTGCTTCCCGTCCCGCCAAAGGTCGGCAAGTTGAAGGTCAAGGCTGCTGAAGACAAAGGTCAAGAAATCGCGCGGTCCCAGATCTTGCCATGGAAAGGACTATGTCAACCCTCCACGAGCCGGCAACAAGCGGTGTTCAGCTTCCATGTGCTGATGGTCAGCTGCGATTCTGCTTTCCAGTAGTCTG
Source organism: Paragyromitra xinjiangensis (assembly GCA_038503065.1). Classification (NCBI taxonomy): domain Eukaryota; kingdom Fungi; phylum Ascomycota; class Pezizomycetes; order Pezizales; family Discinaceae; genus Paragyromitra; species Paragyromitra xinjiangensis. Next base: position 1,278,543 of record JBCAMK010000016.1, on the reverse strand, counting down.
CGGCTGGTTGGCAGACCATTTTTAGAAAGCACGTCACCCTCCAACACCTAAAGAATAATGCTTGCCCCGTCTGCGAAATTGACGCCTAGTCTAGGTCAGCTTTGTACGCAGCCCTTTCCAGTACGCAATCACGATTGCTATAAGGCTCGAGTAAAACGCTACCAAGAGACAGGCTCGGTCGGGGATCTAGACTGGCTGCAGCAGAGGGGTATAAAAGCACTCATGAACAGCTTTTGGCGGCTTAGAGTCCGGCCAGAAGCTCTATGGAAGCCTGACCTTTTACATACAGTCTATTTAGGTCTTTTTGAAGCATATGATGGAATGGATCCAAGGCTTCCTTGGCAAATACAACCGACTCGACCAATTCGACAAAGTATGGAAGTCCATTCCTCCTGATACGGGCATCACAGTTCCCAAAAGGGCCTATCGAGAGGTGACTCAGTGGCAGAGGAAAGAGATGCGGAACCTTGGTCGATTCCTCCTAGTAGCAGTGACAGTTGCTCTGCGGAAGCCGACGACCTCTGAAAGGCCGGCATTCAAGAGAGCTCTGGACTGTATCCAAGCCTTGATCGATTTCCACCTAATGGCTCAATATCGCAGCCACACCGAACAGACTATTGACTATATGGAAGGCTATTTGAAGGACTTCCACGAGCATAAGGATATCTTCCTCGAATTCCGCAAATCAAAGGCGACGAATGCGAAAGCAAAGAGAGCCAACAAAGCCATGCGGCAAGCTCAGGAGGAACTGTTGACGGCCTCTCAGGGTACGGCGAAGAGGCGAAAGGTGGTGGTAGAAGATAGATTGGAGAGGTCAGAGCAGCGCCAGGATATCTACCGCCAAGAATCTCACTTCAACTTCATCAAGATGCATCTATTGAGCCACTTCAGCGCACATGTCAGGCAGTTCGGTAATATTGTTGCCTACTCCACAGAGGTCGGCGAAGCCTCACATCAAGAACAGATCAAAGTCGGTTATCGCGCCTCGAATAAGATCAATGCAACCAAGCAGATCTTAGAGCACTATTCTCGTCGACACTTGATGGCCATGCGTATCATATCCATTCGGGAGGCGACTCGTGAGAGGCCGGCGGGGTCACTCCCAAAAGATGTAAGAGATCTCCTAGAGAAGGAAAGGGTTCCAGCTTGGTGCGAGCCAGATATCAGAGCGGAAAGAAAGCCCCCATCTTACCTCCGAGGGCGTATAAGCGCCCGTTTGACTCAATCCCTCGAAGATGTGATGCTGGATATTGGTGATACCAAGGGTCTATTAGTGCAGAAGGTAGAGTCATATAACAGTACTTTGCCGGACTCCCAGAGGTTGCCAACCGACAACGTCAAACTAAGGCTGTGCCCAGCGGAGCGTTTTACACAGCTTCAGGTCCCCATGCTCAAATTCCAAGAGACCGATATCTATACCATACACCGCCTTCGATGCACGATCAATATGCCATTTCGAGGAGGGGCTGCAAGGAATGACTGGGTTTGGGTTATGGTAGGAAACGAGACCGAATATGGTGCCTTGCGTGGGCGCTTACCTGGCCGATTGAGATGCTTGTTTAAGCTCCGCGATCCGAGCTCGGGACGTACCCATCGGCTTGCGCTCGTCAAAATGCTTCGATTGGATGGTGCCGGCCTCTTGGAGGCCAACAGCAGCTTAATTAGAGTTGGCCTTCGTAATGTGCGGATTCCTGGTAATGACGAGTGGGTTGTGAGTGTAGCTTCGATTACAGGGATGGCGCATCTAGTGCAGGATCTAGAAGAGGGCTATTGGTATGTAAATAGCAGGGTGGATCTTGAGACATTCAATGACATATACTAGAGAGGCTGGAACTTACAGCAAGAATCCATTACCGACCTACTGCAGGTCGACATGAATCTTACAGAACGAAAGTCGATTCAAAGGGGTAGTCGCTGGCGGGTCAAAATGAAGGGCTCACACAACAAAAGTCGATACAATTCACGTGGAGTCGGAAGGTGGACCTGTATATAGAACGTGGCGACGACCTACTAGAGGTCGACATGAAGGGCTTACACAACGAGAGTCGATTCAAGAGGGTAGTCGCTGGCGGGTCAAAATGAAGGGCTCACACAGCAAAAGTCGATCCAATTCACGTGGAGTCGCTGGCGGGTCAAAATGAAGGGCTCACACAGCAAAAGTCGATCCAATTCACGTGGAGTCGCTGGCGGGTCAAAATGAAGGGCTCACACAGCAAAAGTCGATCCAATTCACGTGGAGTCGCTGGCGGGTCAAAATGAAGGGCTCACACAGCAAAAGTCGATCCAATTCACGTGGAGTCGCTGGCGGGTCAAAATGAAGGGTTCACACAACAAAAGTCGATCCAATTCACGTGGAGTCGGAAGGTGGACCTGTATATAGAACGTGGCGACGACCTACTAGAGGTCGACATGAAGGGCTTACACAACGAGAGTCGATTCAAGAGGGTAGTCGCTGGCGGGTCAAAATGAAGGGCTCACACAACAAAAGTCGATCCAATTCACGTGGAGTCGGAAGGTGGACCTGTACATAGAACGTGGCGACGACCTACTAGAGGTCGTCAATGAATAGTAATTCGGGTCGGAAAGTGTCTCCAGCACCAAGGAACAATGCCACCTGGCAGCAGGCTGCAGCAGTGGTGGTGTCCTGAAGAAGGTCAAAAGGCAAGGGGACCGTTCAGAAGGCACGGCATGGATACAGCCACTGGAAGATGACGACCTGAGAGAGGTCGTCAGGAGGTTCTTTCAGCTCGCAACGGTCTTCCAAGCGCTTTGGAAGGCCCGAAACTAATCTGGCGGAATATGGCCTTCTGGAAGACAAGAAAGTGTCGGGGCGACATTTTTTTTTTGCTGATGCAAACGTAATCGAGATACAATTGAACGAGGTCTTCGGATCCTGTAGTAGTATGGCATGGGATCAAGTGTCGCATTTTGGATAATCGGTCTACTACTACCAATATAGCATCAAACCCATTGCTTTCTGGTAGTCCTGTAACAAAATCCATTGAAATGTCCTTCCAGGGTCGTTCTGGGATGGGTAGCGGCGTAACACTCCGTAGGGTGCATGGCGAGGCGCTTTACTTCGGCTACAGGTATGGCAGTTTCGGACATATCTTTCGACATATTGTCTCATCTTTGGCCAATAATACTTCCTAGCAAGGAGGTCAAAGGTCTTTGTTCTTCCGGGATGTCCTGCTGCGGGTGTATCGTGATGTTGTTTAACTAAATAAAGTTGAAGATCAGAATGATCAGGGACAAAAAATCGGTCTCGGTAACGAAGTCTTCCTTCATCATCGGAACATTCTGCTAAAGAAATTTCCTTGGACTGTTGAACTTTATCGTTGAGCATCTTGAGTACCTTTTTTGGGAACGGGTCAGCTTTATAGGTATCTTCGAACAGCTTTTCCAACGTGGACATTCCTTCAACGGATTCGTTTGACAAAGAACCCGCGAACAAACTTAGCTTAGGATCAAGATTTTCTTTTTTCAGCACCGTCTGAATCTGACTTGACAGGCGTTCATCCCACTCTTTAGGTAGGTCTCCTGACCTTCTTGTTAATGCGTCTGGTTTTCCGCTTTGTTTTCCTGGTCGATAAATAATTTTGAAATTAAAACGGGATAAAAATTCAGACCAGCGGGCTTGTCGACGGTTAAGAAGTTTTGTTGACATGAAGTATTCCAGGTTTCTGTGGTCGCAAAGTACTGCAATGGGTTCTTTGGTTGCTTCCAGTTCTGGTCTCCATTCTTCGAAGGCTTGAACTATCGCGAGTAATTCTTTGTCGTAGATTTCATAGTTACATTCAGCTGGTGAATATTTTTTGGAATAAAACGCGATGGGGTGAAGGATACCATCTGGACCGTATTGTGATAGGATTCCTCCAGAGACATAATCTGATGCATCCGTTTCTACTATGATATCTTTTTCCGGATCGAAGTGTATCAGGATTGGGGCAGAAGAGAACATGCGTTTCAATCTATCGAAGGCTTTTTGACATTCTGGGGACCATAAGAATTTAATGTCTTTTTCGTTAGCGCTGTCAGTGGGGATACTATTCTAGAATAGTTGAGGATGAAACGTCGATAGAAATTTGCAAAGCCTAGGAATCCTTGAATGTCTTTTACTGATTGTGGGGTTTCCCATTCTAGAATGGCTTGTACTTTCTTAGGATCCATCTTGATGCCATCACGGGTAATAATTAAGTTGAGATAGGTTGTTTCGGTGGCATGAAAATGGCACTTCCGTGGTTCCAAGTATAATCCAGCCTTTCTTAGTGATTCTAGGACTTTTCTTACGTGTTCCTCATGTTCTTCTAACGAATCGCTATAAATAAGGATGTCATCAAGGTATGCTGTACAAAACAGGTCCAGGTGGTCTCGAAGGGTGTCATTAATAAACCGTTGAAACGTGGCGGGGGCGTTGGTAAGACCGAACGGCATGACATTGTACTGGAAGTGACCATATCTGGTTCTAAAGGCGGTTTTCCACTCGTCTCCTTCTGCGATTCTTACCAAATGATAAGCGTGCTTCAGGTCAAGTTTGGTAAACCAGCGAGCTTTGCATAACCGGTCGAGGGTTTCCTTGATCAACAGTAGGGGATACCGATCTTTTACAGTGATGGTATTAAGTCCTCGGTAATCGACGCAAAACCTGAGGCCTCCTCCTGGTTTTCTGACAAAGAGAACTGGTGCACCGGCGGGTGAGGAACTGGGTTCAATGAATTGTCGTTTCAGGTCGATTTCCAGGCTTTCCTTCATTACTTCCAATTCTCCTCGTGACATGCCATATAAAGGACTAAACGGTGGAGTTGTTCCTTCCTGCAGGATGATTTTATGATCGTAGGGTCGGTGGGAGGCAAGAATGTTAGCTTTCTCCTCTGAGAAGATGTCCACATCAGCAAGAACAAAAAATGACCTATTTGAAATTAGGATCATGTTCTTACCTCTGTGACCTATTTGGCTCCTATTTGGACCTCTGTGGCCTCTGTGGCCTCTGCAGAGGCAAATATCAAAATTTCCTCGGAAACCTCCACAGAGGAATGTTGACCTCTGCAGAGGCCACAGAGGCCAAATAGGAGCCAAATAGGCCACAGAGGTCAAATAGGCCACAGAGGAATGTCGTTTGTTTTTGCTGATGCAGGTAATCGTGGTACTGGTTAGGCACCACTTCTCTGGGGTCTAAAGTGTCCTTTTTTTTTAGGGCAAGTTCAATGTCTTTTAGGGTAACTGAAAAGATTTGGACTCCTTTACGTTTCAGGAGTCGTTTCATATTCCCCACTTTGATAGCACAAATATCGGTTTTTCCTAGTTCGACAGAGATACCCTTAACGGTGACGGGGTGGTTTTCCTTGTGACAGCGTTGGTGACAGAAAGGGGAATCAAACGTAAGGGTTCGTTGAGCAAATTGTAGGTGAACATCGTGAAGTTGGAGCCAGGGTAACCCAAGGACAACAGGGTATGCTCCTAGCGAAGTGACGAAGAAAGGGGAGAACTCATGGTGTCCTCCTATATCCATGTCTAATTTAACCATATGTTTCACTTTCCCAGAGGAAATAGGGGTTCCATCGATGACTTCAACTTGGCGAGGAATTTTTAAAGGTAAAAGATCAAAGGAATGGTGGCGCGCAAAAGATTCATCAATGAATGCATAAGCAGAGGCTCCAGTGTCAACGAGTGCGAAGGTAGAAACTGATTTATTTTCGGTAGACAAAATACAAGAAATCAAAAAATGTTTGTTATCAAGTTTCTTTTCCAACAACACATCGGACACTGAAAAACCAAAAGCTGAAAAGGCAGACAAAGAAAAAACATTGGAAAAACCATGGGCTAGGCCACTCAATAGGCCATGGTTGTTATACCTATGGCTATAGGCGTGCAGTGGTCTCCCTGTTACCCTACCTACGTAGGGAGTTACCCTACCTTCCATTTGGTCACCTTCCCGTCTTCGTTGGACCCCTCTGTGGCTGCCTGTTGTGATATTGGCCTTCCCAGCCTATTCCCAGGCAGTTACCCTGCCTTCCCCGGTTACCCGGCCGTTACCCTGCCTTCGCTTGCGCTGCTGGCAGCGCTGGATCGAGAAGGGGGGACACCCGCAAAATATCCGCGTCCCGGAGACTAAAAGTAACCCTTTGGTCGTCAACGGCGCCCTTCCCGCGGAACGTGACCCGGAGGGTATGTATGAGAGGTCTTCATAGGGCAACTTGGGGCGCCGAGTCACGTGGGCTATTCGGATTAGTCATCAGAGGTCTCCTGCCCGCGCTACGGGGCTCCAAACACCAGCTGTCGCAACAAACGATATCGATGTAACCACCTACTCGATCGGCGAACGCAACCGTCGCATCAGATCATCGCCACGTCGAACCGAGGCGATCTGAGGATTACTGAACGAGGGGTAGCGTCGGAAGTTGGAGATATCGAGCAGCGCCAGATAGGATGTCGGATAAATGGATAAGCGAGTTAGTTCAATTTGTAATAGTAGATAGTTTAGTCCGTCGACCCAAGCTACAAAGAACACACAGTAGTAAAGAGGACGGGATATAAATACTCTTTGCATTGGACGTCAATTCTGAGTCGATCATCATCGAGGAAGTTAACGAGCCTTATCAATATTATTTTGTTACCAACATACTTTGTTCGTCATAAATTCTCCATCGTATCGAGTTGTTTAGCATAGCTTCGCGCTTCAACACTCGTGTCCTTCCTATTGAGAAAGTTCTTTCAACGGAACAGCCCCGACCCTTATCTCGCTTAAACTATCGTTGCCTTTGTGCGGTTCATAAGAAGTTGTCAGGACGTGCGCTCGGGTATTGTGCTACGGATAGTAGCCGGTCGAGTTACAGAGTCTAGAGAGCTATCTAAAGCTTCGCTTAGAATTCAGTAGTGGTGCGAAGTACCGGTCTTACAGTATATTGATAGGCATATCAATACCGAGGATACACTCGACACCATGAGTAGTCACCACGATACGGAGATGTCAGACCACCTTGACATTCTCCAAGACGGAGACCCCCGTCATCAACTTACTACTAGGTCAACTGGCCGAGTAGCAAGTATCACATCCTCACAGCGTCGCAATCAGCCACGCCATAACACTTCATATGTCGGCTTCCGAAGCCACAGCCGTACGCGCGTCCAGTGTCTGACAGGCCTTTCGGAACACTCTCCTCGCCCAACCATCGACCAAGGATCAGCCAGCCGGCCGATCCAAATCGAAGGAGCTACGGAAATTCCACGGTTGACCATAAACGACTCCCCACGTCAGGTGGAGGTCATGCACGCAATCCAAGCAGCATTCGAGTTCATAGTCGAAAGACAAGACCAAGCAGCAGTAGGCTTTAGTGTAGGAGTGGAGGCTCTTAGCGAAGAGAATCAAGCGCTCTACATTCAGTTAGCCGAGGTTCAGAGGAACATCGAGCAGGGCTACCAATACGCCGATGGCGAGTTAACCGAGATGCTTGGACGTGTCCAAGGTCTTGAGGTAGCGGCTCAAGAGGCGATCGATGAGATGGAAATCCGAAACATCCAACGTCTCGCAAGCGTTGCCACCCATTTTGAACAACGTGAACAGGAACACCGTAGAGTCACTGAGCAGGTCAAGCACGGGCTGGATGCAGAGATTGCTCATACCCAGCGAAAAGTGGACGAATACCTCACTACTACCCTCGTCGACGTCATTGACAGCAGAATCAGTGAAGCTCAACGTGCTCGCTCACAACGGGACGACTCCCACCCGGCGGAAGCAACCCGACGTCTCACAAGGAGTGAGAAAGGAAAGGATCGGGAACCCCAAACTACCGCAGGTCCATCAGGGACCCAAGGGAACGGAGGACGAGGACCACCGAGATCCCCATGGGTTCCCATTGCACCAGCAAGTTCTCACAGTTCGCAAGACGGAGGAGATGTTGTGGTAGGACTAAGTCCAGCCGAACAAGCAGCCATGCTAGCCAGAATGCGTGAGGATAGAAGACGCTTAGCCGCCGGAAAACTAGCCTGGGAAGAAAACCAGAGACGGCGTAGTATAAGCCAAACCCCTGCCCCCAATCACCAACCTCCACCTCCCCCAGTGGACCCACAAGGCCCAGCGGTCCACAACCACTATTACGCAGCCGCTCCTAGTGGCGCCAGACATCACAAAATCCCTATCAGTGAACCAGAAAAGTTCACCGCCGCCACCAACCAGGATCTGAAAACCTGGATTCGAAGCCTCGAAGTTTACTTCAAGGTAAACAGCTTTATGTGGACCTCAGATGAGTATAAAATCCACTATGCAGCAGGGCGTTGCGATGGACCCAAGGTTAGACCCTACGTCATCATGTATACTAACAAGATGGATGGAGCGGAAGGATACGCCCGTATCCCCGCATATTCGTACTGGGTGAACTTCGTCGAAAAGATGACCGAAATTTTCGGATCCCCGGACGAACAACGTGACGCAGTCCATGCTATGGACAAGGTCACCTACACCACCATCGAAGACTACCTACTGAAGATGAGTAGTCTTAACCTTAAGGTCAGGATGACAGGAATTTTGTGGAGGATGAAGGTGGAATCGAAGGTCCCTGTGAAGATCCGGGAGATGATGCTCCCCTTTGGTAAGATCTATGACGATGAGCAGTGGATAGAGCAGTTGCGGGAGGTTGGAAGGGCAAGAGAAGAGTTTGATTACCATGTCAAACTAGAGAACCGTGGACTCCCGGCCACAGACAGCCGAGGGAAAGCGGAGGAAAAGAAAAAGGAGAGTCGTAGGGAAAAGGGTTTCAATAGCCGCTTTAAGAAGGAGTCCACTGGCAGTGCTGGACCATCTAAGGACAAGCCCCCCAAGGAGGAAAAACCCACTAACACTCAGGGAAGCCCACCGGATTGGAAGAAGCTCCACTACGGTGTCCCCGAGGATCTAATCCAGAAAAGGCGAAAAGCAAAAGCCTGCACCCGCTGCGGACGCACCGAGTGCCACTGGAAGACTTGCGACATGAAGGAACCGAGAACAGTCTCGGCAGCCGAATTGACTCGCAAACGGAAGTGGGTCAAACCCAACGAGGAGGCCACCACAGCCTTAGAAAAGCGGATGAAGTTAGTGCCCAAGACGAGGACCGCGACAGTGTCTTCGGCGGAGAGGACCGTGAGCGGAGTCTCTGTTCCAAAAGGACAGAGCTCCAAAACCCCTATTAACTTGTACACCAACATGGACTCCGACGAAGAAATGTCGGGGGATTTTCCTTAAGTCGACTACCTGTTCAGGAAGTAGCAGACGTTAACCAAACATTCGAAAGCCTGAAAATCGAAGATAGAATTGTCTCTGTCCTGGAGACCGAAAAACCCAAAAACAATTTAAAGCGCAAAACGGCGGACTCCTCGGAAACCTCCAACAAAAAGAAGTGTGTCGAACCCACAGTGTTCGTCAGGCCGCGTGGCCAGGTTTTCCTAGTGTTGAATGGCCGGAAGGTAGTGGCCAATGTTTTGCTGGATTCTGGAAGTAATGTATTTCTCATGTCTCCTTTGTTTGTTGAAAAATGGTCGGTCCCACAGGTGAAAAGAGACGTCCCGGTTGCAGTGAAGAACTTCGCAGGCGGAGTTGTGGCAGGCGCGGGACAAGCCTTTACTAATAGTATTACCATGATTATGGGCAATAATCATACAAGCACGATAGCGTGTGAGATTGGACCTGTCGAGGCTGGGTTAGACATAATAGTGCCAGGGGGTTGGTGGTTGACGGATCATCGGTTGAGCAACCCTTACGACCACGCAAACTGGAAGTTTGAATCTCCTGGTTGCTGTGACCAGTGCTCGGTGACGACGGCTCCTCTTAATGAGTTCGATCATATCGAGTATGATGAATGGCTTGGGCTGGATGAAAATGCAAAGATAATCGGAATGGTAACCGCGGTCGAAGAAGAATTAGAGTTACTCAAGCAGCTCCCGACCCCCTACCACCCATTTGTGGATCTTTTTCGTCCCCCTCTCCAGCGAAGCCTACCTGAGCACAGGCCATTTGATCATGCGATCGACCTCGAACCCGGGACAACCGCCCCGTGGGGTCCAATATATAAGCTTTCGGAGAAGGAACTCGAGGTTCTCCGTAAGTACTTGGACAAAATGGTGGCCGAAGGGAAAATCAGACCCAGCAAGTCACCTGCAGCGTCTCCCATATTGTTAGCTCCGAAACCAATGGAGGCCTACGACATGCGTAGACTACCGTGGCTTGAATAAGGTAACAGTGAAGAACCGGTACCACTGCCGCTAATGTCCGAGCCGTGATAGGGTGAACGGGGCGAAAGTCTTCACCAAACTGGACCTCAAGGACGGTTTTCACCTGATCAGGATTAAAGAAGGAGACGAGTGGAAAACTGCATTCCGCACTCGTTATGGCCACTTTGAGTACACCGTTATGCCTTTCGGGTTGGCTAACGCGCCAGCTTCCTTCCAAGATATGATGCAACAGGTTCTCCGTGAATTCTTGGACCAGGGTGTCGTTGTTTACATCGATGATATCCTCATTTACTCTAGCAGTCAGGAGGAACATGAGGTCCTGGTAACCAAAGTCTTGCAGCGGTTGCAAGACGAGGGACTAGCTGTAGCCATAAACAAGAGTATCTTTCATACCAAGGAAGTTGAATTCTTGGGCTACATTATCTCAGACAAAGGTGTGGCCATGTCGTTGGCAAAGGTTGAATCAATCCTATCGTGGGAAACCCCGAAGAGCGTTCGCGACGTACAAGTTTTTATCGGTTTTGCCAATTTCTACCGACGTTTCATCGAAAACTTCTCGCAAGTCGCCAGTCCCCTGACCTCGCTCACCAAAGGCGACCCCAAACAATTCCACTGGGGAGATAAACAAGCGATCGCCTTCGAATACCTTAAAGTAGCCTTCACGACCGCCCCCATCCTTTGCCATTTTGCGCCGGAACGCCAGACTGTCGTTGAAACCGACGCCTCAGATTATGCCTTGGGCTGCGTCCTCTCCCAAATTATCGATAAAAAGCTACACCCTGTGGCTTTCCACTCCCGAAAATTCAATAAAGCCGAATTGAATTATGAAGTACACGACAAGGAGTTACTAGCAATAGTGACCGCCTTTAAGGAATGGCGACATTACCTCGAGGGAAGTAAACTTCAGGCCATTGTCTACACTGACCACAAGAATCTCGAGTACTTTATGAAGGAAACCCGAATTCTCAATCGTCGACAGGCCAGATGGGCGGAATATTTGTCGTCATTCGACTTTAAAATAATTTATCGACCGGGAACATCAGGAGGAAAGCCCGATGCACTGTCTAGGCGTCCGGAGTATCGCCCTAAGGAGGGGGATACAACACAGCCTGTTGAAGCTATGTTCCGCACCGGCCAGCTCGATATGACTGGCCGCCCGAGTAAGTCAATTGTCGTATCCTTAATTCATAGAGACGATGATGACCCAGGTGTAAATTATGAAAACGGTAAACGAACGAGCTATTCGGAGCTGGCCTCCAATGGCAACCACCACCACTATAATTCTAATCCTAATACACCTCGTGAGGAGCTACTCATTTCTACAGCCTCCCTCACCGCGCTTCAGGTTCTAAAATTCGACACGGATTTCCTGGAGCAAGTTAGTTCGCAAGTAGAGTTGGATGAAGGATACAAGGAAGTCCTTCAATCGGTAACGCAAGGCAGCACAGACAAGAAATTCCAACATTACACAGTGAAGGATGGACTCCTCTTTTGGAAAAACAGGTTGACGGTACCAGACAATGAAGAATTAAAAACGTTGATCCTAGAGAACGAACACGACTCGAAAGTCGCTGGGCACTTCGGCATAGACAAAACAATAGAGCTAGTCCAGAGAAACTTTTACTGGCCCCGAATGACCGCCTGGATAACGGATTATGTCCGTTCATGCGACCCGTGTCAACATAACAAATCAGTTCGTCACAAGAAGTATGGTCTCCTGCAGCCACTGGAGACCCCGTACGCCCCATGGGTGTCGATATCAACCGATTTCATTGTCCAGTTACCTGAGTCCCGAGGATATACCCAGATCTGTGTAGTGGTCGACCGGTTCACCAAGATGGCGCATTTCATCCCATTAGAAGAAAGAGCAACGGCAAGTGACGTGGCGAAGGCGTTTGTGGATAAAGTATGGAAGCTGCATGGACTGCCGAAGGAGATAGTTTCTGATCGAGACGCAAAATTTACTGGCGAATTCTGGACCTCACTATGCAAACTTTTAGAGATCAAGTCCAGCAAATCATCGGCCTTCCACCCCCAGACTGATGGACAAACCGAACGAGTCAACCAAGTACTCGAAGCCTACCTAAGAAATTTTGTTAATTACGATCAGGACGACTGGTATGACCTTTTACCTTTGGCGGAGTTTGCATACAACAATGCAGAAGCCTCTGCAACTGGCATCAGTCCCTTCTTTGCAAACCACGGATTCCATCCACGAACCACCTTCACAGTAGACAGGGAAGTCAAGAACCCTGCATCCAAACTTTACGCCCACTGGCTTCAAACAGTTAACGATTTCGCAACTTCCTCCCTCAAAGCAACTCGAGCAACCATGAACAAATACTTCGATAAAAAGCGACAAGAAGAACCTTCATTCAAGGTCGGCGATCTAGTAATGCTGGACGCACGTAACATCAAAACCAAGCGTCCAACTCGGAAACTAGCACCAAAATCCTATGGCCCCTTTCCCATTACCCGTGTCGGAACCAGAGCATGCACCCTCGATCTTGGGGGACGGTGGAAAATATTTCCCACCTTTCATGTCTCCCTATTAGAACCTTACCGACACAGCATACGGGCCGGACGAAATCAAGACAGACCGCCGCCAGACGACATTGAAGGACAACTCGAGTATGAGGTGGAATATATAGTCAGAAGCGAAAAACGACCTACTGGAAGTGGCCGCCGCCGTGGCTTTAGGATGTTCTACCTTGTCAAATGGGTGGGATATTCGGATGATGAAAACTCTTGGGAACCGGGAGACGAATTGGGGAATGCCGCAGAAGCTGTTGCCGATTTTCATAGACTCTACCCCCAACAGCCTAAGCCATAAGCTGTTTGCAAATTTATTTTCTTTGCGTTTTAGATGTTGTATTTTTCTACTGAACGTCCTTAGATGCGGGGAAACTTTTACCACTGTGGCCAAGCAAACGCAGTGGATTTTATGTACCCAAGACGCTAAGGGACTCGCTGTATCACAGATTCATTTGTATTTTTTCATACTGTTATTCGGGACGACTAACCTAGGAGGGGGATACTGTTATACCTATGGCTATAGGCGTGCAGTGGTCTCCCTGTTACCCTACCTACGTAGGGAGTTACCCTACCTTCCATTTGGTCACCTTCCCGTCTTCGTTGGACCCCTCTGTGGCTGCCTGTTGTGATATTGGCCTTCCCAGCCTATTCCCAGGCAGTTACCCTGCCTTCCCCGGTTACCCGGCCGTTACCCTGCCTTCGCTTGCGCTGCTGGCAGCGCTGGATCGAGAAGGGGGGACACCCGCAAAATATCCGCGTCCCGGAGACTAAAAGTAACCCTTTGGTCGTCAACGGCGCCCTTCCCGCGGAACGTGACCCGGAGGGTATGTATGAGAGGTCTTCATAGGGCAACTTGGGGCGCCGAGTCACGTGGGCTATTCGGATTAGTCATCAGAGGTCTCCTGCCCGCGCTACGGGGCTCCAAACACCAGCTGTCGCAACAAAACGATATCGTGTAACCACCTACTCGATCGGGCGAACGCAACCGTCGCAACCGTATCATCGCCACGTCGAACCGAGGCGATCTGAGGATTACTGAACGAGGGGTAAGCGTCGGAAGTTGGAGATATCGGCTTCGCCGATAGGATGTCGGATAAATGGATAAGCGAGTTAGTTCAATTTGTAATAGTAGATAGTTTAGTCCGTCGACCCAAGCTACAAAGAACACACAGTAGTAAAGAGGACGGGATATAAATACTCTTGCATTGGACGTCAATTCTGAGTCGATCATCATCGAGGAAGAACGAGCCTTATCAATATTATTTTCTTACCACCATACTTTGTTCCGTGATAAATTCTACATCGTATCGAGTTGTTTAAAGATAGGCTTCGTGACTTCAACACTCGTGTCCTTCCTATTGAGAAAGTTCTTTCAACGGAACAGCGACCCTTATCTCGCTTAAACTATCGTTGCGCTTTGTGCGGTTCGTAGAAGTTGTCGGAGGACGTATATTTCGGGTATTGTGCTACGGATAGTAGCCGGTCGAGTTACAGAGTCTAGAGACCTATCTAAAGCTTCGCTTAGAATTCAGTAGTGGTGCGAAGTACCGGTCTTACAGTATATTGATAGGCATATCAATACCGGGATACACTCGACACCATGAGTAGTCACCACGATACGGAGATGTCGACCACCTTGACATTCTCCAAGACGGAGACCCCTCATCAACTTACTACTAGGTCAACTGGCCGAGTAGCAAGTATCACATCCTCACAAATAGCCGCAATCAGCCACGCCATAACACTTCATATGCTGCACCGGCCCACAGCCGTACGCGTCCAGGTCTGACAGGCCTTTGGAACACTCTCCTCGCCCAACCATCGACTCAAGGATCAGCCAGCCGGCCGATCCAAATCGAAGCGAGCTACGGAAATTCCACGGTTGACCATAAACGACTCCCCCACGTCAGGTGGAGGTCATGCACGCAATCCAGCGGCATTCGAGTTCATAGTCGAAAGACAAGACCAAGCAGCAGTAGGCTTTAGTGTAGGAGTGGAGGCTCTTGCGAAGAGAATCAAGCGCTCTACATTCAGTTAGCCGAGGTTCAGAGGAACATCGAGCAGGGCTACCAATACGCCGATGGCGAGTTAACCGAGATGCTTGGACGTGTCCAAGGTCTTGAGGTAGCGGCTCAAGAGGCGATCGATGAGATGGAAATCCGAAACATCCAACGTCTCGCAAGCGTTGCCACCCATTTTGAACAACGTGAACAGGAACACCGTAGAGTCACTGAGCAGGTCAAGCACGGGCTGGATGCAGAGATTGCTCATACCCAGCGAAAAGTGGACGAATACCTCACTACTACCCTCGTCGACGTCATTGACAGCAGAATCAGTGAAGCTCAACGTGCTCGCTCACAACGGGACGACTCCCACCCGGCGGAAGCAACCCGACGTCTCACAAGGAGTGAGAAAGGAAAGGATCGGGAACCCCAAACTACCGCAGGTCCATCAGGGACCCAAGGGAACGGAGGACGAGGACCACCGAGATCCCCATGGGTTCCCATTGCACCAGCAAGTTCTCACAGTTCGCAAGACGGAGGAGATGTTGTGGTAGGACTAAGTCCAGCCGAACAAGCAGCCATGCTAGCCAGAATGCGTGAGGATAGAAGACGCTTAGCCGCCGGAAAACTAGCCTGGGAAGAAAACCAGAGACGGCGTAGTATAAGCCAAACCCCTGCCCCCAATCACCAACCTCCACCTCCCCCAGTGGACCCACAAGGCCCAGCGGTCCACAACCACTATTACGCAGCCGCTCCTAGTGGCGCCAGACATCACAAAATCCCTATCAGTGAACCAGAAAAGTTCACCGCCGCCACCAACCAGGATCTGAAAACCTGGATTCGAAGCCTCGAAGTTTACTTCAAGGTAAACAGCTTTATGTGGACTCGGATGAGTATAAAATCCACTATGCAGCAGGGCGTTGCGATGGACCCAAGGTTAGACCCTACGTCATCATGTATACTAACAAGATGGATGGAGCGGAAGGATACGCCCGTATCCCCGCATATTCGTACTGGGTGAACTTCGTCGAAAAGATGACCGAAATTTTCGGATCCCCGGACGAACAACGTGACGCAGTCCATGCTATGGACAAGGTCACCTACACCACCATCGAAGACTACCTACTGAAGATGAGTAGTCTTAACCTTAAGGTCAGGATGACAGGAATTTTGTGGAGGATGAAGGTGGAATCGAAGGTCCTGTGAAGATCCGGGAGATGATGCTCCCTTTGGTAAGATCTATGACGATGAGCGAGTGGATAGAGCAGTTGCGGGAGGTTGGAAGGGCAAGAGAAGAGTTTGATTACCATGTCAAACTAGAGAACCGTGGACTCCCGGCCACAGACAGCCGAGGAAAGCGGAGGAAAAGAAAAGGAGAGTCGTAGGGAAAAGGGTTTCAATAGCCGCTTTAAGAAGGAGTCCACTGGCAGTGCTGGACCATCTAAGGACAAGCCCCCCAAGGAGGAAAAACCCACTAACACTCAGGGAAGCCCACCGGATTGGAAGAAGCTCCACTACGGTGTCCCGAGGATCTAATCCAGAAAAGGCGAAAAGCAAAGCCTGCGCCCGCTGCGGACGCACCGAGTGCCACTGGAAGACTTGCGACATGAAGGAACCGAGAACAGTCTCGGCAGTCGAATTGACTCGCAAACGGAAGTGGGTCAAACCCAACGAGGAGGCCACCACAGCCTTAGAAAAGCCGATGAAGGTAGTGCCCAAGACGAGGACCGCGACAGTGTCTTCGCGGAGAGGACCGTGAGCGGAGTCTCTGTTCCAAAAGGACAGAGCTCCTAAACCCCTCTTAACTTGAACACCAACATGGACTACGACGAAGAAATGTCGGGGGATTTTCCTTAAGTCGACTACCTGTTCAGGAAGTAGCAGACGTTAACCAAACATTCGAAAGCCTGAAAATCGAAGATAGAATTGTCTCTGTCCTGGAGACCGAAAACCCAAAAACAATTTAAAGCGCAAAACGGCGGATTCCTCGGGAACCTCCAACAAAAAGAAGTGTGTCGAACCCACAGTGTTCGTCAGGCGCGTGGCCAGGTTTTCCTAGTGTTGAATGGCCGGAAGGTAGTGGCCAATGTTTTGCTGGATTCTGGAAGTAATGTATTTCTCATGTCTCCTTTGTTTGTTGAAAAATGGTCGGTCCGCAGGTGAAAAGAGACGTCCGGTTGCAGTGAAGAACTTCGCAGGCGGAGTTGTGGCAGGCGCGGGACAAGCGCTTTACTAATAGTATTACCATGATTATGGGCAATAATCATACAAGCACGATAGCGTGTGAGATTGGACCTGTCGAGGCTGGGTTAGACATAATAGTGCCAGGGGGTTGGTGGTTGACGGATCATCGGTTGAGCAACCCTTACGACCACGCAAACTGGAAGTTTGAATCTCCTGGTTGCTGTGACCAGTGCTCGGTGACGACGGCTCCTCTTAATGAGTTCGATCATATCGAGTATGATGAATGGCTTGGGCTGGATGAAAATGCAAAGATAATCGGAATGGTAACCGCGGTCGAAGAAGAATTAGAGGTACTCAAGCACTCCCGGCTCCCTACCACCGATTTGTGGATCTTTTTGGTACCCCTCTCCAGCGAAGCCTACCTGAGCACAGGCCATTTGATCATGCGATCGACCTCGAACCCGGGACAACCGCCCCGTGGGGTCCAATATATAAGCTTTCGGAGAAGGAACTCGAGGTTCTCCGTAAGTACTTGGACAAAATGGTGGCCGAAGGGAAAATCAGACCCAGCAAGTCACCTGCAGGATCTCCCATATTGTTCGCGCCGAAACCAAATGGAGGCCTACGCTTATGCGTAGACTACCGTGGCTTGAATAAGGTAACAGTGAAGAACCGGTACCCCCTGCCGCTAATGTCAGAAACCGTGAGAGGGTGAACGGGGCGAAAGTCTTCACCAAACTGGACCTCAAGGACGGTTTTCACCTGATCAGGATTAAAGAAGGAGACGAGTGGAAAACTGCATTCCGCACTCGTTATGGCCACTTTGAGTACACCGTTATGCGCTTTCGGGTTGGGTAGCACGCGCCAGCTTCCTTCGAGATATGATGCAACAGGTTCTCCAAGTGGTCTTGGACCAGGGTGTCGTTGTTTACATCGATGATATCCTCATTTACTCTAGCTCCCAGGAGGAACATGAGGTCACGGTAACCAAAGTCTTGCAGCGGTTGCAAGATGAGGGACTAGCTGTAGCCATAAACAAGAGTATCTTTCATACCAAGGAAGTTGAATTCTTGGGCTACATTATCTCAGACAAAGGTGTGGCCATGTCGTTGGCAAAGGTTGAATCAATCCTATCGTGGGAAACAGAAGAGCGTTCGCGACGATACAAGTTTTTATCGGTTTTGCCAATTTGTCCCGACGTTTCATCGAAACCTTCTCGCAAGTCGCCAGTCCCCTGACCTCGCTCACCAAAGGCGACCCCAAACAATTCCACTGGGGAGATAAACAAGCGATCGCCTTCGAATCCCTTAAAGTAGCACTTCACGACCGCGTCCTTTGCCATTTTTGCTGGCCGGAACGCAGGACTGTCGTTGAAACCGGCCAGCACTCAGATTATCTGCTTGAGGCGTCCTCTCTGAAATCATCGATAAAAAGCTACACCCTGTGGCTTTCCACTCCCGAAAATTCAATAAAGCGAATTGAATTATGAAGTACACGACAAGGAGTTACTAGCAATAGTGACCGCCTTAAGCTTAATGGCGACATTACCTCGAGGGAAGTAAACTTCAGGCCATTGTCTACACTGACCACAAGAATCTCGAGTACTTTATGAAGGAAACCCGAATTCTCAATCGTCGACAGGCCAGATGGGCGGAATATTTGTCGTCATTCGACTTTAAAATAATTTATCGACCGGGATCATCAGGAGGAAAGCCCGATGCACTGTCTAGGCGTCCGGAGTATCGCCACTAAGGAGGGGATACAACACAGCCTGTTGAAGCTATGTTCCGCACCGGCCAGCTCGATATGACTGGCCGCCCGAGTAAGTCAATTGTCGTATCGCTTAATTCATAGAGACGATGATGGCAGGTGTAAATTATGAAAACGGTAAACGAACGAGCTATTCGGAGCTGGCCTCCAATGGCAACCACCACCACTATAATTCTAATCCTAATACACCTCGTGAGGAGCTACTCATTTCTACAGCCTCCTCACCGCGCTTCAGGTTCTAAAATTCGACACGGATTTCCTGGAGCAAGTTAGTTCGCAAGTAGAGTTGGATGAAGGATCTGAGGAAGTCCTTCAATCGGTAACGCAAGAGCAGCACAGACAAGAAATTCCAACATTACACAGTGAAGGATGGACTCCTCTTTTGGAAAAACAGGTTGACGGTACCAGACAATGAAGAATTAAAAACGTTGATCCCAGAGAAACGAACAACGACTCGAAAGTCGCTGGGCACTTCGGCATAGACAAAACAATAGAGCTAGTCCAGAGAAACTTTTACTGGCCCCGAATGACCGCCTGGATAACGGATTATGTCCGTTCATGCGACCCGTGTCAACATAACAAATCAGTTCGTCACAAGAAGTATGGTCTCCTGCAGCCACTGGAGACCCCGTACGCCCCATGGGTGTCGATATCAACCGATTTCATTGTCCAGTTACCTGAGTCCCGAGGATATACCCAGATCTGTGTAGTGGTCGACCGGTTCACCAAGATGGCGCATTTCATCCCATTAGAAGAAAGAGCAACGGCAAGTGACGTGGCGAAGGCGTTTGTGGATAAAGTATGGAAGCTGCATGGACTGCCGAAGGAGATAGTTTCTGATCGAGACGCAAAATTTACTGGCGAATTCTGGACCTCACTATGCAAACTTTTAGAGATCAAGTCCAGCAAATCATCGGCCTTCCACCCCCAGACTGATGGACAAACCGAACGAGTCAACCAAGTACTCGGAGCCTCACAGAAATTTTGTTAATTACGATCAGGACGACTGGTATGACCTTTTACCTTTGGCGGAGTTTGCATACAACAATGCAGAAGCCTCTGCAACTGGCATCAGTCCCTTCTTTGCAAACCACGGATTCCATCCACGAACCACCTTCACAGTAGACAGGGAAGTCAAGAACCCTGCATCCAAACTTTACGCCCACTGGCTTCAAACAGTTAACGATTTCGCAACTTCCTCCCTCAAAGCAACTCGAGCAACCATGAACAAATACTTCGATAAAAAGCGACAAGAAGAACCTTCATTCAAGGTCGGCGATCTAGTAATGCTGGACGCACGTAACATCAAAACCAAGCGTCCAACTCGGAAACTAGCACCAAAATCCTATGGCCCCTTTCCCATTACCCGTGTCGGAACCAGAGCATGCACCCTCGATCTTGGGGGACGGTGGAAAATATTTCCCACCTTTCATGTCTCCCTATTAGAACCTTACCGACACAGCATACGGGCCGGACGAAATCAAGACAGACCGCCGCCAGACGACATTGAAGGACAACTCGAGTATGAGGTGGAATATATAGTCAGAAGCGAAAAACGACCTACTGGAAGTGGCCGCCGCCGTGGCTTTAGGATGTTCTACCTTGTCAAATGGGTGGGATATTCGGATGATGAAAACTCTTGGGAACCGGGAGACGGGTGGGGAATGCCGCAGGAAGGCTGTTCTTAGATTTTCATAGACTCTACACACGACAGCGCAAGCGTAAGCTGTTTGCAAATTTATTTTCTTTGCGTTTTAGATGTTGTATTTTTCTACTGAACGTCCTTAGATGCGGGGAAACTTTTACCACTGTGGCCAAGCAAACGCAGTGGATTTTATGTACCCAAGACGCTAAGGGACTCGCTGTATCACAGATTCATTTGTATTTTTTCATACTGTTATTCGGGGCGACTAGCACAGGAGGATACTGTTATACCTATGGCTATAGGCGTGCAGTGGTCTCCCTGTTACCCTACCTACGTAGGGAGTTACCCTACCTTCCATTTGGTCACCTTCCCGTCTTCGTTGGACCCCTCTGTGGCTGCCTGTTGTGATATTGGCCTTCCCAGCCTATTCCCAGGCAGTTACCCTGCCTTCCCCGGTTACCCGGCCGTTACCCTGCCTTCGCTTGCGCTGCTGGCAGCGCTGGATCGAGAAGGGGGGACACCCGCAAAATATCCGCGTCCCGGAGACTAAAAGTAACCCTTTGGTCGTCAACGGCGCCCTTCCCGCGGAACGTGACCCGGAGGGTATGTATGAGAGGTCTTCATAGGGCAACTTGGGGCGCCGAGTCACGTGGGCTATTCGGATTAGTCATCAGAGGTCTCCTGCCCGCGCTACGGGGCTCCAAACACCAGCTGTCGCAACAAAACGATATCGTGTAACCACCTACTCGATCGGGCGAACGCAACCGTCGCAACCGTATCATCGCCACGTCGAACCGAGGCGATCTGAGGATTACTGAACGAGGGGTAAGCGTCGGAAGTTGGAGATATCGAACTGGCATAGATAGGATGTCGGATAAATGGATAAGCGAGTTAGTTCAATTTGTAATAGTAGATAGTTTAGTCCGTCGACCCAAGCTACAAAGAACACACAGTAGTAAAGAGGACGGGATATAAATACTCTTTGCATTGGACGTCAATTACGAGTCGATCGTCGTCGAGGAAGAACGAGCGCTTATCAATATTATTTTGTTCTCAACATACTTTGTTCCGTGATAAATTCTCCATCGTATCGAGTTGTTTAGCATAGCGCTTCAACACTCGTGTCGCTTCCTATTGAAAGTTCTTTCAACGGAACAGCCGACCTTATCTCGCTTAAACTATCGTTGCGCTGTGCGGTTCATAAGAAGTTGTCAGGACGTGCGCTCGGGTATTGTGCTACGGATAGTAGCCGGTCGAGTTACAGAGTCTAGAGAGCTATCTAAAGCTTCGCTTAGAATTCAGTAGTGGTGCGAAGTACCGGTCTTACAATGGTTTACTCTTTTCCCGACTCGATTTCCTCCACTTCTTCCATTTCCTCCACTCTGGCTGCGGCTATCCTAGCTGGGCGTTTATTTGGGCATTCTTTGACAGAGTGTCCGCTTTGTCCACAATAAAAACAAAGCCCTGCTCGGGCGCGACGTTCTCTTTCTAGAGGGGTCAAAGGACCTCTTGGTTGTGCTCTTGATAAGTCCATCGGGGCCAATCCTCCAGGGACATGCGAGGGGTGTGCAGGGGCAACGGGAGCAAGTGGGACGGTGGCAGGAATTTGAACAGTTCTAGCGGCTGGGGTAACGGACTGGGATGGTCGGCTACTGGCGGCAGGACGGAAAGAATTCTTGCTGGTGTCGGATCTTCTGGCTTTGATCCTGTTGTCCAGTTTCTGCAATTGGGCAACGTAATCGGAGAAGCGGTCAGCTGGGTCGAGGTATACGAGAGCATCTTGGAGCTCAGTGGAAAGGCCACGGGTTAGTGCGGCTTTCTTAGCACGGTCATCCCATTTCAAGTCTGCCATGTATCTTTGGAACTCGGCGAAGTACAGGGAGAACTTCTTGTTTCGTTGATACAAGCTCTGGATCGCTCTCTCAGCTGTCGCAATCCTATCCGGGTCTCCGAAAGCGTCTTCCAGGATCTTGATGATATCCGCAAAGTCACCGAGTTCAACCTTATCGTCAGAGATATAGGGCAGGACTTGGGCAAGAGCATCACCCTTTAGCTTATTGATGGTGAAAGCAAGACGGATTGGGAATCAGGGAACCGATCGGCATTTGCAATGAATTTGAGACGAAGTTGGGCAACAAAGGGACGTAGTTGAGAACGGGTACCGGTGAACTCAGGAGGATCAGGGATTTTTTCCGATCGGTGAGACTTGGTCGTTGGTGCTAGAGGAAGTGGGGCGGAGCTGGATGACGTTTGAACAGGTACGATGGGCTTCTCTACTCCTTTTCCTTTGTCCTTTGCTTTGAGGTCTTCGATCTCTTGGCTCAGGGCAGCATTGGCATCGATCATGACGGTTACTTCTTCCACTTGTTTATTCCCCCAAGCTTGCCAATCGTTACATGCCTTGATCAGATTGCGGACGATTTCTCGTCCTGTCTGTACGTTGGCGGAATCAGTGGGATCGGTGGGTAGGTCCAAGGCAAGCCAGAGATTGGCTTGTTCGAAGACGGTGGGTTGGTTTGTAGTGCCTGACGATGAGGCCATGGTCCTAGAATTCTTGGGTGGTTGCAGGCGAAGGTCTGCACGAGGAAGCTAAGTATTCAGAGTCTAACCACTCGGGTGTCCACTCGGGGATACTGACGACGTTAGGGTTTGTGTTCCTAACTTTCGAACGTGTTACGCAGGAGGTGATAAATGTCCAGATTAAAGTCCAGCTCATTTATCGTTTGGTCGTGGTGAGTTAGGTGAAAGCAGGAGATCCTGTATAATGTTACGGTCGGGATGCGAGACGAGGGAATATAGATATCACGTACATCAGCATAAAACGGAAATGCCATAAAGTCCCTCTGGACGCCAAAATGCCATGGCGGAAACATACCTACGGATGCGGCGTGGTACTACATGTCGTCAGGAAGACGTGGGGTAGGGCTACAGTCGTATCGGAAGGCGTGGAAAGCTCTAGCCGTCTGAAAGGCAGCGCTGTAGGCCCTGGTTGTTGCAGACGAGCTCTGTTAAATCGGACGAAGCCTGTTGACCTCTGTACGTCCGGGGGAACCCTTGCAGAGCCAACGCATTTTGGTAGGTTTGGAATTGCGCTTTCTTAGTATGTTTCAGATTCTTTCTATTGATACATCTCACTACTATACATGAATCTATCTATCTATATACAAGTCACGTCCGGCCTTCGGCCGGTGCAAAAATATGCGCGCATTTAGATCTTTCGGGATCTAGAGGCTGGTACTCAAAAGAGCCGCAGTATAATTTAAATCAATAAATGCTGAGAAATAAAGTTAATACCAAGAGATATTAGTGATGCAATGCTATTAATAGGGTGAGCCAAGCAGCGCCGAGAAATTCCGAGAAATCTTTGAGAAATCTTGAGAATCTTAGGGTATATCGGGAAAAGTAAACTATTATCGGTGTAAGTAGGAGTGGTCTTGAGTAGTATCAAGGTATATTAGTGAAGCTAAAATTTATTATAAGCGTGGTAGAGCGTAACAAGGTATATTAATCCGGTTATGATATTAGCAGAAGCGCAAATAAGCATTATAGTAATTAATTAATTTCGGATGACTTTAAACCCGAATTATAACCGGAAAATTGTAAAGCAATCTTGGAGATACTACACATAAAATTCTATATAACAGTCTCAAATCTGCACCATCTTTTGTTTTCCTCATCCTCATCATTTTCGCACCTTCAGCCACATCTTCTCTCAGCCGCACCTTTTTTAGTCTCAGCCCCATCCCTTTTAAGCCGTATCTTTTTTAAGCCGCATCCTCTTTAAGCCGCATTCCTCTCAGCCGCATATTTTTCTTTTAGCCACATCCCTCTTTAGCCCCAGCCGCACATTTTTTTAGCCGCATCCCCTTTAAGCCGCATCCCCTTTAAGCCACATCCCTATTTAGCCTCAGCCGCACTCCTTTCAGCCGCACATTTTTTAGCCGCATCCCCTTTAAGCCACATTCCTCTCAGCCGCACTCCTTTCAGCCACATCTTTTTTAGCCACATATCCTTCAGCCGCATCCTTTTAAGCCACATCTTTTACCCCAGCCGCATTCCGATTAAGCCACATTAGCCGCACCCTCATATAGCCACTCTTTTCCTTTCAGCCGCACTCAGATTTAGCCACACCAGCCGCACACTTAGCCACATCAGCCTCATTCCGATTTAGCCACACCAGCCGCACACTTAGCCACATCAGCCACATTCCGATTTGCCACACCAGCCGCACACTTAGCCACTTCCTCAGCCACAATTCTCGATATTTTTTTTACTTTAATTTTTCCCCTACTTTTATCTTTCACTTGCCCACTTTTTACCATGTCCTCCTCCCATGTTGAAGCTGAGGGATCAGATATTAAGTCCTATATACCCCAGGCTGGGGGCTCTGGCAATCTCTCTAACGCAGATATTGGTGGCAAGGCTTCTTCCTCTACTGGCTCCTCTATCTCCAAAAGAAAAAGACTTCAACGCAGTAGAAGAGCTCAAGCAAGACGTGATGAGTTAGCCTCACAAAAATCCGAGATTTTTGAGGCCATGGGATTTGAAGAAGACAATAGTGACATATCCCCTAGTCAACTATCTGTCCTATTCCGTACCCGTGACCCCCGCCTTTCATGAAGAAGAGAGTCTTGGTACATATAAAAGTCCAAAGATCCTATCTTTGAGTCACCTACAAACGTCTATCATCACGCGTATTGTTTATGTGGTAGACAAAGCCACTCTGGATGTTAAATGCAGTAGCGCATTACTCCATTCTCCTCCATGTCCACACAAGATCGTGTGAATTTCAGACTGTTTTTTTCTCACTTGGGAGAGGACTCTAAATTCAAATACAATATTACGCATAGCAGACGATGTTAAATGGCAAAATGTTTGAAATTTGGGATGGAGAGGCGGCTATGACGAGGATATTGATAGGCGACTTATGCAGCAAAATCAACTGTTTTGGAGAAGGAAAACATGCAACGCCAGTGGAAAATATTGAAAAAACAGGAAAAAATAGTCCGACATCTATGGTAGACGGTTCTGCTCACTTGCCCCTCTTTGTATGACAACGCGTGAGAATTTCTGGCTCTCAATTCCCTTCCATTTATTGGTTACCGTTACGATGAATCTCTACCTGAAAACTCGACTCACTATCTTTTCGCGTCAAATCTCAAACTTATACCATCAGTAAGTTTAACCATTTACATGCTTCTACGAACAATGCTAACATGTCTAATAGAGAATTTTTTCAACGAAGCACATCATGACCATGACGCTAGTGATGTCACATATGGCATTTGGGCCCCATGTAATAAGTATGGCGTACTGGCTGAGAAGGAATTAACAGGTTTTGAGAAAAAAGATGGGTTTTTCTATGTCGCTCCTTATAAAATATTGATTGACTTTGCTGCTGTTGACGGAGTTGTGGAGCTGATTTGGAGAGGGGCTTCTGATGCTCACGCCACTGTTGATGGAAGTGTTACTAAAGGATATGAAACGTGGGGAAGTAGTTGCCAAACCAGTCAGCATTTGGTCAACAGGATTAAAAAGGCGTTGAAATTGGTGGCTGACCCTATAAATATATCTGTTAAACATAACTAGTTTTTTTTATTTGTACTTTTTCTCTTATTTTTTTTGTTGTTCGTTTGTGTTTTTTTAAAAAAATATAAAATATCTTGATCTATATGTGTTCTCGTTAGTGTAATGTAGTGAAATTCTACTGGTTTGATATGAAGATTTGATATTTACTATCTTTGCGTTGTGCAGAAAAAGCTGCGTTGATATGAACTCCACATATATAGTCACATGCGTAAAAGAATTAAGTGTGCGGTAGTTAAAGGATATCATATATCTCTTACTTCATCAGGAAAAGTAGAATCATGTCTGGACATGTAGGTAAAGGCCTGGATGTAAAGCTCAACTTTTTTTTGTCTTCATACGTCTATATACACCCACTTGTGTAGCTGTACTAATATGTTCATACCATAGCTCTATTGTACTTCTCACTACGTCTATTATGTTACTGGCCTCCACGCCTCCACGCCTCTACGCCTTCACGCCTTTAAGTCTCAAGCCTCCACGCCTCCTTGCCTCCATGCCTCCGCACCTCCACGCCTTCGTGCCTCTACGCTCCAAGCCTCCACGCCTTCACACCTCCACGCCTCTGTGTCTTTGTGTCTCCACGCCTTCACGCCTCCAGCCTCCATGCCTTCGCATCTTCACGCCGCTGTACCTCCACGCCTCCACACCTCCATGTCTCCATGCCTTCGCATCTCCACGCCTCCATACCTTCACGCCTCCACGCCTCCACATCTCCACACCTTTATGCCTCTATGCCTTCACGCCTCCACACCTCTATGTCTCCGTGTCTCCGTGCCTCCACACCTCCACGCCTTCCTGCCAATTCCTATTTTTTCTATCTATCTATCAACCTATCTATCAACCTATCTAGCAATTCTTATTTTATCGACTACATACTCCATCTCCAACTTGCTTCCCGCTTCTCACCTCCTGCCTCCTGCCTTTAACCGTTTCACGCACATTATTGTATACAAATTACCCATTGTTTCCTTCTACTTCCCGCATGCTCAATCACAACATAAATTATCTTTCATACATAATATTTACAATAACAAACTTTTATGAACAACATTTTTTGTACGACGGTGAGTATATTATCTTCTGTAAAAAGTGCACGAATAGAATCTCTATGACGAACACGAGAGATTGCTGTATAAAGTTGACCATGTGCAAAAACTGGAGTACGGAGATCAAGAACAGCACGTTCTAATGTCAAGCCTTGACAACTATTAAAAGTTGTTGAATATCTTTAAACGTAGAGGATACTGTTTTCGTTGTATAGTCCAGGGACAGAAAGCGTGGTGAAAATTCGAAATTGATTCGTGGAAGACAGAAAATTTTGTTCTTAAGGTAGATGAGCGGTGATTGAACAACACTCAACCTCGATGAAGGTACGATGTAAGTTTTTTATAAAAACTCTTACATTTTTGACCAAACCCTGCTCAATGGATAGATTTCGCATAATTGAACAAAGGCATCCAGGTTTAAGCTTTAAAGTGTGAGCTGGAATTCCTGGTTCGGTGGCTAATGCAAGAAATTCAGCTGTCTCCGGTGATGGTGTTTTTAGTGTTCCGTCATCTTCTTTAATATAATCAGAAATTTGAAATAAGTTGTGGCTACCATAAGTTAGCAAGATATTATAAAATACTCTATCGACTATAGTTTTATGAGTTACCTTTGTCATCTGAAATATGGTTTAATATTTGGTCATTGAAATCATCGCATAAATGTTAAGTGAAATTTAAGAAATGCTCGTTGAGCCAAAAGAGTTTTGTTATCGTAAAACAATATTTCAGGTGGAAAAAGAAATTGAATGACTTCATCAAGGTTGTTGACGGTTGCAATTAAATCAAGTGAAACCTCTTCGTCATTATGTGATCCTTCTCCTATAAGATCAATCCATTCTGAATATTCCAGATCTGAAACATTGCGAATAGGATCATGAAGCCTTAAAATTTGAAAGGCTGACCATAAAAAAGAAGAGTGAATAGAGGCTTGATAGCTTGATGTCGGTCCTGTTCCACTAACTATTGGCGCAACCTGACGAAAGTCACCCAATCCCAAAAGCACTTTCCCTCCAAATAAATAATCATTTTTCATGATCATTTTCATTAAGGAGTCGGCACATTCAATTGCAGCTTTATTAGCCATTGGCATCTCCTCCCATATTAATAAGTGGGCCGCTTCGAGAAATTTAGCACGATTAGATTTCAATCCGATAGTTGACTGTAGCTCTGAATTGTTCTAAAGAATATACATAGTTATATCCAATCCACATAAAATTTTAAGTAGGCAACAGGATAATTTACCTCCACAACGGGAATCCAAATGTTGAATGAGCCGTTTTTCCACGCTCGTAAAGTGTCACACTAAGTGCAGTTGATCCTGCTATAACCACAATATTTCCTTGCCCATGAATGTAGTTCACAATTGCATTCACTGTATAGGTTTTTCCACGTCCTTTTGCCATCCAAAAAAAACATTGGTTTGTTGGTTGATTATTTTTGAATTGCTTGAAGTATCGTTTGAAACACGTACAGTTGTCTTTGGAAGGAGATGTAATTGCATTGCTATAGATAGCTCAACCAACTCATCACGTCGGTGGGAAAATGCATTATCCTCCAAATACAACTCATTCATACGCTCCTCAGGCTCAGGTAACCCAAAATCCTTCAGTTGTCCTCCATTGAGAACCAGGTGTCTTGATAAGTCTAATAAGGTATGTTGTAAACTTTCTGCAGGGCTGTCGTATTTATCAAGATAGTCTGCTGAAAGATTTTCTTGATACTTTTCGAAGAGATTGATTGCAGGACATGGTGTATTTAAAAGTATATGAGCAAACAAAAATCTAAGTTGTGATGGTGTAGTGTATGATTCTACTGCCTCCTGCAGTACATTCTCCGCTTCTTCACCATTTTGAAAAAGGCCTAACGCTATTGCTGCTTGCTGAAAAGTGGAATGGATATTACGAATTCGCGATCTGAATATCTGTGAAGTCCTTTCCTGGTATTCGTAGTAGCAATGCTCGGAGGTAAAATAATTCGCCAAATCGTGGAGGAACAGTTACAATACGTGCAACTGTATCTTTTGTAGTTCGTTTAACAACCAAACGTTGAGGAAATGATGATAAGACTTCTAAAAAATGACCTTGTTGAGGTTGACTTCCTGCAACATATGGCAAAAATCGATATTGCTGATAATAATCTGTGTATAGAAGAGAAGCAAACTGAGGTAATACTGGACGGGCAAAATATCTTGCAAGTGTTGATCCTTCTGATTCTGTCCCATTTTTTCTATACATTTGACGAAGGTTTTGATTTGGCAGGTGAACTGAAAGCGTTGTAACGGAAGGTGATTTTTGAGTAACATTAAACTGCAAAATTCTCCAAGCTGCCTCCGATGAGGAAAGATATCTTCCGTTGATATAGTCATCAATCTCATTAATTTGAGCTTCATCCACAGAATTAACATTAAACATTGCTCGATCAGGACCTTTAAAAAGGTACTTGTAAAGATACATGAAAACATTGACAGTGAAACATATGTCAACATTAACATGACACTCTAACAATCGAGTCAAACAGGGCATATAAGATACTACCCATCGGTCTTCTTCTTTTCGACGACGATACTCTAATCGTCCATGCTGATTGAGAGATGTTGATTGATTGAGCGGTAATGGAAAATTCCAAACACATCTACCACCTCGATTGCACCGGCTGTTTGGATTATCAAGATGATTGAGTGGATGCATGTTAAATTTGAGGATCAATGCTCGTAACCGGGAGTCATCTTGTTCAAGAGGTAATTCCGCCGAAACAATGGAGTCAACATATTCCAGAGGGATATCTGGGTACACCTAATACTTTTAGAATATATAACTGAATATAAATGAAATAAATGAATTAACTAACCTTGAGAACGATGTGAGCATGTGGTAAGCCCCGTTTCTGAAATTCAATAACACTAATAGTATATAGAATTTGCCCAAATGCTTTTTTTATGTAGTTCATAGCCCCACGAAGCCTTGCTTTAAATACTCGACACACAATTATTGGAATATCAGATGCATTTTGACCTGGCTGTAATCGAGAAACAATTTCTGGCCATTGAGGATTTGTTGTGATGGTGATAAAAAAGGATGGCTTTCCAAATCGTCGACAAATAGCAAGAGAATCAGCTACTTGTTCTGAAGCCCATGCACGGGAGCCCAAAAATGAAGAGGGTAAGGTAATGTTATTTTGATTTTCATCGCTCTCTTCAACTTCTGCTCCACTGGCACTTTCTGTTTGCTGATCTTGTAGTTGAATTCTCTGTTTTTCTCGCCCTCTCCGAATATAGTCCAACCGCTCTTCTTCTACTCGTAAATACATGTCTACCAAATATTCACAAGTTAATCTACCAAAAACCAAAAACCGTTCCTCCTGTAACAAACGACTGCGATACCAGCGTATTTGGGATAAGGGTGCGTTAGCGTGCCAGCCAGTAGTTCCATGAGGAAAAAAAACTGGATATTGAAGAGGTTCATATTGAGCTGACAGGATATTAACTTTTCGGGGATGAGGGTGTTGTTGTCCGTTTCGCCAGAAAAGTATATTTCGTGGTTGTAAATTATTCAAATTCTCAGTATGAATAATAGCTGCTATCTCATTTCCTATAGTTGAAGCTTCAAGTTCTAAAACTTGAGATTCAAGAGACGGCATGGAAAAAGCATTTCTAAGATGGTGGACATAAGGATTAACTGCATCCAAAAATTGTCGAAAAGAGATTACTAAAGATTGCGGGACTCTTTGTTGAACAGCTCGGTTGAGTCTTTCTTGTTCGTCATATAAAAACCAACGAATTGAATGCTGGCCTTCATTGATATCTAGTAGTTGGTGATAAACTCGACCAGATATAGCTACATTGGAAGGTGTAGGTAATTGTCGAAATCCACCTGTAACTCCGATGATGGAAAAACAAAATAAATTGTTTAATTTTCTGGATATATGACTTAATAAAGGGCCAACCTCAACCATTGTATCAGCAATCTCAGGAGGAAATGGTGGAAGTGATGGAAGCATTGCTTTGCCTTTATTACAACACCATCCGTTGAGTTCAGTAGAGAGTAGTGCTATTCCACAAAAGGTACAATTACGTGACCATGTATGTGAAATTGCCTTGGGTTGTCTTGGATTGATGTTTGATAGAGTTTCGTACCATGTTGGTTCATGTTTATACGATGAAGAAGAGGTGAAGTGTGAGTTTAGTGATAGATCAGTTATATCGTGACTTGTGTTTTGTGCAGCAATTTGAGCTCGTCGTCGACGCATTAAAAGTCGTTGAGAGTCTAAAATTTGTTCACGTGTTCGTGGTTGGTTTTTTGGTGATACTCGTGGCATGATAGGTAGATATAATGGTGTTTTTCTAGGGATATAGAGTTTTAATTAACACAGAGATATACTGAATTATCAAGTATGTAGTTGATCCAAGGATGCGAAAGAGAGATATATAAGTCAATTCGATTAAAATAACAGGTGATGATTTGTATGATGACGTTGGAACAAAAACTTGGATAGGATTTAGTTGGTTAATACACTATATTTCCCCCACATACACACGGACCCAAAACCAAAAATATATACCCCCAAACTAAAGTCCTAAAAAAACAAATCTGAGTCGTATCATACGAAGCTCAACTAGTAGAAAGATTGTGCTTGCTTATATACTAATTAACAATTAATATTTGAAAACGTCACAAAATTTAAAGTTAAAGACCTTACATTTGAGAGGAAGAAGGAGAGGACAAAAAATCCGAACTGGCAGTGTCTTTTTCGTTGGTAGTAGAATGTGTGTCCTGATTGTATTTAAGATTATAGTTAGTAATGAACAACAAATATAATATATATTAGTATTTAAAATATGTACTCAACTTGAATGACAGTACCACTTCTTGTACGTTTTGAAGGAGTACCCCTGCTTTTTCCCCATGCTGACTTTCGTGGTGTTTTTGGTCCAACTATTGCATTTGCCCCTTCACCAGAGCCTGTACTACCACTTCCACCTCTAATAGAAAGATATTCTACGCCCTCTACCTTTAAAGCCAATAAACGATCAGAATCAGATGTACCGTTCAATCTTCCCAATAGTTGACCAGCAAGCTGTACAATAGATCCACTTGTTGGTAAAATTGTTTTTTCAAATCTTTTACCCAATGGAAAAAAACACCGCAAAAGAAAGGATTGT
Source organism: Paragyromitra xinjiangensis (assembly GCA_038503065.1). Lineage (NCBI taxonomy): Eukaryota > Fungi > Ascomycota > Pezizomycetes > Pezizales > Discinaceae > Paragyromitra > Paragyromitra xinjiangensis. Next base: position 1,246,413 of record JBCAMK010000016.1, on the reverse strand, counting down.
TTTTGTTTTTCTTGATTGTCATAAGAGCTTGTACGGAGGTTGAAACAACGCCAGCCACCATATGTAGATAGTGGAGCTGTTCGTGATTGTGAAACTACTCTTCCAACACAGGAAACGTTTCCACATGTTGGTGGTGGTGCATTCTCAGCAAAGGAGGAATGATTAGGATCACCCATGAACCTATTGAATGTCAATAATTGATTTATTAAATATAGTTATATTTTTAAGGATAATACTAACTCAACTGCGTTGAACAGTATATCTGATTCCTTCATTTGGACCCATATCGTACAAATGACCAAAGTAAAGTGCCACACTCCTTACTGCAATGTCACGCTTGATAGTCATTAACGAAGGATATCACTGTGCATGGAATGTCTTGGTCGCCGAGAGGCAATGGCATATAATCGATGTCTGCTGACCCTGCCATTACTGAGTATAAAGATGTTTCATAGAGCGACGCCATTGAGTTGGCTCGATTTGACTGAGAACTCAAGGATACACGTCAAATGTCTTGAATGATTGTCTGTTAAAGACAGAGTAGTAGTATAATAAAAAAATAGAAATTGTCTTGGCTATATAGAATTCTTGGGTTGTCGCGATGTGAAATGGGGGTGAATGAGCAGTAGAATATCCAATCCTATATAGAAAAATATCAAATACTGATGATCAAAATGACGTGCACCTCAAATGACATGCATCAATTCTTTAAATAAACCTGTTTTTTTTCTCGTATTGCTAAAACAGATCTCCATGAGTCATAATACATATGACGGAGTGAGAAAAAGTAAAAAATTGTATGTATGAAGTAGGTGGCGCTTGGACTAAGACATGAGAATCGTCAGTGGCATTGTAAACTAATCAAAAAAGTGGGGTTTATTCACATTAACATCTGAAGACCAATCAGAATTGATTAAACTAACAGTGCATATCGCTTGTATCATTTTATATTATTTAGATATGTACAAACATTTACTACCCACAGAGAATCAATCAATTGGCGCAGGGAGCGGAAGCTGCAGCAGTGAATTGACCTATTGGCGCAGGCAGCGGAAGCTGCAGCAGCGAATTGACCATATGGCGGAAGCGGAGGAAGCGGCGGAAGCTGCAGCAGCGAATCAACCATATGGCGCAGGCGCAGGCAGCGCAGGCAGCGAATCAACCTATTGGCGCAGGCAGCAGAAGCAGCAGCAGCTGTGGCAGAGGCGGCGGAAGCTCAGGCAGCGAATCGACCTATTGGCGCAGGCAGCAGAAGCTGCAGCAGCTGTGGCGGAGGCGGCGGCGGAAGCTCAGTCAGCCGATCGACCATATGGCGCAGGCAGCGAATTGACCATATGGCGGAAGCGGCGGAAGCGCAGGCAGCGAATTGACCTATTGGCGCAGGCAGCGGAAGCTGCTGCAGCGAATTGACCATATGGCGGAAGCGGAGGAAGCACAGGCAGCGAATCGGCGACCTGCCAGAGGCTGGCAGCGAATTTAGTTGCCTCCTGAGCTCACTTGGGCGGAAGCAGCGAGGCAGGCAGGCAGGCAGGCAGGCAGGCAGTGTGAATCGAACCGAGTCTAGGAGGCATATCAGCGGGAGTCAAATAAACGGAAGCAAGACGTTAGCAGGAGGTTAGCCGGAAGCGAGCTTATTGCTCGAGCTAAATCTCGCGATGTTAGTAGGGAATGGGTGGGAGAGAATAGGGGAAGCGAGATGGGAAGGAATAGGGAGGTGTCTTAGTAGGCGTTCTTGGCGACACCTGTGAAAACTTGAAGATTTTGAAAATCATTAAGTCTTAGGAGTCGGGGTTTTGAGCAGCGAAATAAAAAAAAAAGATCCGGCAGCTATACGCATCGGGAGGGTGTCGGACGCACACAGGTCGGTCGGTGAAAGCACGGGCTTCAGGAAGGGCGCTCGGGTGTTGGCTGGCGGTAAGAGTTAGTCAGAGCGCATCTAGATGCAGCACGGGCGCAGGCAGGCTGTCAGGAGGGGTTTGAGAGGCAATGCCCCTCTTCCAGAGGGTCAAAATGCCATTATACAATGTTACCCTTCTGGATGCCTTTTTTTTTTTACTGATGTAACTCAACCAGGTACTTAGTGCACGGTGACTATCCGTCACACAATATACTCTAAGTTCGAGGGATTGCTACGGACGTGGTTTGGACGTGGGTCAAGGATGGTACGAGGTGTATTGAACAAGATACAGGATAGAGAAGAAAGGAAAGAAACCACCAACACTCGCCAACAGCTCGCCTATTTATCCCCCTGAATCCATCAACCCTAAACCCTTCCTTCTCGTCAACATGACTCACATCCGAACAAGCATTACCAAACAAAGAAACACAACGCAACCGAAACCTTCTGACCGACATAAACCCATAACCGAATAAGGAAATCCCAACACTAATCCCGCGACGCATAATCCTAACAACCGAACACATAGAACCCAAACAAAAACAACTAAACTACCCGAGCCGTGACATTTTGCATCTATAATCGGCTCGTGATTTATCTTTACATTGAAGTCGAAATTCAAATCGTCCAACTACAGCCCAGTCTTGGACTGCATCTTTTAGGTCCGAAAATTGGAGAAACAGTTGACCGACAATGAGTGGAGTAAAAGCCATAATATGTTCTGGTGGAAATCGGGAGAGACTTTTGGGAGGAGAAAAGGTATAGGTAAACGAGTGATGGAAGGTGAATGCGGGAGTGGATGTGAAAAGTTAATGCCGTGTGGTAGGAAGTTGTAAAGCGACTGTACTGAGTTATATGATATTAGCGATCACTTCAAGTTCATGCTATATTTAAAGTAAGAACTCACAAGATTTGATGTACAGTTCATTTTCATTCCATCCTCCATCACACTGCTTTATTTGTTATTGTTTTTCCAAATTCTTACCAGCTGGCAATCCATTGTCGTATCCAGGGAAACAAAGCTCTGTGCATTCAAATTTCCGTTGCCGCAATCCTAAAATAGTACTGAAACCTAAAATAAGTCATGAATCATATGTGCTATTTGCCCTTTCAGACTCATCTCTACCGACACGCCGGGGAATTACACTTGACGTGGACAACCCTGTTCCAGATACCTGGCCCTCATATGACTATTCAATGAATAGCCATCAAGCGCTTTCGAGATGAAAGCACACATGATTCATGATAAAGTAATTTTTTTCCGAAAAATTGTCAGTATATTCTCAACCCACTCCAGCAGCAGCAGCACTAGCCAAAACCGTAGAAAGCAACTAGAAGCGGAGGTTTTATCGATGAATCATTCCTGGAAACCAAGCAGAAGGTTTCAGCCGTCAAAAACCTTCTAAAAGTGATGTTTTGCGGTTGAAACATCCCGAGAAACGAAACAAGTACCGGTAGGTGTTAATAGTAGATGTATTTAGATGGAATGATCCTAGAGAATAAAATAAGAGGTTAAAACCGCTGGAATTGGATGCCTGGTGGTTGAAACATCCTCAGGAACGAAACAAAAGGTATTCAGGAAGCGGAGGCTTGGCGTTCTCGGTGTTCTCGGCGTTTTCGCTTGGTAATCTGTAAACAGCATCAGTTTCTGGATGAATTGAGATAGATTATCACTTACTTAGAGGAGAAATTGCTTTGCTGTGGGAGACTGCAGCTGGGGACCGTGAGGTGGTGGTGGTTGTTGGTGGGGTGACACACTTGGGTGCACTGACATGCGGGTTGTGCACTGAGGTTGTGGTATCCGGCAGGCAAAACTACTAGAAACATGGTATCCTGAACGTTTTCCCTTTAATATACTGGCTGACAATTATGCGCAAGGGAGTTTATCGGTGATCATAACCATAATTTATATCTTCGGTTCATAATGAATACATGTATTAATGCTACCGTACTTGGGTACCTAGAACCATAAGAACCGGAAAACAAGGGGGTGTGGCTTCGTATGCTACGGAATAGCGCACAGATATCGTCACATAGAAAGCCACACACCCCATGTTTTCCGGTTCTACCCAAGTACAGTTCCTGTTCCCTGCGATTACAAGTACTTTATCCCTGGCTATAGCTATAGTTGCTTTCTACTTTAATACACGTTGCGTATTCCCATTTGTCAGCGGAAAGCGGCTTGATAGAGGAATCAATCATAAACATGCGAAGTTCATATTGGTAGGTAGCGAAGAATATGAAGCGATGCCCAACACGTCGCTCCGTCCGTGAGGTGTAATTTTTCCCATGTCTGCAATGTGTGTGTTATTGGCCCTCCGTTAAATGTGCTTCACATTTGGACATCTGGAACGAGCGCTTGTTACATGCTTATCTTGGAATGCCTTTTAAGACCCCATTCGCAGGGATTTCTGGGAGCTAGAGTCGGGCCTAGACTGAGGGATGGCAATGACACGAACCATCCACACCGCTCCCATCGATCCTCTAGGGCCTTTAGAATATTGAGGTTTGTCAAGCACCACAAGCAAGGAAAAATAACACAACCCCAGCCCTCCAGGCGCTCAGGACTGTAGAGGCGAATGCCGTGAGCTGCAGTTCCCTCCTGTCATGATTACTATCAATTTATCCCGACTGGAAGTTGTCAGGCTGCCAAGACCAAGTGATTCAAGGGTAAGTCAATATCACTGGCCCACCCGGGAAGAAAGGTGGGACTAGGTCCGCCGGTCCAATGAGTCCATCCACGGAATTCTTCGGTCATGTTCTTAGTGGAGACCATTTTCTTGGGGAATTTTGGTGTAAACTGTCTCAATAGATAGCGAGACCTAGGTACTGATGATTTGAGACTTCTGTAATCCTTCTGTAGACATGAGTTCTATCTGCCCTAGTATATTGACTGTTTGCATTTCCCATGCATCAACGTATCAACGATATCTAGAAGCCTATCAAGGAGAACCATACAATCACGTCTACTATGTGAACCCTGAGGTTAGTAGCTGTACTATAGTAGGCAAGAGTTGAACTTACATGGCACAATCCCCCGAAATGCGGCTCATGTATCATCGTTTCTCCATCATCGAATAGCTGGATGGATGCTGCTGGTTTTACTCAAGGCAACCCAATTGAATAGTATTGCAAGTGCATGCTCCCGCCGTGGTTTTCCCCGGAATTTGGGAGCCGCAGAAATGAGAGCGAGCCTACAGAGCCCCCGAAGGAAGGATTGTTTCTTGGAACATGATATTATATGACTCAGTATTTGCTGGTTGTTGGAGACACTGAATATCTTTCGTGGTTTGGCTCCTAGGAGGGGTTGAATATTGCTTTGAAGTGTATGCTGGACCTCGCGATGTTTAAATGTATTCCACAGCCGAACGTCCCCAATATTACTTCGGATCGCTTAGGCGGTGCACAATCCTAGTATCGTCTATTGACTTGAATACAGCGGATGGTTGTTGTGTAGAATTGTTGAGTCAGTTCCGAGTAGAATAAACATGTGTAAAACCCACGAATAAACTTTCATTCCTGAGACTTGGTAATTGAGAATGGCAGCCAGACTTTTCTCATGTAACAAGCGAGTATCAAGTTAATCATTTCTTTAATAAACCTAGCTCGTTCAGATCATGTATTACCGGCGTTTTGAATGTAAAATCCGTAGCATTTTCGTCCTCCTCCAGAAATTGGACAGGCTGCAAAGAATATTGCTAGCAACCAGCAAGAGTAGGCGGAATAGTTAGCTGTCGTGCAAGCTAGTGCATAATAAGTAACCCAGATCATCCGGAAAAATGACAGTTGTCTCATAAAAGCCTTCCACTTTGTTTGCTAGATAGTTCAGATCAGCAAGATACTCTCTAATAGTCAATCATGATTAATTGGACGGGGAAGAAGGAGATAGAATACTGATTGTTGATGATACTTTTCTGCGGATTTCCATGATATCTTAAGCTTCCTGTGTAACTAAAGCAGTCTCATCATGTGTGTACCTTTTTCGTTGCACATGCCAGAAACAATGTAGCCTTCATATCGACCTGACTTAGGAGACTGGCCGACGAAGGTTAACCTTCAACTAATATATCTCTTGCATTTTGATCCTCGTATTTCCGATTCATGACGCTGCTTCGCATTTGATGCAGAGTCATCCCACATATCTCGGGATCCTGCTCGGTTTTGCTGAATATGCTCTAAGGCTGGAATGGATTAGCTTAATGAGTAACTATGCACTGTGATAAGAGGAAATTCCGTGTTTGTGAGGATGCGTCAGCGTCCGTCACCGGTGATGATTCGAGATTGTGAATTTCATCAAGGAATCGTCTCGATAAACTGGTAGATCGGGTGGGGTAATAACCCAAAGCACCGTATCTTTCCAGAGGTGATAAATGATGGTAAATGTGATTACCTTCAGGTGTTGTTGATGGATGGTTTTTGTAGGTTGGTTGTTGGCTCTTGTTGAGCAGACCACCCTCCAAGCGCGACAACCCTAACCCATCTAGCTATCAATCGATTGATAGATTGATTGATTGATTGATAATTCATACACGTATCCAACCCTTAGGCTATGGCGGCTACCTAGCTATTAAATAAATTCAGCTACGATAAAGGTATGGAAAGATCTAGCATTTGGCTTAGTTACATGACGGCCCAAAGCCTGAGATAGGTAACCGGACGGCTGTTGTCTCATTTAGTAGATTCGATTGATCTGGAGAAAGATAATGCATGAAATATCGAACTTTGAGTTGAGCCTCGTGCATCACGTAGTTTCTTTTGCGCCATCAAGAAGCTGTTATTATCGGTCATACACCTTCGCTTTTAGGGACGGAATGCGCTTCCACTCGTTTACAAACGAAAAATCGGGGTCTGAGGAATAGAGAATATCTGGCATAGAATCTGTATTGATGGACAGAGTTAGAGTTCTCCTAAGTACACCCTGCAGCTTTGCGCGACGCCGCGGGCAGTTACAGAGAAACCTGATGTTGCTATGAGTGTATATGTCTAGGCGGAAGAGCCGGTAACCTTTTTAGCGTAGGAACCACACCTTCCGGTGGAGTCCCACAAGGCTCACATTTCAATCCCTAGTGTAGCTACCACACCTAGATGCCTGAACAGTTTCCAAGACTTTATTAACGTGGGTTTCGTTAACAGTGGGGATACTGCAGGTGCGGCTGCCCGGGTGGGAGGGCCGGCAACCCTTTGGGGCAACTATTTTGAGGCACGGCTTTCAATAACTGGATTAACGGAATGACAATACATGATTAACAATCTACAAACTTCAAGAGGTTGAATTTACCTACCAAAGTGGGTCGTCGGCCGACGAACCAACCCTAACCCACCCGCAATAGCAGACCCTACCCGCTTCTCGGTTATCCCGGCAAACAATCACCGCCAAGCCCTCAATGATCATCACAACATCTCGTATCGATAAGGCGAGACAATTACGCGACCAGGCACCAATCAACCCCTCATGAAAAGCCATCATAAATGAGCCACCTCCGCACCCTCCCCCAGCGCATCTCTACCAAACCCTCCCTCCAAAGACGCACAATGAGCTACCGTCCCCTCGACCCAAACGCAATCTCTGGCTTCTCCGCCGCCTCCGCATACGACGCTCATCGTCCCTCCTACATCAAACCAGCCGTCGATCACCTCCTAACCCAGCTCCACGTCTCTGGCGTTCCCCGCGCCCGCATTCTCGACCTCGCTGCTGGAACTGGAAAGTTTACGGAGCTCCTCGCGGCGCGCGATGAGCGCTACCAGATAGTTGCGGTGGAACCGCACAGGAATATGATTGCGACACTTAAGGCGAAGCGACTGCCCGGGGTGCAGGTGATAGAAGGGGACGCGGTGTCTGTACCGGTGCCAGATGGGTGGGCTGATGCGGTGGTGGTGGCGCAGGTGATGTTCCCGAATCTGTCGAGAATACGTGTGGACTGAGGGTGGCTAGGCTTTTCATTGGTGATTATATGATTCTTTTTATTGTGTGTTTTGGGTGGGGCCCTGATGGGTGTGGTTAGGTTTGCGAATACTCAGGCTCTAGCGGCTATTGCGAGGACGCTCAGACCGGGTGCTAGGGTTGGGTTGATTTGGAATGTGGAGGATTATAATCAGGCGCGGGAGTATCCGACGAAGACGCGGTGGGAGAGTGCATTGAGGACGATTAATTGGAAGTATACAACTGATGTGTCGCCTCGGTATAAGGACTCTGCGTGGGCGGCGGCGTTCAAGAACCAGAGCATATTTAGTCCTTTGGAGGAGAAGATTTTTGAGGTGAAGATTTGGTTGGAGAAGGAGGCGCTGTGGAAGCGGTTGGGGACTTTGAGTAATATTGCGAATTTGAGTGATGGGGAGAAAGATGTGAGTTTGACCCCTTTGATTTGTGTGGATTTGCGTGGAAGACTGAAACGTGGGGTAGGATTTGAGGGAGGAGTTTGATGAAGTTTTGGAGGAAGCGGATGATTTGGAGAGGAATCAAAGAGGGGAGATTGCAGTGCATTATATCGTACATAATGCATGGGCTATAAAGCTTTGATTTGGTTTCTAGGGAGCCTGTTGCAAGGGTGAATGTGTTTGAATCTCGGAGATACTTAAGATTGGGATTATGTGTATTTTTTATACCAAGGCAGCGTATTTGCTGCCAGCATGTATTAAATCATAAGCGATCACTCGTTTTTCAAAATCTTGTCACTAGCCTGGACTACGTAGACTCAACTAAGATGTGTAACTTGGGTAGATATTTGGAGCTTTCGCGAGTTTAAGCGAATAGGAATAGTCTCACTACTCTTTCCACTGTGGAATTAGACAAAATATCCTTTAAAGGTGAATAGTCTAACGAAGTAAATATGATAACACTACAGGTTGATATCTTCGAAACCTGGCTTGACTCTAGTTACGCTGGTGAATCCATCCCACTCATTCACCCTGAATCACCAATTACCACCCACCACCCTACACCACCCACCCATTTAATACCCCATTAATACCCCACTTCGTCCCTCTCCAACTGGCTCGCAGATCTCTGCTTTCCATCGCCAAGCGAACAACTTTACGTAAAATCTCTCAAACCCCGATGCCATCTCGTCTTGGCGTCAAGCCCAGCAACAAAACCTTAAAAAGACGACAAGTGTAACAACCGCAGAGCCTCAGGGCCAGGGTTACACTAACAACCTAACATCCGAACTTCCAACTTCATCCCACCAATTCCAACAAATGCTCTCCTTCGACCCAAACCACACATCTATATACTCCCCACGCGCACATAAATGGATCCACCAAGTCCGAGATCCCACCCAAGGTACCTTCCCTCTCCCTAGCTGTTGAATCTAACTAACAACACTAGCTGAGGCACTTTCACTCTACGCGATTAACGACCTCGAAACGATCATCCGGCCTTCCCGTATCACGCAGCAGACACTACCACGGACGAATCACCACCGCGCTCGAAAATGGTGGTCCCGCTGCCTCACGCAGGATGTACCGGAGATGGGAGCGGCGCTTGGGTTTATTGGTGATTTTCTTGAGGAGTCGCATGTGGTTTCTACACATGGAGAGTTGATGGATCCTTCGATTGGCCGGTTGTTAGCGTTTGGGAAGGCGGTGGATGTGGAGAATAAGAGTACGCGGTTACTCGACATTGCTGCGTTCGCAGCTGGACCTATAGGTGCGGATCTACGTGTCGGGGCGGTTACGGAGAAGGTGTTTGGGATAGAGGGGGTCAAGGGGCTGGGTGTGGGAGTGCCAAGGGTTTTTGAAGGTGGGGAGGTAGTTTGGTCATGGGGAAGTGCGATTCGGCAAGTGGTATTTGCGGGTGGTGTGGGGGGGAGTGTGAAATGTGAGTATGGTGGATAGGGTCTGGTGCTGCGGGAGCTTACTTACGTATTTTGTGCTGTAGCGAATTTGGCGGTGAGGACTGTGGGAGGTACGACGGTGTTACGACAGACGAGACTTCGGTCACCGCCTGTGGGGCAGTCGCAGCCGTTCGCGGCGAAGCGGTTGGTTGATGTTGAGGCGGGTGGATCTGTACATGCTCATGTGGAGTTTAATCCTTGGTACGAACGACAGTTCGCTATCATCGATGAGAGTGGGAAATGGAGGATATGGGATATTGAAGGTCGACAGGCTCGTGATTCTAGGATGCGGAGAGATCTCGCACTAGAAGGGTATGCGAGCGGCCATATATCCACCCCAGGCGATGAGACCGGTAAAGGCTGGGGAAGAATCATGTGGGGAGGCGACTTAAACACTATCATGGCCTGCGACAGGAAACGAGCAGGACTATTCGACATCCGGGTACGTGAGACCCCGCCAGACCCCAACACCACTAACACCTCCCCAGAGCCCCCAATCTGGCAAGCCCAACATCCCAATCCCCACCAATCCTGGCTGGGTCCTTGATCTCCAGCGCCCGCCATCTGAAAACAATGGCTACGACGCATTCTTGCTCACCTCTTCGGCAGTAACCTGGGTCGATATGCGACAGTCAGGAAAACCACTAATGAACATCCCACACTACCGTCATCCTAGCGATCACTCTCTATCCATGGAGCTCCTGGACACAAACGACACTACTATCACCGCGTTTCTACACTCCCGCTTTAACACTCTAGTCACTATGCACCGTTTCAGCCACGAGGAAACCCCAACAGTACTCGGCACAGCAAAGATCGTCCCCTCGCCAATCCCGACAGATGCCACCACACCAGTCTCATACGGTATCGCAATCCTACCATGCCGGCTCTTCTCCCGCGGTAAACCGGACGAGGTGGCAGAAAAGTATCTCGCTGATGAAAACCTCCGCTTCTTCACCGGCTTTGGAATCGGGAAAGAATTAGGTATCACGCAGCGACTATACGCGTCGCAGGACCTAGAAGCATCCAACAGCGAATTCAAACTAGTCCTAAAAACAACCGACGGAATTGGTGCACGAGGACGAAGCTCCCGTTTCGTAGTTGAAGACGACGTAAATGACGACGACAATGAAATGGAGCTCGGGATGCGTGGACTCAGCTTCGATGCAGACGCAGACGAAGATACGGATGTTACATTTGTAGAGTTTGGAAACCCCAGTGTAGGCGATCGGAGCGTGATAACGAAGCCACGGATCGATCTAGGCGATATCTATAAATACGCTTTTATAGCAGATCAAGAATCGCTCAAGACAGCTAGCGACGAGGATGCCGAGAACTCAATCGAGGCGTCGGTGCGGCAGATTAAAGCAATTCTAGAAAAAAGGATCGATCGAGGCGACCTTGGTATTATCTCGTTACTCAACCTGCGACAACCAGCACACCTATATGATCGCCTCGACGACCTCGAGAGCCGTATCCGCGACCTGCTAGATGAAGAAGGTCTCAAGGAGTTTAAGATAAAATCCCTCATCCCAGCCTCTACCGACGAGTTCTTTCCCACGCATGCAGATAGCGAGGACCCAGTAGCCTTAATCGAGCATCAACCAGTCCGTATCTCGATACTCCCACTCTACAACAAACTCCTCCAGACATGGGTGCATCCACTCCCAGAGGCAACACCAGGGAAGATACGACTACGTCGGGAGCGACTATGTCGCATGCTCGCAACAGAGATGTGGTTATCGAGTATAGGACTCCATCTCGAGCCCTCACCCGAGAGTCTCCCACCTCCACCAAAGCCTCTCCCTACTGCAGAAAAAATTGAGAATGAAGCCGAGTCCCCGCCGGAGTTTTTGCCAGAACCCCTGCAGAGGATTAGGACTTATGCGAATGTATCGACCCGGATCACGTTACCGGAGCGGCTTCAGAGCACGCTGGATAAATGGGAGGTTGGGGAGGATCCGTGGGAGTATGAGTATACGCCCGATGAGACGGGAGTCAAGAAGAAGAAACGGAATCACCATCGGAGGAGGAGTTCCGCGAAGAAGGGGGATGGAGGGAAGAGGGGGGATGTGGAGAATTGGTCGTTGCAGGTAGCGAGTCAGCCACCGACGATTGCGGTTAGTTCGCAGCCGCCGTTGAAGGTGAAGGGACAGAAGGTTGATCATTCACAGGTGGGGAGTTCGCAGGTGGAGGTGGTGGTGATGAGCCAGGTTGAGAGGGGGAAGCATGGGGGGAGGGTGGCGGCGAGGAAGAAAAGGAAGACGGGGTTTTGAGGGGGAGATCGTAATGTGGGTTAGATTATAGTTATTTTATGCTCGTTTAGTAGTGGTTGGGTTTTGCATAATTGGAATCTGTATTCAGATTCTTTATATATTTCTTGTCTTGATGACTTCGTGGGAGAGGCGCATAAGCATACTAAATCGAAGAGGAACATTTCTCATGATTGCGTTTATCTCAACTGAGAACTGCCTATGGCTGCTGCGTGTATGGGGTTAAGCATGATATTACATATTCACAGATGCTTCTGTTCCTTACCGGCCCGGGATGACATAACATCTTAACCGCTACAAGGGTGGGGGGTCCGTATCCTGATTGTGGGTCAGAGATTAGAGGGGGTGGTTTTCCCTCACCTTTCGACTTAGGCTGGTATTTCGACAAGTAGGACATGATTATCTATCCCAGAACTACGCCGGGAATTTCTGAGAAACACATGTGTAATCCTCAGAACACGTTGCAACCAATCGCTGTAGCCATTTAGAATTAATTGCTTCAAGCTGATATCATTCGGGTGACATGATATCTCACTATTTTATGAAGATATGAAGCAGTCATTCAATTTGAGATATTGATGGTCTTCCTCGGCTTCTTCCGTATGTGTGCGAGAGTTGGTATGGGGGTGCTGAATTCTGTAAATTTTTATTCTGGGTGAGACGGGATTGTAAAAAATAAAAAATTGAAGCCTAAATCTCTTGGCTGTTTCTCGATCATTGGGTAGCTTGCAAGGGGAGGTTTATACGTTAGTTTATGAACTCGGTTGGATGCATCTAGCCGTTAATAGATTTTGGCATTACTGCTTTCACAATAAAGAGTACCGGAAGCCGTGAAATCAAGAATAAACACAGCAACTACTATTACCCCACCACGAACCAATATTAGCCCCCTCACCATCGTCCAAATATCCCAAGATGGACTCCGGTTACAGTAGTCAATGAGGTTAACATGAATACTTCATCCCAAGTTACTATCTCCAGTATCCGATACCTCTCCTCAACAGTATGGTGATCAACTCTACTTTGTAACAAATTCCCATCCCAAAAATCACTTTCCTGAAACAAGTCCCCCATAAACCTGCATCATGTCCGAGCACCCGCCACCCTCTGCTAGGGCGAAAACCCAGTGACAAAATGTCGAAAGACTCGCATCACCATTCCGAATTCTATCGAAGTGTGTAAATTTTACCCGAGCCCCGCATGAAGTATTAGACTTCATAACGACCTAGCATCATTCACCTCAACAGCTCAATCTCAATCATCATGCCTAACTCCCTAAGGGACACTTTTCGTCAGCCCGGCTAGTGCTGTAATGATTAACAGATAACTCACTTGGTTTGAAAGCGCAGATATCAAAGCGCTTGCTTTTTGGCTCGAAATTTGTGAGGTCGTATCTTAATGTATTAGGTACGTTTTCCCGGCGCAAATACGGTGAATATCCTTTGTTATGAAAACGGCGCTTCCCGATAGGTGTTGCGATTGATGAATAGCCTACTAGATCCGGTTTATTCCGTGTGTTGGATTTTTTTGGCATCTTTTAGTTAATGAGGGTTATAATTGACCCTTTTTTTCGCAAATATCCTCTTATACAGTTGTTCGAGCAAGCTGCAAGTCTAATGGAAGTGTAGGTTTGAAGTCGGGTCTATCAACTATTAATACCTCAAGATAAGCAGCGCAAGCAACATACCTAGAGAAATGACACTAGGGTTGATTCTCATCACAATATGAGACTAACAAGCTAACAACCATCGTACAATGGGGTCTCGCGAAATCTAGCTTTCTTCCTAAGCGCCATCTAGGCCGCCGTGAAATATCTTAGGGGACATGTATAGACACATGGTAAGAGATGGAATCATAGCGTGCTTCCACAGAATGTGATTGTGAATGCCTAGAGCTGAGAGTTGTTGCTACAGAGAAGCTGAATATATGGTAGGGGATGAAGATGGCGGAGGCTTTCGTTTTCTACTGCTGGTGGGAATGCTGCGGTCTCGAGTTGGTTTGTTGTTGAATTGAATAAGGGATAAAGAATCTGTGGTTTCCGCTTGTGATGAATGTATATAGAAGGAAGAGGGAGTGGTTTGCTAGGAGGCGTTGGCTCTTTAATAGTGTGCTCTATAAGGTAGGGTAACATACTATGTAAACATAAGATCGCACTCGACACATTACCCAGTTTTCCAGATTCACACACGACAAAAATCCGCACCCAAAGCCCACAGCAATATCTAGACAAAAAAATCCCATTCCTTAATCTACCACTAAATCACAAAGGTATCCCGCACCCCTAAACCTCCTCCTCCCTCTCCTCAATAACCTCCTCTACAATCTCCTCCACAACCCTACTCTCCTCCGTCTCCTCCTCCACAACCACCTTCCCAGTATCCAACCCATACTCCGCCCTCTGGATTCTCACCTCCGTCTCAACCCTCTCTCTCCACGCACGCCACTCATCCAACATCCTCATCCGCGCCTCCACGACCTCCTTATTCGCCGCCTCACTCTCAAACAGATCCTCCTCATCAAACTGTTTCGAATACTCTCTAAGATTCTTCCGGATCTGTTTCTGTTGCGCAGGCGTAAGCATCGTCGGCGGTCTCGGCCGCCACAGGAACTGCTTAAATTTATCAATCGGCTCTTCACGCAGTAGGTGACCGCGGAAGTCCCAGAGATGGTATCCATTTTCCATCTAGTCATGTTAAAACAACCCAGTAGTCAGGTAGGGGGGGAACTTACAGCGTGTTTCCACATACTCGTAGAAGTAGCTACATACCGTCCGGTAGGATCCCACTCCACATCCGTAACACCATAATGCTCACCAGTCCCCATCAACATAAGATTCGCCGCGACCTCCTTCCCTTCACTCCCCTTAACCCTCTCGCCCTCGAAATCGCAGTCCCAGAAGTCCAAATCAAAGCTCTGGCCACTGTGTACTGTTGCAACAAGGACGAACCGACCTTTCGGACACCAGTAGATTGCATTGCTGTTTTTCTTCTCCACCGTGCGAACTAGGGTGAACTCGCCAACGCCATTCTTGATTCGCTCCGGGGCATAGAAGTGGACGCTCATCTTCGGTGCGACAGCAGCACCGGGAACTGCCTCGTCTGCTGTGATGAAAACGAAGCGGTCACCGAGCGGCTCCCAGGCGAAGTTAACAACGACTTGTTTCAGCTCGACGATTTCAACAGGGATGTTTTTCTCCGCGACGCGGAAGAACTCGAGGGAGGTGTAGGTTGATTTCTTCGTCTTTGTGTGGCGGTCTACCTTAACACAGAGGTATTTCCCAGTGGACTGCCAGTGGAGTTTGCAGTCGCTCACGTTGACGAGATTGCGCGTGCGTACGACGGCTTTCGACGGGATAGACATGAGGGTTACGCGTGCGGTCTGGTTATTCATTTCCGGGGTCCAGAAGCAGAGAAGCTGTTCCTTCGAGGTAGGTTTCGAGGCATTAGGTGCTTGTGGGGACCATTCGAAGTCGACTACACCGTCGATTTTGAGAGCTTTTTTGTTTAAGAGGATCATGGATGGGGCTTCGTAGATTTGAATAGATTGGCCGGGGACTACTCGCGCAACGTAGGCGTCGTCGGCGGACCACTTGAAGACGGGCCAGGAGACCTTCTTGCGTGTTACTTCGATTAAGTCTTCATCTGGGTTGTCGATTGCTGCGAAGGAGCGGAGGAGGTTGCCGGTTTTGATGTCCCAAATTATGAAGCTCTTGCCGTCTTCGTCGATTGTGAGCGGGAAGTTTGGGGGTGGGTTCTCAGGGATGACGATCGGACGGCTGGACCAGGTGACGAGGTAGTTTTCACACGGGGAGAAATCGATGAGGTTGACGAAGGGGTGGGCGAAACGCATGATTCGTTTCCAGGTTGGACCCCCCCATAGTTGGACACCTTGCCCGTGGACTGAGGTTAGGAAGGTTCCTTGTGGGGACCACTGTACGAAGGATTCAGTCCATCCCATGCGGTCGATATCGGGCTCTGGGGTGTCCTTCTTGCGGTTCCAGAATACCCCGACGTTATCGCCCCGGTACATGGCGAATTGGTCGCGTGAGTTGATGTCGGAGAGCCAAGAGCGGAGGTGCTCGCCTTCGGCGAAAGGCTCGATGGTGGGTTCGGTGTATTCGTCTTTGATGCGACCTTCGCGACCGTAGTGTTCGATGTCAGTGAGCTTGTTGATGCTGATGGTGTGTCTGCGGTCGAGGGGGATGCCGTTAAGGGATTTGCAGGCGGCGAGGGCTTGCTCGGGGGTCTCGTATTCGACGAAGGCGTAGCTGGGGGGGTGTTAGTGGGGTGTAATAGAAGAGGGGGGTTTATATGTTTTTGTAAATATGTTTAGTATGAGTCTGAGTTTATCAATCTTAAATATTGCTCGAGATTATAAAATCCATAGAGTAGCCTATGAAGTTTAAACGTTTCTCGAGCAATACGAAGATCAATAAATTCAAACTAGTCTATGAATTTTCAACACAGCTCAAGCCTGAAGGGGAAATTCATAGACTAGCCCAAGAACCTAACATCACCCGAAATTCATAAACCCCCAAACAGCTCAATCAACTCACCCTTCAGTCATCTTTGTCTCCTCATTAACCGGCATAAACACGGCATCCGGCTTCGTCTTCCCCACCTCACCAAGCTTCTTGCACAAAAACTTGATAAGTTTCGGTTTCTGATCCTCAGAGACAATGGGACATCCATCGACGACGACGAAAGTGTCGAGGCCTTCATCGAGACGGACTTCGTGCTGTTCGCGCAGATCTAGATACAGTCGCTGTTTTTCAGAACTGCAGGCAGAGGGGAGTAGAATGAGACTCACCAGAGAAGTCAATGTCTTCGTCTTCGTCGTAGTCACTGTGGGGGGCCATGGCGAGTGTTATATGGGGCTGGATTCAAAGCTGGGCGTTATTTAGAGGTTAGAGTAGGGTGTAGAGAAGGGGGGTGTTGATGGTGATGCCGGCGATGGACGTTGAAGAGCTGCAGGAAGATTCCTTTTCTATTTGTGTAAGAAAAGACAGTCCGAATAGTGGGGTTGAGTTACCCGGCAGGAGTCAGGGTTAGGGTGAGAATTAATTTTAATTTTTTGGGAGGAAATGATTTATTTTGAGAGCTAAGCTGTTTTGAAGAGCGTCAGAGATA
Source organism: Paragyromitra xinjiangensis (assembly GCA_038503065.1). NCBI lineage: Eukaryota > Fungi > Ascomycota > Pezizomycetes > Pezizales > Discinaceae > Paragyromitra > Paragyromitra xinjiangensis. Next base: position 1,229,282 of record JBCAMK010000016.1, on the reverse strand, counting down.
CTCCTTGAATATCAGAATTTATTACTGCAATTCCTCGTCGTTTCTCGTCGCAGAAAAGAGGACAAACTATCATTACCACCCCACCTCTAGATATGAGAAATCACTGCAACTTGGTGAAGATACAGCGGAACTGAGCCATCTACAGACAAAAGCCCCCTCTCCGGGCAGAAACACCCTCTCATAAATCATCCTCTACTCTCTGTCTAATAAACCCATCCACCCCCATCTCACCCCCGTTACCACTTTCAGAGTTACCCGGCCCACCCCACCACCAACGACACAGCAATAGTGGGGCAATTCCGCGAAACCTCAGCGCGATCCCCGAAATCCACCCCGCCTCCTCCCGCTATGGCCGCCACAACTCCCCATCTTGCCGAATACGAATGGCAGCTAATCTCCGGCACTGATATCCCCGCCTCCACCTTCACCGCCGCCCACGGACTCGAACTCGTCAGCTCCGGCGACTTTGAAGCCGTCTTCAACTCATCCCAAGCCCGAAAACTCCTAGGTACCGACATCCAAGATGCCTCGCATCCAGATGTAGAGTATCTTCGAGATACGCGAGACTATGCAGGTTATATCGAGCGACGGATTAGTGATACCCCGCCCGCCGAGCTCTTGAGTATCGGTATTGCGGCACTGTGGTCATTCATCCAAGCGAATGTCACTGGCCCGCCTCTTCCGTTCACCCCCGAGAATGCCCTCCTTCCGCCATCACTCGCAGCAGATGCGGAGTTTACGACTACACTATCAAAAGCAGTTATTGTGTCCCTCTCTGTCGATGGCGAGTCCGCATACCATCTTACACCAAAGGCAATCCTACTATCGCTCAGTCGCACTATCCTCAACTCCCCCGTCCTGATCTCCTCCACCCTCGAAACCGCCCGCTGGTGGCGCATGCGCGTGAACTTCATGCACCAGAGGATCCTCTCCGAAGCTACCGCAACGCTGCACGATCTTATATACACCGATATCACACACCTCCCAACCATCACCCCCGAAGCCCGGGAAATCAAAGCCCGCTTCCTCATTGAGAAAGCTCTGATCGATACCTACTTCGGCCACGACACTACCGCTCTACAAGGTCTCGAAGCTGCCGCATCCACCACCGGTCTAGAATACGCCCTCACCGGCGTCCTCGGAAAACGCACAAAATTCCAACAAACCGACACATCCCAGCTAGTGGTCCTTGCGCAATCCGCCGCCACCTCCACCGCAACCTCCACAGCCCCTAAAACACTCGATTTAAACGATGATACCCTCCTCGAGTCGATCGTATTCACACCCAAATCCACCACCGTCATCGATGATACCTCCACCCTCCCAACCGCACTCTCATCCCTCGATCCATCCTCCCAACCAAAACTCCAGCCCCTCGACGCAGCAATCCTCCTCCTCGTCGCAGAAACTATCAAAAACACCAACCCCTCCGAGGGACTAACCCGAGAAGAAATGATGCCATACGCCGAGCGCGTGCTCCAACACCCCACAAACTGGGAAATCTACACCCTCGGCCTCCTCGTGCGTTCCAAAATCGAAGGCTACCGTTCCCGAACCGTCGAACGAGGTCTCCTCCAACTCCAAGCCGTAGTCGACCAAGTAATAGCTGACACGACCTCCGGCACCTCCGGCACCACCACCTTCCTCCCACGAGCAAACGACGACGCAGCCCCAATAACCGACCGTCTCCGCTACATCCACCAACTCTCCGTCCCAACCCGCTGGGACCTCGAAGCCGAACTCGCAAGCCGCTGGATAACCCTCGGCGGTCTCCGAACCGCCCTCGAAATTTACGAACGTCTCGAGATGTGGGCAGAAGTAGCACTCTGCTGGGCCGCCACCGAAAAAGAAGACAAAGCCATCAAAACCATCAAGCACCAACTCCTCAACACCGACACAACCGAAATCACCCCACCCCCACCCAACGCCCCCCGCCTCTGGTGCATCCTCGGCGACCTAGAATCCAACCCCGCCCACTACGAGCGCGCCTGGGAAGTCAGCGACAGTCGGTACGCAAGAGCAAAACGCTCCCTCGGCCGCCACTACTTCTCCTCCCACAACCACGCTGCCTCCGCAGCCGCCTACTCCGCATCACTACGCGTCAACCCACTCAACGGCCCCTCCTGGTTCGCCCTCGGGTGCTGTTACCTGGAACTCCAGAATTGGGAAGGCGCGGTAGAAGCCTTCACCCGTGCCGTCTCAATCGACGAGACAGACGCCGAAGCATGGAGTAACCTCGCCACCGCACTCCTCCGTCGTGAGACCACCCTTCCAGCTCAAACCGAGTGGCGCAGCACAGACGACTTTGAAATCCGGGACGAGAATAGCGCGGATAACGAACGCATGATTGCTCTCGAGACGAACAAAAGGAATGCGTTAACGGCGCTGAAACGCGCTAGTGCGGCGAAGTTTGATTCGTGGAGGATCTGGGAGAATTTGGTGGTTATTGCGGCGAGTGTGAGGCCGCCGAGTTATACTGATGTTGTGGTTGGTATGAAGCGGATTGTGGAGTTGCGGGGGAGTTCGGCGGGGGAGGGGTGTGTGGATGTTGATGTGTTGGGGATGGTGGTGAGGTATGTTATTACTTCTGATATGGAGAGTGGTGGCACGGGGTATGATCCGGGGAAGCCGGGGCTGGCGAAGATGGTTGTGGAGTTTGTTGAGAAGGATGTGGTGCCGTTGATTACGGGGGATGCGAGGCTGTGGAAGTTGGTTGCGAAGTTGGCGTTGTGGAGGAAGAGGCCAAGGGATGCGTTGGAGGCGGAGGAGAAGGCGTGGAGAGCGGTGGGTTCGAGGGTTGGGGTTGTGGAGGATGCGTGGGAGGAGTTGGTGGATGCGACGGTGGAGATGGTAGGCGCGTATGAGAGTTTGGGGGAGATGGAGAGGGAGGGGTTGGGAGAGGGGGTGGTTGCTAAGGATTGGAGGTTTAAAGCACGGTCGTGTGTTAGAGGGGTTATGGGCCGTGGAAGGGAGAGCTGGGAGGGGAGTGAGGGGTGGGAGAGGTTGCAAGCTACATTGGAGGGGTTGAAGGTGTAGTGATAGGTGAGATGGGAATAAAAGTTAGGTGTTTTGATAGATATGTAGTTTTTGGGATTGGCGCTGTTTTTTTGTGGAAGACTTCTCTAGGCTCTAGGCTTTCTAGAATAAACTATTATAGAATATGTAAGCTGGTAGACCACGATCTCGAACAGTTATTTCAATAAGCATCAAGCTACATAGCAATTCTCACCTTGATAAGATTTCAATGAGCAATATGATATCACGAGGAGTACTAGGAGTGAACTAAGGAGTAAGAGTCATATAATTGTGCGACAGATTCACAGCTATTCTTTGGCCACAGCTGGGATGATGGTGGGCGTTAGGGAAAATACTTTTGTACACAGATATATGTCGATTGGGCAGCGGGAGTCGGGGTTGTGTGGTGGATAGTTTGGTTTAGCCTTCTATAGAATTATTTATTCTTACGCGCATGCTTACATTCGTGTTTGTACCTTACCAGATTTTGTGTTCTGCCCCTTAGATTTACTACATGTACGGCTTCACGAGAAATCTCTCCCAGATCACAGGTTCTCACTCGTCATTGCGGAAACTCAGTCATTTTCATTCGTGCACCAAAGCCTCCAAGAACCTTGGTATCAAAGACAGGAATATTCCCTCACTTGACCAGTAATTTATTCAAAATGAGGGTCTTCTTACCCCAACGAAAGTATCTATATAATTCTTAGTACGGAAGTAAGATGTAAGTTTTTTATATCATGTCGCAGGTGCAGTATTTCTTAGAACGCTCCAAACACTACTTTTTCCAGGTTTTATTTCACGATAGTTATCTATTGCAACACTTTTTTAAACCCTTAAACAATTCCAATGCTATTATTCCAGATTCTATGACTTTTTCGAAATTTGTCATTAGTTGTGAGTGCGGAGTAGGAACTCAAAAAGACGATACAGTCAAGCCAGATTGAAGGATTCAACGATAAATCCCTCACAATATTCTTTCCCCTTTCAAATTGCGCAAAACGCTCTCAGCCTTCGGTGGGCGAGTGCAACTCAGCTCGAAAATCCAGGAATACTCACAAGCCAAGACTCTCAGAACCCCAAGAACTGCCGTTACTTACAAAAAATCTTCCAGTGTAGGAACCGAAAAATTCGCCCAGGCTCCGCTCATCGACCCTGGACGGCGGTCAGATGCAAAGGACTCGCGAAAGTGGATTTAAACGCAATAGCACAGTCTTGGTGTGTAGCTGTATGTGCCAAAATACCAACTGCCGCAGGAGAAACTATACGCACAGGTAATCTGTGCTAATTGGTAAAAAAGAAATATAATTCTTATCTACGTACATCTTTCTTAGATGAATTACAGCGTCAAGTACTGATCAGGGCTAGGCGAAAAGATGAATGGCACTTGATATGGATACTGCATCTTCTTAACGAAAGCCATCCAACTTCGTGATTGGTTGGGGAGTGTGCTTTTTCACGTCGCTGCCTTGTTTATGCAATGATAGCATGGAAGGAGACTGAGGCCAGGTCATGAAACATATCCTGCGATCGTGTCAGGGGTTTGAAGATGGAAGAACGGGCCTTTTCGCTCTACAGGGTCATTGAGAAATTGTGAGACCTATTCCCTGGTCCAAGTAGATCACCCGCATTTGAGACCCAAGAAAGTGGAGACTTACATGTACAGTAGCCGCCCGTAGCCCGCAACCACTAGGAAGGGTATGCATGTGCGACACAGATCGCTACATCAGGATGCAAAAGAAAGATGGCTGAACAAGCCTCTGCTTTTTGATTGGTTAAGCCTGAACCGTTCAGTCGGCAGTATTAAGTGGACAAAATGACTGATCATCTGTAGGCCCGTTCCCATCCCCTCCTACGGTACGCAGTTAGATCATCTGCTAAAAATTAAGAAGTGGGTCTCGTAATCCACATTTCTGAAAATAACGACATAAATTTTCATAGAAGCCTCTAAACCGGGGAATTGGAAATTGGCCTTTCCCATGGATTTAAACTGGCAATAGCTTGATAGTGAGTCTAGAGAAAAGGATTAAGTTCAGTAAAATTTGATTCGCCCCTAGTATATCAATTTGTCTCGATTCTGCTGACCCGAAGATTTTTACATCACCTTCCCATTGATTTCGCTACCAGAATCTCCCGTAGAGATTGGATCTGAGTCTCGGTATCAAAGACCGACTTAGTTGAGACGGGCCATGGGGAAGTTATCATTCAGTAGCGTTTGAAACTAAGCCGGAATATTAATGTTCATGGAGAGTTTCTGGCCAACTATTCACAACCGAGAGCCGTGTCGCTAATGCGTTTGATTCTCTTATAGTGTATCCGATTCCAAAATAAGTGGAGTGCTGATAACGAAACGCTTATACTGCTTTCTCTATGACGCTCACACATGCCCTGAATATCGCAGTTCGCATATTTGTCTCATCCACATCCAAGTGAGGCCCTTTACAGGAGAGAAAAGTAATGCTAGAGGCGATCTACACGATGCCGCGCAGAAATCTTGTTTCGCCTTTTATTGAATCAACGACAATCCTCGAGACATTTCGGAGAATTTTTTTAACGCCGGATTCGGCCCTCAGATATTCAGGCCAACAAAAGGCAGCCATGTTTTCTCTTGACCAATACCTGAGGGAATTGCAGTGTTAAATACCAGGATCCAAAACTGAGGATTTAGTTTTGGCGTTTTTGTGAAGCTCTAGTGTACTCTAGATGGAAAAAGGTTGCCAAGAAAGGTTTCCAGGGCGTTATGAGGGATTCCATATGGGAGCATATGCCAGTTAGTGATGCCTTCCTGCGGGATAACTCAACCACTTGGGAATGTGGCGGTAAGTTCGTTTGTGATCAAAAATGTGGATCCCGGGAGGAGCTGTAGGGACTAACCGATCAACACCAGCCAAGGAGCGGATGGCCATCTAAGGGATCTGGAAAAATCAGGAACAAAGGCCCCAAGTTTCAGTGGCCTAGAAACCTCTCCTAAATGGAGGTGCTCGTTTGATGAGCTATAGCCTAGCTTTCCAAAAGCCGGACTTTGCTGTATTAGTGCGTAAGGGCTGCAATAATTTATGCATCAAACACTACCTAGTGTACTGGCCACTAAGGGTGTTGGGTGGGCCCCACCCCAAACCAGTAATTTAAGAGTGAATTCCTTGATGACACCGCTAGAGGGCCATACCAACGCGATTCAGAGCTTGTGGGAACGGGAATTCATTCTCGCAAACAAGTATCGGCGCACCTTCAAGAAAACCTCAGTTCCGGAAGGAAGGACCCCTTTGTAATTAATATGTAAAGTACGGACCCCTGAGTTTTGGGTAATACCCATCACAGGTAAACATGTCTCTCAATTATTGTCAGTTATTCCTCAACTCTCACACAATGCTATTCCATTTTGGTTTTCAGATGATGCATCACTTTCAGCACTTGGTCATTCACTAAATTTCTGCGAGCGCATATCTCGAATCGTAGCCCATAAATGCATGTATCCTACAGTCCCATAAATGCATCTTCAACCACCAGCACCTTTATCTTGCAGCAGCATAACTATTTCCTGGGCCCCTCCCATAGTAGCCAATTCTAATGCTGTATGCCCACTAAAATCTCGGTGATGTAAATCTGCTCTCTTTTCAAGTAACATCTCGACAATTCCCCCACTTCCGCAATCCGCAGCTGCGAGAAGTGGTGTCCGCCCCGTCCTAGGATTCGGCATGTTGATATCGGCGCCCTTTTTGAGTAGTAGGCAAACAATTTCGGCGAAGCCGTTCTCGGCAGCGATGTACATTGGTGTATTCCCGGCGTCACACCAGGCCTCGAAGTCTGCACCTGCATCCAAGAGTTTTTCGACAGCCAAATCATAGTCGCGATATACGGCTCTATGAAGTGATGTTTGCCCCTTGTCGTCCCTGATATCTATATCCGCACCTGCCTCAATAAGCAGACTGACCATCATGTCGTGCCCCTTCTCCGAAGCCACATATAGTGCTGTAGTACCACACTCGGCCCTCGCATTCACCTCTGCTCCACGCTCCAAAAACTCCTTGGCAATATCAACTTGTCCTTGCCATGCTGCCTCATGCAAGGGGGTAAATTCTTTGCGGTTTCTCATTCCGATATCTGCGCCATAATCGAGCAGCAGCCTCACCATCGCTAAATCCTTCGCTTCGGTAGCAATGAAGAGAGCAAGTTCCCCAAGCTCGTTTGGCATATTCGGATCGACACCATTCTCTAAGAACGCCTTGACAATAGCGCCCGTACGATCTTCCTCAACCGCAATGTGAAACGGCGTTACTCCAGTGTGGGACGGTGTTATTTGATAGAGATTGCTTGTATCTGCTGCTGCTCCATGCGCTAATAAGAGCCGTACCAACGCTTCATTTCCAATTCTGGTCGCGACAAAAAGCGGAGTTATGTACCAGTTTCTTACTTCTACATCGATGCCCTCTTTAGATAACAGCAGATGGACGAGTGGCTCGAAGGAGTGTTCAACAGCCCACCAAAGTGCAGGGGCGCCATCTTTGTTCTCAAAAGCGAGAGCGTGGAGTCGTGGAGTTAAAAGCCTGGCAAGAGGACGAGCAGTTTGCAGAAGTGAGTTTACATCTGCTGCTGAAAGCTCTTCAGCCACCAGCAGGATGAGTTCGTTTGGAAGGTTTAGGAATTCCATGATGCTGTGTTGAGGTTGTGTCGCATTGTCTCCACCTAGCTAGCCTCTTAAGGTTAGGGCTGCCGAAGGCTTGTGAAACCCTATGGATGTCTAATCAGTCTCAGCCTAAGATAATTCAATAATTCGGCCCAGACTAATAAGAGTTTAAATTGAAGAATTCATGGCTAAGTAGTCAAATTCCAAGGGGTTGGTGAGGTTTATAGTTTACCTTCACGTTTGCATTTTGTGTGCCATTTACATTTGTTTTACCCTGGATGAGGGGGATATTGGGGCTATGTGGTCTACATGTAGTGAATGGATCAGAAGGTAAAAAAGGTAGGAGGATACATGTAGTTGATGTATGTGTATGTATCAACATGATTTACATGTAGTTGTGGATGCGACTAAGGAATGCATATAAGCAAATGGATTTTCTACCGGAAAGGTTATGAGATTAAATGCGTAAAGTGGAAATTCTTTGGCCAGGGCTGCTTTGCAATTAAATACCCCATCTTGAATCTTGAAAGACCCTTGGGCCGAAAATTACTAGATTTGGGTTGGTTTTGTCAATTTCACTTACCGCTAGCGCTGTCTTTGGTTTCTTCATTTATTTTCCAAATCAAAATTTCTTAATGCCTAGAAACTTCCAGACCCAGAAGGGAGTCTCACAGCTTCGAAGGTTTAAGGAAAATGACTACTAGATGTAGTGTATACAGAAAGATTCCTGCAGTTTTGGGTGATAGAGCTATTAATTCTCAATTGCAGATACAGGTAAGAGGATGGCTATATTCACTTTTGGTAATAGTGGTGAAGATATGACACCCCATTGTACTCCCTATTCAATTTCGCCCTACTCATCCATTATTTATTTCTTCTTCTAGGACTATGGACCTCACATATAACATAAATAATCATCCCTACAAAAAAAAGCGACCGATATCAAGCAAAAGTCTATTGATCCAAGATCGCCAAGCCAAAAACCGACCTATATCTCATGTTTGCCACAAATTCTAAAATAGGGGCCGGACCCACTTTAAGTCCTTATATGTAGAGGAGAGTAGCTTGAATTTTAATCGTCATCCCTAACTGGTCTGGTGTACATGTATACGTAACAGGCCTCAGAACACTTAGAATATGGGTATCATGCGCACAGCTTTCCCAACCTACAACTGATCAAATTTGATAAGCTTGCAGATCTAGAAGACACGGCCGTAGCCAATCGTGTTCCTAAATTTATCTCATTGATTTTGCGGCTGATAGTCGCTGATAGCTGAGAGCGGACTGCAGCAGGAACTTTCTTGAATACATGTAACCACGAGAAATTCGCTGTGCTACATGTGGTTTTTCAGGTAACATAGCAGGTTTTTCTGTGACTTCCAACAACGAGGCGTATCCCTGACAGGGGATCAAGTTTTCTGATCGTTATCCCATGACCTAGTGCATAACCAACTGATTTTCAGGAAGGAAATCATTGTAATTTCCCTAGCTTTCAATGTGGATGGGGCGCCGCCACCATTTATAGGATCGTATAGTATTGGTGGTTTCTCATCGGCTTTTAATTATGAATGTATACGTATCGGAGGAAGACTGCCCTGCGCCTACGGAGTTCTCTGGGCGGGCCAGCTTCTTCCACCCTACGGTGAAGACTTTTTAAAATCAGCAATTGCGCAAGCACGGGGGTATTCTTGCTAGGCGGCATCATAGGCCTAGATAGGTGGTATTGTCACAAATCACTTCCTGAATTTTTTGATAAATTGGAAATGAGGAGAATGAAAAGAAGGGGCTGATCACCTTTAAGGACTACAATACCAAAGCACGAAGTTTTCCTCCGTGAGGGATTCGCCATGCCATTGCCCAATCTCGCAAACGAACTCTTACTCCTCATTGCCGAGAATCTTTCATCATCAGATCTCAACTCTCTCCTCCAAGCAAACCACCGATTAGCTACTCTCCTTACTCCACTTTTACACACCCTCGCCCTTCAGGACAAAAACAACGTGCCTGCTCTCTGCTGGGCGGCGATAGGCGGATATGAGCCACTAGTTCAGGTGATTTTGGATAGTGGCGCGGATGTCAATGCTCAGGACAAGAGATCCTTTTGGGAGAGGAAATTTGCGACTGTAAAAGAAAGAGCCATTGATTCCGGGGAGACAGCTCTTCACCTTGCTATAGGATATAAGCATGAAGCTGTTACGCTATTACTGGAACGGGAAGCAGACATGACTCTACGGGACGGGAGCGGGAAGACACCAATCCTACGTGCTGCCGCCACATCTATGGAGATGTTCCTACTCCTAGTTAAATATGGAGCGGATATTTCACCCAGCGATAACAACGGGCTCACAGCTCTTCACCTTGCAACATCATACCGACATTCGACGCTCGTTAAATATCTCTTGGATAATGGCATGGAGATAGATATCCAAGAAGACCTTGGGCAGACACCATTGCACATTGCTACAACCTTCACCCATAACACATGTGAGAAGAGCTACAAGGAGGTTTTTGAGATAGTCAAGATATTACTTGAAGGAGGTGCAAATGTCAATGCATGTGATAACAATCACCTGTCGCCACTATTCTATACTGTGTATTTCCAAGGTAACGGCGCAAATTGCGAAACTGTCACGAAGCTACTACTGGAATATGGGGTAGACGTTAATCGTCACAACGGCGTTAGTGGGGAAACGGCATTACATCAAGCGGTAAAGGCTGATAACAAAAATCTCGCCAAGTTTCTCCTGGAGAATGGGGCGATTGACCAACCGGACTATGAAGGACAGACAGCGCTGCAGTCAGCCCGCATAAACGGACAGTTGACAATGGTCAAGTTGCTAGAAGGGACTGTTCCCCAATGCTGTGTGGCTTAATTATAAAGAAGGTAGAGTCAGCGCGAGAGGAGCATGTGAGAAATTGAATAAGCGTCATGAATTGTCTGTAACGAAATATAATGGAAATATTGAATTACATTGTCTAGTAACTAAACGCAGTTACTCCTTATTGATCACAAGTGCATTTCATAACCCCTAACTACGCTTTTTCTAAACAAGCTATTAAGATCCGAAGCTTGCCCCGTTGCCTTCTAGATGTGTAAAGGTATCTTTTGGGTAACCAGAAGATCTTTAATTTGCTCTTGCTGCGCTTGCCTCGACCTTTCAAAAAAAAAACCCGTATAACCAATTTCATTTCACTTGGGAGATATTACTAGATTAGTAAAACGAGAAGTCATAAGGTACTAACCTGGACTAAACTCGACTGAAATACTCTAATTGAAACTACTCTCTCAGAAAAGTGGGTGTTTAGACGTTGAGACAGAAACCTCCATGCTAATTATAAGCAACTGTTTCTAACACTTTTTGAGGTTTTCCGAAGGTCAATTTAGAACTGCCTGGTCTAGGCGAGATAACACGGTATGTGGCTTGCCAATTGCTGTTGATCTAGCATTTCGGGCAAATCACATTGTCCCAAGTAGGTAATACGTATATTTACCCACCTCTGGAATCCTAGCATGAGGCTCTGGAGACGCGACTGCAACATACGAATAGGTGTCTCTTAGAATCAAATAGTGAAACCCCGATCGGCAATGCTGCTACTTTCTCTCCCAAACGAACTCCTTATTTTGATTGCTGGGAACCTAAACCTGAGAGACCCAACTCCTTCACCAGAACCAATCATACGCTTGCTAATATTCTGACTCGACTCCTCCATGACTTTGCTATCTAGGATAAAGGTTTCATGCCTGCAAAGTGTTGGGCGGCAATCCACGACTACGAAAGCCTTGTGCGTCTTTTGCTCGAAAAAGTATTCAGTACCGCGGTTGAAACAGGAGATAGAGTCTCACCACTTTTCCTTGTGGTCCAAAATAATAGTAAAAGGACAGTTAGGCTATTACTCGACCACGGAGCCAACATGGAGGCGGGCGACTGCACTGAAGGAACCTCCCTTCTTCGCGCTGCATATGCGAGTTTCGATAACTTATTTGAGCTTCTTGAGGGGAACGCTGAGGTTGATGCTCGAGACCACCTTCAAGAGACATCACTGTTGAAGCTTTCGCGGAGTTATAGTTCCGACCCACATAATCTGAGCAGGCCGTTGTTAAAGCGGGGAGCGGATGTCAATGCTCAAGCTGGCGGACATGGAGAAATAGTACTCAGGAGAGCGCTGGCGAGAAGTTCTCACGCTACCGCTGAAGTACTTCGAGAATATAGAGGGATTGCGCTGCCATAATCTGTTAGTGTATCGGAACCTCAAACTACTGGTATAGGATGATAAAACCGCCTCACATCTGGGTACTTTTTCCATGTAGCTCATAACGAAGCTTGAACTAATACGCTAAAATCCTCCCACTTTGTTTATTTATTTCAAAGCATTCCCACCCCAAACCCTCAAGTATAAACTACCTTATGGCCATGGACCATAAACACCAATTAGTGATCTAACTTAGTGGTCGTCATTGAGGATTATTTTCACTTTAATCCTCCTAGGTAGGCTTTTCCCGTTCTATTTCATTACGAAAAAGTGAGTGCGCTAGAGGCATGGTGCTAGCTGCCAGCCGCCATGTTTTAAATCATCAGATATCACTCGCCTTGCACCTGCATCTCGCTGTAGGGATATAAAAGGACCGAGGGTAGCCCCCTCAGGCTGCGATATTTGATTAATTGAAGACAAATTAAACGAGTTCATAAATTCCTATGATAGGGTCTGTGCTGCTGCTCTGGATCTCGAAATTCCTGCTCCTACTCTCAGCATTCTTTCACAGCCCAGCCTAGTATCAATAAGAGCCCAAGGTCTCGAATTACGCCCAGGGCTTTCTAGGGGTGCGTGAGTAGTCGTAGGGTCCCGGTAATGCTGGTGGAGCATGATTCTTTAGTATTACTCGAGCAATCTCCGTTTCACTCAGTAGTTGAAGATTAGACCTAGCAACATTTGAGAGTATGACAGCATAGAAAATATGATTACATTAATGCATGCGCCTCGTAAACAGCAGATAAAAACTAGACTACAGGTATTTCGTGAACGTTAGGGAAATTCATACAATGCCAAATTGTGGAAAGTAAAAAAGTTCAGTGTGATTAAGATGGATCACGAAGAAAAAAACAAGAAACTTCAATAACCCCAGCAAAAAGAAACAAAAATCATGTTCCGGCAAATTCGTTCGCGTAACTCCTGCCCAAAGCTAATTTTGTTAGCCTCTCAGACTGCGATTCTTAAAACGAAGGTTGCGTACAGCCGGTAAAATGATGGCGAGCCATATACCTTACAGCTTCCAGCTATCACCAAGCCAGAGCAATATATGACGCCTCAACGGAATACACAACAGTATTCTCCCAGCTACTAATATGCCAGTTCATCCCAGCAGTAGTCATAGAAGAATAGTCCAATCTAACCCGCAGGTTTTCGCAGCAATTGATATCGATATAGTTGAATGCCAACAAGGCGTGAGGGGGAGTGTTAAAAATGCCATGACGGAAGTTGACGTTTCCGTCAGTTTGGAGCTGTGGGGGGTGAATCGGTCGCACGTCTGAGGTACCGAAACTGCCGCTACATACCTTCGGCATATTCGCCGGGTAAGAGACCCACGACGCAGTAGCGGAGTGTAGTATCGTATCACTCCAAGTATCGATATGAAGGACGAAGTTTGTTGCGGTGACGTTGGTTACGTATGTTTTCACACGCCAGAATGTGTCTCGCTGGATATCGAACCCGGCAAGCCAGACTACCACGACTGGTGGTGCGCTGTAGGCCCGTGGAAAAGTGATCAAGCGCGAAGTAAGGGTTTGTGGGTGAAGGTGGTCTTCTAAGGTGCAGAACCTTCCATATTGGAAATCTGGATCGTTTTTCTGTATCTCTAACCATGCACAACCCGCGGAGAAAATTAATGAATTTTCCCAGCTGTCGATGTGAATACGGAAGCGATCTCTCCCTATATTGCTGGCGAAGCTATTGACCCGAATGTTGTTATGGTTCCCAACATCTAGTGTGTTGAGCCCTACCGGTATACCTGGTGGTTCAGAATATGTGGTGCCAAAGAAAATAACTTTCGAGGTTTTCCCCCACGGGTCTCTCCAATTGTGGACTTCGCCGGTATTAAAATACTTAATGTATGGGTTAGGTATGGATCTAGAGGGAGGCTTGGCGGGAGGCTTGGCTAGAGGCTGGACCGGGGGCTCTTTCTTGACCTCGGGCTTTGGACTCTTTTTAGTGATCGTAACTCTCCTGCCGACCTTCGGCGTCAACTCATTGACAAAATCACCCCCTTCACTCATCAGACCCGCCATTTCCTCCCTATTCTGTAGAACTGTAATATTTAAAGCAGCGAACTGCGAGATGAGTTTTCGCAGTGGTTCCTCGGAGTTCACAAGAGAGTCAGTATGCGAGTAAACGTACTTCGCGAGGTCAATGAAGTTTAACGTTGTTGGCGAGTCAGGCTGGATCAGATTAATTTTCAAGAGAACCATAGACAGTCGTCTCAGCGCCAAGACCTGCAAAGCATGGATAGATTTGCGATGCGCTAAACTGTAGACTTTCGCGTGTGAAAAGAGTAGTTCTCTATAGTCATCTTGCGCACTAAAACGATCTAACCTTGCCTGGTCGGTCTCGCGATTGTTTTGCTCCTGGAGTGGGATATTACTCAAACATTTGTCCAACGGAGTTAAAGGGCGATTGGAACCCGACTTCGCTTTGTCGCTTGGCTTCTCCACAATCCCCGGGCGTACGAGGTCCTGGCTGGGTTCTTCTGGGGCACTTTGTTTACCGGGCAGTGCTGGGCTTGGATCTGGATATTGGTAGTTGCCAGTATGTAGGAATTCCACCAAGCGACCTACTGTTCCCCCGTCCCAGTCCTCCAGATTTATTTTCCGTTCGGTGTTCCCCTTCCATTCGTTTATTGTAGCATTCTGAGGTTGGGAAGTAAGGATATCTTTGTGGACGTAAAATCGTAACTCTCCTTGTTGGGCTGTGAGCTCGAATACTTCTGAGGTTAAGGGTCTAAAATCCACAAATGTCAGATTGATAATGATTTCCCCAAGATATTTGTATGGGACGCCCGCCCTCAGGTGGTGGGGCTAACCTGGGAAAACCTGAATCTATGGTTGCGCTCATAGCTGGTGCTTAACTTCAAGAAATATACTCTAGGTCAAAGAGGTTTATTTTTCTCTCGCCAACAGATTGAAGGGGTAGATATCAGGTTGTGGAGGTCGAGGGATCTTCAGGCAACCAACCAACACAAAACCTGAAATGCGGCGCTGTAGCGTCACAGGAATGTTTTACTAATGATGCAACCATTTCTAACAAAGATTCAATAGGTATTATATATTAAGTTAATACCGTAGATCAATCAATCAAATAATTCAGGTTTTACAACACCGACGGTTAACGTTGGTAAGGCTTGGCCAATTGACTCGAGACACATTTTAGTAAAGGAATAGCTAGCCCACCTTGATCCCCAGCAAGGCTTCCCCCGTGCTCGTGCATCAATCAAGTCGACCCTTTCCCCCGGTGTTTTAATTTAAAATGGCCTTTCCCTCTCGGGCGCTCTTTAGATATATTAACTGCGGTCTTATTTTGTGTCTATGTAGGATTTACATAATTTATCAGTGGGCTTGAACCCCTCCGGCAGAGGGTAAAAAGGGAAAAGGGTAATTCCCACCCATTTATCCAACAGAAAGTATCTCCTGCGGCGAAGACGTTCGGTATCCTGCCAAAGCCCATCCACGCCGGGCCTCTGCTTGGGAAGGTCTGAAATATAACCCTAACCCAATAGTTGGGTATCATACATCGCTGGTCGTTTTCCTATTTTCGCGTCCTTTTTCGCAGATCCGCTTCGGGTATCCCCTTCAGAGCAGGCTACTAAATTATGCCAATCTTTGGTCATTTTTATCTTTATCTTGATTAGATCTACAATTTCTTTTTGGGGACGGTGCGAATCACCACCCGAGAGGGTCTCACGTGCCTCACAAGACGCTTAATATCTACATGTATTCTCCTGGTAGTACTAGGCGAGTTATATATCAAACGGCTTCTCGCTTTCGACCCTCCAACAGCGTATATCGTAATATCTCCTTTTGTATTGAACGCAACCGGGCTGGGCAAGATCGAAATACCCAAACAAAAATTTCCGCTTTAGAAAGTGATTTGGTCTTTCAGGGGTAACTTTGTTAGTTTTTTTTCAATCGGTTTCTGGATACAAGAATATCGCATGCAAAAGTTAGTGTGAAAAGAACCCAAACTTTGTTAGTTTTGCTAAGGTCGATTTTATACTGCCTAGCCTGGTCGCGTTCAATTGTACAAACGAGGTACCTATTACGGTATTCATCGCGATGTTTGTAGGATATACAGATCCCACCGCCAGCCCACTTCTGTCAGTGACAGCAACCTGCATGTCATATGCCCAAATAGCCTCTCATGTGGGATCTCTGGTATCGTGTATACATTTACTCTAGATCGGAAGCTTCTACCTAGTGAAGAACTGCATGCAGAGTTCTAGGCGATTGGTTCACGAACAGTACATTGATTGATATTTAGATTCTGGTTCGTGATACAAGGGCGACCAACCAAAAAGGCTTCTCTCGAAGGGCTGACGTTGGCGGGATAACTCTGCATGTACTGTAACAGCGGGTACCAGCTTTGTTCAATCAAGGCACACGGCATATGGGTCTTGGCGGGACCCTTGTTCATCTGATAGTGGGGCAAAGTTCAGCCCTAGAAGCGGGGTGTTTGCCAGTAATTTGAGATTTTTTTTTTCACTTCCTTCTCCTTTTTTTCCTTTTTATGGAGGGGTCTCGGTATTTCAAAAAAAGGCACACGCCTATTCTTAAATTTCCACCATAATATTCTTAGTTTCTCCTTCAATTCTCTTCAAAAAGCCCTTCACTATCCTCGCTCAGTGATCGGGTGTGTTTCTGCGGTTTCGCCAGGAAGGACTTTGCTTGATTTTCGCTGGTGCATTACGTTACCTCATTACTCGCAGCAAAAATCTTTCACTACCACCTTCCACTCGGCAACAGCGATAAAAAATGGTGAACGACGGAAATACAAAGGCTCCCGCCAGCCCGTACCCTCCGGTAGCGGCCCAATCCGTGGGAGGTGAGGGAAAAGCCTCTGCATCGGAGCGTCTTATGACTCTAGAGCTGCAAGATGGGAGTGCCTACCAAGGGTTCTCTTTTGGTGCCGAGAAGAGTGTTTCGGGAGAATTGGTCTTTCAAACAGGTAACTGAGCATGTGCTGAAAGCACCGTCCCCCACAGGCAGTGGAGATGGGGGAGATTTATTTCTTTGGAAAAATTTTCTGACATTGATCACTCTTGCAGGAATGGTGGGATATCCGGAATCGATAACTGATCCTTCCTACCGAGGCCAGATTTTGGTCATGACCTTCCCGCTGGTTGGAAACTATGGTAGGTCTACCTGGTAGTGGTATTTTATTACTTGGTGTTATAGTCTAACTTGAAACTCAGGTGTGCCCTCGAGGGATGCCTTAGATGAGCTCCTTGGCTCTCTCCCATCGTACTTTGAAGCAAGAGAGATCCACGTTGCAGGCATGATCTGTGCCGACTATTCAGGAGAAGACTATAGCCACTACCTAGCTCAGAGTTCTCTGGGAACATGGCTCAAAGAACAGGGCGTCCCCGCTATCTACGGGATTGACACTAGGGCTCTTACAAAGAAGATCCGGACCCAAGGAAGTATGCTAGGGAAACTATTGCTCCAAAAAAGTGCTGGTGTTGGATCGAAACTTGCCAATAGCTTGAGCTCTATTGTTGGTACTAAAAGCACCGATAAGGCCTATGACTGGAGGTCTGATTTCGAGAGCGTGGAGTGGATTGATCCAAATGCTAAGAACCTTGTTGCTGAGGGTAACTTATCTCTAATCCTGGTTCTACCTCCACAAAAATTGCTAACCTAAAGTTCGATTCAGTCTCCATCAAGGAACCCAAGGTCTATTCACCACCCGCGGATAATGCCTTAAAGAGGCCGGACGGCAAAAACGTTCGCGTTCTTTTCGTCGATGTTGGCGGGAAGTACAACCAGCTCCGTTGCTTCCTTTCACGCGGTGTCGAGATCAAGGTCGTGCCATGGGACTACGACATTTCCAAGGAGGAAGGCAAATACGACGGTCTCTTCATTAGTAACGGACCCGGTGACCCAGCCACCCTATCCAAGACAGTGAAGCATCTCGAGAAAGCTCTAGCCGACGCAAAAACCCCCATCTTTGGTATTTGTCTTGGCCATCAGCTTCTTGCCCGAGCTGCTGGTGCAGAAACGAAGAAGATGAAGTTCGGTAATCGAGGGCATAACATCCCTTGCACGAATCTCATTTCCGGAAGATGCTACATCACCTCGCAGAACCATGGGTATGCGGTTGATACCGATACCTTGAAAGATGGTTGGCAGGAGCTGTTTGTTAACGCCAATGATGGCTCCAATGAGGGTATCTGGCATATACAGAAGCCATTTTTCAGTGTCCAGTTTCATCCGGAGAGCACCCCTGGCCCAAAGGATACTGAGTTCCTTTTTGATGTCTTCATAGATGCTGTGAAGAAGACTTTGGGTCCTAATGGTCAGGCTGCTATGAGCACGCCAGTGAAGATGCCGGGTGGTCTACTTGCGGATAATGAGAAAGCCAATCCCCGGGTTTCGGTGAAGAAGGTTTTGGTCTTGGGGAGTGGGGGCTTGAGTATTGGACAGGCAGGAGAGTTCGATTACTCTGGCAGTCAAGTATGAACATTGTTCAGATTTAAGATTTCGTCATACTAACGATTTGATAGGCTATCAAAGCTCTTAAAGAGGAGGGTATCTACACTATCCTTATCAACCCTAATATTGCCACTATCCAGACCTCAAAGGGTCTCGCGGACAAAGTCTACTTCCTCCCTGTAACAGCTGAGTTCGTCCGCAAAGTGATTATTCACGAGCGCCCAGACTCTATCTACGTTACCTTTGGTGGTCAGACCGCACTCCAGGTCGGTATTGAGCTTAAAGATGAGTTTGAGGAACTTGGGGTCAAGGTTTTGGGTACACAGGTCGAAACGATCATCCAGACCGAAGACAGAGAGCTCTTTGCTAGGGCTATGGAGGAGATTGGCGAGAAGTGCGCTAAGTCTGCATCCGCCTCTTCTGTTGAGGAGGCGTTAAGTGTGGTGAAGGAAATCCAATTTCCTGTGATTGTTCGTGCTGCGTATGCTCTCGGTGGTCTTGGAAGTGGTTTCGCCTATAACGAGGATGAGCTCGTGGATCTGTGCAATAAGGCGTTCGCTGCCAGCCCTCAGGTGCTTATCGAGAAGTCTATGAAGGGCTGGAAGGAGATTGAGTATGAGGTTGTCAGAGATTGCCGTGATAATTGTATTACTGTGTGTAATATGGAGGTAAGATTTGTTCCTCCCTAGAGATGCATAGCAGGAAGCTAATACTTTGATTCAAGAACTTTGACCCTCTCGGAATCCACACCGGTGACTCGATTGTCGTTGCTCCCTCCCAAACTCTGTCAGATGAGGACTACAACATGCTGCGAACAACAGCCGTAAACGTTGTCAGACACTTGGGCGTCGTTGGTGAATGTAACATCCAATACGCTCTGAATCCATTCTCTAAGGAATACTGCATCATCGAAGTCAACGCTCGTCTCTCCCGATCTTCGGCCTTGGCTTCAAAAGCTACCGGATACCCGCTTGCGTTCATCGCTGCTAAGTTGGGTCTCGGAATTCCTTTGAACGAGATCAAGAACTCAGTCACCAAGGTCACTTGTGCCTGCTTCGAGCCTTCCCTCGATTACGTTGTGGTTAAGATTCCCCGCTGGGATCTGAAGAAGTTCACCCGTGTTTCTACCCTTCTCAGCTCTTCGATGAAGAGTGTCGGAGAAGTCATGAGCATTGGCCGCACATTCGAGGAGGCAATTCAGAAAGCCATCCGGGCGATTGATTTCCACAACATCGGTTTCAACCAAACTAAGGCTTTGATGAGTATCGACCAAGAATTGCAGACACCCTCTGATCAGCGCCTATTTGCAATTGCCAACGCTATGCATGCGGGATATACTGTGGAGAGAATCTGGGAACTTACTCAGATTGATAAGTGGTTCTTGAATAAGCTTATGGGTCTTATCAACTTCGGAAATATCATGAGCACTTTCAAAGCCTCAACCATTACTCCTCCGCTACTCCGACAGGCAAAGCAGTTGGGATTCTCGGATAGGCAGTTGGCGGAGTTCTGGGGCTCGAATGAGGTCGCTGTGAGGAGATTACGTGTTGAGCAAGGGGTTATGCCGTTTGTGAAACAGATTGACACTGGTAGGTTTAGGGATTGTCGCGATCGGGATTGTAGGAAACTAATAGCTGTTCAGTTGCGGCCGAATTCCCTGCGTTCACCAATTATCTCTACATGACATATAACGGCATTGAACACGATGTGGATTTCGACGACAAGGGAGTCATGGTACTCGGTTCTGGAGTTTATAGAATTGGATCTTCGGTTGAGTTCGATTGGTGCGCCGTCCGTGCTGTTAGGACCCTTCGCGCAAAGGGTATCAAGACGATTATGGTCAACTACAACCCGGAGACGGTTAGTACAGATTATGACGAGGCTGACAAACTCTACTTCGAGAACATCAACCTTGAGACTATTCTCGATATCTACCATCTCGAGTCTTCAAGCGGTGTGATCATTGCCATGGGTGGACAGACGCCCAACAATATTGCGCTACCACTCCACCGTTTGAACGTCAAGATTCTAGGTACTTCGCCAGAAATGATCGATGGCGCAGAAAATCGCTACAAGTTCTCCCGCATGTTAGATAGGATCGGGGTGGATCAGCCTGCATGGAAAGAACTCACTAGCATCGAGGAAGCTACCGAATTCTGCGATAAGGTTACTTATCCTGTGTTGGTCCGTCCATCCTACGTTCTTTCGGGTGCAGCAATGAATACCGTCTACTCGAAAGACGACCTAGCAAACTATCTCAACCAGGCTGCCGATGTCTCGAAGGAGCATCCTGTTGTTATTACCAAGTACATTGAGAATGCTAAGGAGATTGAAATGGATGCAGTGGCCAAGGGCGGAAAGATGATTATGCATTTTATTTCAGAACATGTCGAGAACGCTGGTGTACACTCCGGAGATGCTACTTTGATTCTCCCTCCTCAGGATCTAGATCCTGAGACGGTGCGTAGGATCGAAGAAGCCACGAGCAAGATCGGAAATGCTCTCAATGTCACTGGCCCTTTCAACATCCAGTTTATCGCAAAGGACAACGAAATTAAGGTGATTGAGTGCAACGTTCGCGCTTCGCGATCTTTCCCCTTCGTTTCTAAGGTCATGGGTGTGGATCTTATCGAGATGGCTACCAAAGCGATCATGGGACTACCAGTCGATGCCTATCCTCCTATCGACATTCCTAAAGACTACGTCGGTATTAAGGTGCCGCATTTCAGTTTCTCTCGTCTGTCGGGTGCTGATCCGGTTCTTGGTGTCGAAATGGCTTCTACTGGAGAGGTTGCTTGCTTCGGCCGTGATAAATTTGAGGCTTATATCAAGGCCCTGATGTCCACTGGCTTCCGGTTACCCAAGAAGAATATCTTGCTATCCATCGGTTCGTTCAAGGAGAAGATGGAGATGCTTCCCTCGGTGAAGAAGTTGCACCAGCTCGGATACAAGCTCTTTGCGACTGCAGGTACTGCAGATTTCATCCAAGAGCATGGAATCCCGGTTCAGTATCTTGAAGTTTTGGGAGAAGGTGCGGCCGGCGAATCGAATAACCAGAAGTCAGAATACTCCCTGACACAGCATCTGGCGAATAACTTGATCGATTTGTACATCAATTTGCCCTCTGCCAATCGGTTCCGCAGACCTGCCTCATACATGTCAAGAGGTTATCAAACTAGACGTATGGCGGTCGATTACCACACACCTCTGGTTACTAACGTCAAGAACGCAAAGCTACTAATTGAGGCAATTGCTCGTAACTACAAGCTGGACGTTGATACTGTTGATTATCAAACCAGTCATCGCACGATCACTCTTCCGGGTCTCATCAATATTGCTGCTTTCGTCCCGGGGCTGGCGAAGGAGGGTAGCAAGGACTTTGAGCGTGTCACTAAGGAGTCTATAGCTTCTGGATTCTCGATGATCAGAGTGCTGCCTCTTGGTATTGAGAATAGCTTAACTGATGCCAAGGCGCTGCAGACTGCCCAGGCAAACAGCAAAGTGGCCCACTGCGACTTCAACTTCTCCGTTGCTGCTACCTCTACAAACGCTCAGAAATTGAGCCAACTCTTTACCCAAGTCGGCTCTCTTTTCATTCCCTTCAATCATCTTTCCGGAAACATCAACAAGGTTGCTGCAGTGACATCCCATTTCGAGGTTTGGCCATCCCAAAAACCAATCATGACCGATGCAAAGACTACCGATCTGGCCTCCATCCTCTTGCTCGCTAGCCTTCACAACCGTAACGTCCACGTTACTAGTGTGACAACGAAGGACGATATCAGGCTGATCACTTTGAGCAAGGAGAAGGGGCTCAAGGTTACTTGTGACGTCGCTGTCTATGCACTATTCCTAACCCAAGAGGATTACCCTGAGTGTACAACTCTTCCGACAGTTAAGGATCAAAAAGCACTTTGGGAGAACTTGGCCAGCATTGATTGCTTCTCGGTCGGGAGCTTGCCCTATCAACTAGCTCATGACACCAAAAATGGTCCTTGTCCTTCAGTGGGCATCTTCGATTCAATCCCATTGCTAATCACCGCTGTTTGTGACGGAAAATTGACCATTGAGGATGTTAAGGTCCGTCTACACGACAACCCTAAAGCCATCTTTGAGCTCCATGATCAGCCACTCTGCTCTGTTGAGATCGAAATGGACAGATCCTACATTTTCCAACCAACTGAAGTGTGGTCTCCACTTGTTGGCCGCAAGCTCAAAGCTACTGTAAAGCGAGTTACATTCGAAAACACAACTGTTGCATTGGATGGTCGTGTGAACAGCGACGGAACGCTTGGATCTCAGGCTTCTGTCACTTTCCACAACCCAGTGATCAACGCTCCGGCTGCCTCGCCTGAGCTGCCTCGCGTCATGCCTGAGGCTTCCCACGCTCGCTCGCAGATCATAAGTCCAAATTTGAGGGCTCGGATGGGTTCAGTTAGCAGTGAAGCGATGCCAGCTCTACATGTGGGAAGCCCAATGGTTGAAGCCGCACCAAGTATACCCCCTCAGGTAATATCACCGGTGCCTATGGTGTCTCCGTCGCTTCAGGAATTGCTCTCCCGCGAGAACATGTTCAAGCGTCGTCACATCTTGTCGGTTAATCAATTCAACCGTGCGGATCTACATCATCTCTTCACTGTCGCGCAGGAGATGAGGCTCGCCGTTGAGCGCTGGGGTATCATTGACCTGCTCAAGGGTCGCCTTTTGTGCACGATGTTCTTTGAGCCGTCGACTCGCACTTCCGCGTCGTTTGATACTGCGATGCAACGCTTGGGGGGAAGAACTGTAGCTATTTCTGCTGCGCACTCTAGTCAGGTTAAGGGAGAGACTTTGCAAGATACTATTCGCACTCTTGCATGCTACGGAGATGCGGTTGTCTTGAGACATCCAGACGAGTCCAGCGCTGCTACTGCGGCCAGGTTCTCACCTGTTCCTATTATCAATGGCGGTAAGTAATCACGGTATTTGATATCCGGTTGAATATGTGATTGACACGAAACACAGGAAACGGAAGCCTCGAACACCCCACACAAGCGTTCCTGGACCTTTTCACCATCCGTGAAGAGCTCGGAACTGTTAATGGTCTCACAATCACCTTTGTTGGAGACCTCAAGTTCGGCCGTCCAGTTCACTCACTCGCAAAACTTCTTCAGCACTATCATGTCCGTATCAAATTCGTCTCCCCACCACAGCTCGCCATGCCACCGGCAATTATTGAGGCACTCACGGCGTCCGGAATGACCATTGAGGAGTACACCGAGCTTACGCCCGATGTTGTTGCCAATTCTGACGTGCTCTACTGCACGCGCGTCCAGAAAGAGCGATTTGAGGATCTGGCAGAATTTGAGGGATTGAAAGATAGCTTCATTATCGACAATACGATTATGAAAAATGCGAAGAGCCATATGGTTGTTATGCATCCGTTGCCAAGGAATGCGGAGATTGGGGAAGAGGTGGACTTTGATCAAAGAGCAGCATATTTCAGACAGGTATTCCCCCCCGTCATTTCTTACTCGTTTCCAGCTAGCGCTCGAACCAGGACTAATCGATTCATAGATGAGATATGGACTATATTGCAGAATGGCTTTGCTCGCGCTGGTTATGGTCTGAGTAAAAGGGGAAAATCGGATACCTAAATAAGGGATCAGATTCAGCTAGGACTTTTTCTTGTTTTTTGTTGTAGGCGATGCTTGGTCTGCAAATACAAAAGTTGTGTCGCAAAGCCGTGTTTTAGATAGATTAAGAGCTGTGTCAGAAGAATATACAGAGATACTTCCTCTAAGAGGTTGGGTAGATACATGTATGCTCTCTGTTCTATCACTCGTTTTGTGAGGATGCCGCAGACCGTCTCATGTAAGCATCGAAGGGAGCTAGCCTCGCTCAGGTTTGCATGTTGTAGTATGTGATACAATGCCCAGGCTGATGACTAATTACTTCTTCCAGCCACACATACAAGCCTGAACGAGGCTAAGCCATCTAGCTGATTAATACCATCAGTGCACATTGCGTATGTGCTCTTCGCCAAAGTCACTAAATGAACCATAAAAATGGGTCAACTTCACACACAATGCAATCATGCACAGAAACCCTCCTCATTTTTT
Source organism: Paragyromitra xinjiangensis (assembly GCA_038503065.1). Lineage (NCBI taxonomy): Eukaryota > Fungi > Ascomycota > Pezizomycetes > Pezizales > Discinaceae > Paragyromitra > Paragyromitra xinjiangensis. The sequence goes on along the minus strand of JBCAMK010000016.1, from coordinate 1,204,845 downwards.
AGTTCGTGCGGTGGAGCATGAGTAGAAGTGCTGAGCTTCACCTATTATCAAGGTTGGGAAGATGCGTGATCATCTATTATCACTCACCCGCTTTCAGTCACAGATAATCTCCGGATCCAGTAAAGTCACCACCGCCACCAACCCAAAACCACTCACCCTTCTCAATTGCACACAAGTAGCAGCTTTCAGCAATCTTGAACACTGCAGGACAATATTAATTTAACTGGTTAGTATATGTAGATATTGCGGACAAAGCACTCCCGGCTATAAAGCGTAATTCGTTCCCCATCCTGGGAAATATATATATTAACTGTTGTTATGGTTCCCGTCACCGAACGAGGAGCTAGCTTATGGTGCTCGTCCTCCTTCTACGATGTCACTACACATTCCATTCCCACTTAGCTACAAGCCATCAATCCTCACAATAGGAGGTCTCACTGTTGGGCATATCTTTCGCTAAGCCCTGCAATTTTAATGATGTTGCCACGCTATGTTAAATATACATATTACCGCGAAAGCTTTCTGGTTGGATTATAACTATGTACCTTCTCGTTTCTGGTCTCTGACTTTCCTAGCAGTTGTCGGGCTGCGGCTTTGGTTGGAAGGAAAGTTTGAAACCAGAGAAGTAGGTTTTTATTTATTATTTGATTTTACTTGTTGGTACTTCGTCAAGGTCAACAAGGTTAAATACTTATGTTTAGCAGTTTCGTAAGCCAGAGTACTTCACGCTGAAAAGACAAGATGTGTTTCGATTAAGTGTGGCGATCAGTGATTCGTCACTGAACGTTGTCTAGCTCAGCCGCATGAGGCTCCCGATTATAGGGGGTAGAAGCAAGTCTATTCTCGATCACCCACCGCCAAAACTTCATATCCTAGGTTGCTAAACGAACGCGATATTCTGACAACATCAATATGGATAAGTTAGTATTACCTGAGCGAGAGTGCCCTAAGATGCAATCAACTGACCTTAGCACACGACAGCGTCTGGTTGAGCCAAGCAAATCCATGGCTGCTTGCCCGGCAGCGCTATCTCGCAACACTCACCACAGAGGAAGAAAAAAAGCTGTTCACCCATGCGTCGCTGGAAAATTTATTCTACACCACGAGCGTGGCACAGAATGATCATCAGGAAAATAGCAAATTAAGGGCTTTTGTCGAAAAACTAAGCCCTTTTCTTGTGGCGATTGAAGACTACGGAAAGGCGATTGACGTCTTCTCAAATGCTTCTTCTGCGATCATGTGCCCTCTCTGGGGGAGCATCAGAGTTGTTTTACATGTTGAGTTCTCAGCATCTTCTTGCTTCAGTTCCCATGCGGCCAAGGCGTCTTTGGTGGTGGATGAATAAGAAAATCACTGACTAGGATATGCTAACTATTGACAAAAGATTGCAAGCGAGTTCGACAAATATTTCAACAGGTTAATTGAAATGTTGGTCACGATTGGCGACTACCTTCCAGGGATGCGCGTTTATGAAAAAATATTCAAGGGCCACCCTGATCTGTTGCATAGCTTGTCTGGGGTTTACCTCGATATAATTACGTTTTGTATGGACGCAAACAAAGTTTTTAAAGAAATCAAGCAAGCAGAAGGTATTCTGGCTATCCCCGAACAAAAACTAAAGTCAAATCTAATCCCGAGTCTGCTTCACACGAAGCTACAGTATGGAGCGCCCCCCAGGTTAAGATTCTTTGGAGGCCCTTCGATAGAAAATTCGGTACGGTTGTGGATAACTTTCGCAGACACAAAGCAAACGTAGAAAGGGGAGCATCCATTTCACACATGATAGAGGCGGCTGGCGAAAGGGCACAGGCACAGCTTCAAAGAGCTGAGCTAAACGCGATACAAAAAGGTACAAGAAACCTGCCAAAGGCATAGTCTACTTGTGACTATTTTTCGGACTCGTATATCTTCGTCTAGGAATCAGAATTGAACAGTAGTTAACCTTGAACAGAAATCAGACAAGCGCAGCTCTTACAATATTTGTCGTCTGTCGATCATCAGTACAGACATCGCCAGCTACGGAAAAAGAGACATGAAAACACAGGGAGGTGGATATTCGCTAGTAGGAAATTTGAGAAATGGGTTAGGCATACTGGGTCCTGCTTACTCTGGTGCTATGGGATACGTATGACTCTCAACTATTCTTTCCAACCCGAAATTCGCCGTGTCAAGATAGAACGCTAAAAAAAAAAAAACCCATAACAGCTGGTTCTGGAAAAACAATTATCACGTATGTCATAATGTCTATACCTCAAGATTGCGAACTTCAACTAACGCGTATAACTATGGGCAGAACGGCTGTGGTCGACGAGTTGTTCGCCAATCCTGCATACAATTCTTCGGCTATAGTTTATTTTTACTGCGACTATTCCAACCAAAAAACGCTTGAGGCTTCAGAAATCTTCGGGAGCTTCATCAAGCAGTTACTTCTTAGAGCCGGGATTTCCGATGAGGTCCAATTAAAACTCGCAAGCACTTACCAAGATAGCATATCAAAACCAGACTCTGAGGACCTGTTAGGGATTCTCCTTTTAGTTCTCAAGACTTTTGATTCGGTCTTTTTCGTTCTTGATGGGATCGACGAATGTCGAGGTAATGATCGTGCCGAACTTCTAATGGGAATTCGGTCAATTACAAAATCAGGACCCGCCGTTGTCAGGTTTTTCCTTGCAAGTCGCGCAGACGTCGACCTCGAGAGGGCTTTTAGTAACCACATCCATTTACCTATTTCAACGAACGATGTCACAACGGATATTGTGTCCTTTGTCAACAGTATTGTTGATGCAAAGATACAATCTCGCGATCTTGTAGTCAGGAATCCCCCATTAGCTAGAGACATTGTTGATGCTTTGGTGAAAGGGGCGCAGGGCATGTAGGATATCCCAACCTACCCATAATCAACTTTAAACGTTTTTTGTCTTGCTTGCATGCTGATACTCGCTCGTTAGGTTTATATGGGTCACTTTTCAAATAGACGATATCTGCAACGAAGATACCGATAACGGAATCAGAAGGGTCCTCCGTAGCCTCCCTATAGGCTTGGCAGAAACTTACAGACGCGCCCTAAAGAAAATCAACAAAAGAGAAGCAACTACGGCCCAAAAGATCTTCAAATGGATGGCTTGCGCGAAACGCCCATTGTCTATGGATGAGATCAAGGAGGCAATATCAATTGATCCCCTAGACAAATACCTAGACCAGGACAAGATTACCACAGATGACTCGAGAATCATCCGAGCCTGTGCTAATCTTGTGGTGTTCGATAGTGAAGAAGGAAATGTCCGATTTGCCCACTATAGCGTCCAAGAATTCCTACTATCAGACCCAGTGAACATCGATGCTGCAAATATCCAATTTAAGCTTCCCGATGCCGAACGCGAGGTTGGAGAGATTTGCGTCACATATTTATCGTTCAGCAATTTCGAAAGGCAGATCACACGACGGGAGGCCAAAGATGAATCCACTACTACCAACTTGGGTCTCCTGGGATCAGCTTTTCTACTCAGGGAGTCGTATCTTGGATGGTGCGGGAAGTATGTTTTCGATGGGTGGGCACGTTTCCGAGGTATCAAGACGGGTCGGCCCAAGATATCTATCAATTGGGGAGAATACCTAAAGCATACACGGGTGGCACCTACTCCAGCTTTCGAACAACAATATCGTTTGCTGAATTACATCATCGAGAATTGGGTGTGGCATACACTTGGATTTTCTGCCACTAATACGAGACCTCAGATATGGACTACGTTTATAGCTCTGGCACTAGGACGGGACCTGCCTTTCAGTTTTCGGCCTTGGGGAGATGGTAATAAGATAAGAGGCTTCCCGCATATGTCACTGGTCCTTTGGGCACTTGATGTAAGCCATGTAACCTTGCTGAATTTGCTTCTTGAACCGCCTGAAGGACCGGATTTGCGTATCTATCTTGCTCAAGAAGTTGAAGAAGATGGATTGCCACTGCTCAACGTAGCATTGCACCGATCGGCTCAAAAAGGACATGTGGACGTGGTCAAGCTTTTGCTAGGGAGTGGGGCCGACCATGATTCGAGGAACAGCGCAGGGGACAGTGCACTTCATCATGCATCCTCGAACGAGCGCGATGCGGCGGTCAAGATACTCCTAGAGAACGGGGCCGATCCAAATGCGATGAACAACTCCAAAAACACCCCGCTTCACGCTGCAGCATTGAATGGGAATGAAACCGTCGTCGAATTGTTACTTAAAAATAAAGCCGATCTAGATGTAAGAAATAATTCCGGGAACACCGTACTTTACGAGGCAGCCTATGGCGGGCAAGAAGCAGTAGTTGAATTGTTGGTGGGGCACGGACTTGATGGGGCCACAGCACTCCTAGAGGGATCCCGAAAAGGACACTTAGCAGTAGTAAAGCTTCTACTGAAATACTGGGTCAACCGGCGTGTGTGGGACGACGGCCTCAAAAATAATGCACTCATTTTAGCAGCACGTAGTGGGCATGGTGAGATGTCTAAGCTATTGCTTGACCACCATGCTGACCCAAATGCGAAGGAGAGTTATTTTGGAGACACAGCGCTTCATGTAGCAGCATCGGGTGGGCACGATAGAGTTATTGCGATACTTTTAGAGAGCGGAGTCGACCAGGAAGTAGAGAATATTTCCGGAGTCACCCCGCTTTACATGGCAGTTTCTAGTGGACACAAAACGACGACTAAATTGTTGCTCGAGCGTGGTAGCAAAGGGGCCACAGAACTTCGTCGGGCGTGCCACGAGGGAAAAGGCGCAATTGTCAGCTTGCTAGTCGATTGCGGAGTTGATGGGATGAGAGAGCTTCACCAAGCGTGCCGGGAAAAAAATAGCGCAGTAGTC